>CM060833.1:91875000-92475000 GCA_030762175.1 Metallyticus violacea | reverse complement strand
AGATGTACTGAGTAGAATTCAATATTAAAAATAACTGATTTTATAAAACTTGTCGCAGACGTTAGGCTAAATCTATTTGAATAGTAGATTAAGCCTTCGTTTTCATGTGAATAGATTTCTTCATCTAGTATGCTGGCAATATATTTGGCTCGGTTAGATCATAAGTCGATAATAATTTTTTAAGACATAAGGAATAATATAAGCATAAATTAATAAATATATTCCCAACAACATTTATTTCTCAGTATCATTTTACTGTTGTTAAAATTTGTTAATCAGAATGAATTTCTAAACTCAAGTTTGGGGCACTATGGTTACCGCTAATGCTATAAACGATATACCTCATGTCAACAATTTCTGTGTATGGGCTTCACATCAAAATTACTTTGTTCAGAATGCATATGTTTCAACAGCATCAGTTCATTACAAAAAATATTGATGTAGATTTTGTACTTGCTATTTGCTTTTGTCATTATCACCAGTAGATTCTACCTCTTTATTACATTATTCCGACAGAAAAATGCACATGATGCTGACTTCTGTAGATATTAGTAGTGTCTATAGTATTAATTATTAGAAATGGAAGTGCCTCTTAGTTTGTACTAAGATAAAATGTTACTTTTTATTATTTTATTATTTCTAAAATAGATTTTATCAATATCGTTTTTATTTCACACTTTCGTATATCTTAGCCTTGAACCATTGCCAGCCCTTTTAGTAAGTACAATCAATTGGTTATTCTAACAGATAAATCTCCGATTTTTTTTCTCGTTTTTCTTCATAGTTTACAAAGATGATACGGTCCCAAATTTCCTGACTCTATGAGGTCTGAATGGCATCAAACCTGATGCTGGTCGATATTCAATTAAGGGTTCTATAAACCCATTTTTTCTTCTGAAAATTGGACGACAATCGTCCCAAGTGCAAAATGTGCCTATCTGTTTTGTGATATAAAATGCATATTTCTCTTTCTTTCTCTGAAGAGCTGCTGAACTGCATTGAACTGACGTCCAAACTCACAGAAAGATACCAATGATGAATGGAAGTTTTTCAAAGATATCATGAGATAATGGAGACTTATTTTAGTTATTCAAATCCGAAATATACTGAAACAACAAATTTACATTATTTACTGAAATTTCGAGTTAGTTACATTAATTGATGTTTCATTGAGACAAATACGTGAACTGACAAGCGGTCACTATTGCTAACATTGATTAACAAGAAAAGAAGTAAAGGAGATTAAAGAGAATGAAGGATGAAGAGACAAGCTGGCTTCTTAAATATTAAAAAAAAAACTCTTAAAATGAAACCTGGAACTTGGAACAAAAAACCAAAGCATATATATTTAATTAGATCATATTAGAAGCTTAAGTTTGTAAGAAAATATTTCCAGTAATGTACTGATAATAATTATTTCTGTCAAATAGATGACTAATGCAGAGATGTGTCAGTAAGTAATGAACTTAGTGATTATGTTTATTAATACTGAAGAATTGAAATCTTGTAGAAATCTATAAAACTTCAAAGCACACATGAAGGATCAAGTTTAAGTTCAACATAGATCAATTGGGATGATAAATTGGAGAATGGAGCCTAAGCAGATAGGCATTCGCTAAAACGTGTTTATAGTTACCTTGTTCCTAACAAATGGTGCTGAAGAAAGTGGTGTTGAACGTAAAGATGTGATGATGAGAATGATCGATATTTGGCGATATTTGGCAACAGAAGGAGGGAATGGAAAATATAACATATACTGTATACTTTTAAATGTGTCCTTTATTCCTAATTATCCCTCCAATAAAGAGTCTGTAGCTTCAAAGTAATAATAAGTATAAAAATTCCTTACAGCTTCCACACTTTTCGCCAGAAATGAAACAAATCATATTTTCTCAGGGAAACATAGAATTTAAGAGAATATTTCTCGGATGTACAACCCGAACCTTCAGATATTTAGAATAAACTAAGATTTAAAATGCCCATATAGTAAGGAAATTATAATTAATTTTAATTTACAATTTTAATTGCTTATGAGCATAGATCAGAGTATATAACGAGTATCGTACTTAAGGTAAAAATCGGCTTTCGTTAAGTGAAAATCTAATCAAAACTCACTTGTGAAAATCCTTAAATATTAACAGATCTGATGTTAATTAATTGGAACATGCCATATAAATCCAACTTTAGTCCAAAATTCTTTATTTTCAAAAGGTGAAAGTTGTTTAATTTGCTTTAAAAAGAACATCTTTGTTGATAATTCATTCCAACTTTATGTGTAATCAATGCCAAATGTAGCATTTGAAATTGTCAATTTGCATTGTTCAATCAGTTTGAATGATTAGCTCCTCCCAAAGAGGTAAAACATTTTATTGAGATAATTCTGTACAGAAAAGAGAAGAAAACTACATCATTAGACAAGTAACTCTATTTAAAACCGAATTTTTACTAGGAAGTTGTATAAGAACAAAAGTCATTACTCATGAATGATGGTCAGAAAGCTCTTTCCTCCATTTGGCTCAGAGACCGCCAGATCTGATAGAAGCAATTTTAATATTTAAACGCTTTTAACTAAGGGTTTTGTAAAGTCGATAGCGCGCTTGCTTTTTGCATTTTATTTATTTTATCCTCAGAAAAGAGAACCTTTCCTTGTAGAAAAGAGCTTTCCTCTTTGCTTGTATCTTAGGAACAAAGTTTAAAAATCAACTTTGGAAGGAAGTTTGCAAAGAAGGATGAAAAACCTTACGAGGAGATCAGCATTTAAAATGAAAGGAAAAAAAAAAAAGCCAAAAGGCGAGAGTGGGGCAGCGTTCATTACTTGTTTGCTACTACATTTATTAATATTAATCAAGATCCTATGCACCTTGAAAAAAGTATGTAATTTTTTGTGAAAAAATGAGAAAATACAACAATATATTATCTTAAACATCCGTTTAAATGTCACTCTTTCATATTGAGCGCGTACCTATACATGATAATAATATTCTGCAACACTTTCCCCTATATTCTTGTTTTAGTTCTTTCAAGTTATGTACTGAAATTTGGTAGACTTGACTCTTTGGATATGAATCCACGTTTAGAGGTCTGATGACTGAAATGGCAATGAAATGCTACCAATACTAGAGCTTACTCTATTACCAAAGATAGTTCTTTGCATCCTCAGTAAATGGCGAGTAGAGCAAGTTCATACTGCGGTAGTATCAGTAGTACGAAGGGGGGAGGGATTCATTTTTCATATATAAATAAGCACAGATTACCACAAATGTCTCTGTTTCCATTATCAAAGAAATATCACGACACAAAAGGTTGGCTGATAACAGATTTCAGGTGAAGATACATCACTCCAGTGTCGGAAGGGTTGTTTATACGGCCGAGAATTCAGCGAAGGCATATGACTTGTCTTAGAGCTGTTCACTTAGAACTATTGCAACGGTTGCAACTCGCTTTTTGAAAAGTTTTCACAATTTTCTCCCTTTATTTTTCATTTACCAAAATATAGAACCTGTTACTCTAAAGCCCTCTATTGTCTTGCAATACGAAATTCTCTACTGACCCCTCGTTTGGACGCGTGGCCGATTTAACAGGGTTTTTCTTGACACCGGGAAGCACGCCGTTTGTCGGCGCAGTCGGATTTCATAGCCGCTTAAATTCAAGCGCATATATTTCTACATCACGTTATACAAGACGTTTCCACACAAAGCCGGGGTTTTCTGCACTTCAGTATCTGTTGTTTTGTGTCGCTATGGCCATGTTAATAAAGCTATGCTTCGTCCATAAAAACATTATACGCTGGCCAATAGGGCAAACATTAACATTATTCAACACCCAATTGCAGAAATTAACTCTACTCACATTATCGCGTGGTTCCAACTCCTAAACTACCGTTATCTTATAGGGTTTTAATTTTAAAAGTGTAATGAGATTCCAAGCCGAGGTTTGCGAAAGTCCTGCCTGATTCCTGTGCAAGCTTTCTCAGATAATTCTTTAGAATTCGTTCTAACTGTCATCAAGTTTGTCTTCTGTAAGAACTCGGCGTATTACTTTCGGTTTCTTATCAGGAACAGATGTCGTTTCCCTAAATCTATTCACAAGATAACGAATATTTTTCTCTGTGAGGTGTACGAACAGGAGCGAATATGTTCATTAAATCGCCTAACTTCTCTATAAGTTTGTTGTCACATAGGAATCATATATGAAGATTCTGTCTGCTAAAGTATACGGACTCTTCGGCATTATAACAGCACTAACACACTATGACCTGAAACAGGTGATCTCCAAAGTTTTCGTTATCCGCAGGGCTGAAAGCACTTAACTGCTACTGCTGCTGGTACAAAGTGCCTTGTGCTGCTAAATTCCCGAGCGGCTAGCCAGAAGCGAGCGAAAACGCAGACCGCCGAAAGTAACTCAGCGGAGAGAGCCGAAGGCAGTGATTAGCTAAATAATAATGCACCAGGATCAACGGTGCGAATTGGAATCGGAGCAATTAGCCACAATATAATGATTTACTCCCTAAACCACTGGATCCACAGGTTTCTATGATTTGCTATGATTTTAATCTAGTCGACAGATTAGGTTAGTGTGTGTGTACATATGAACTAGTTGCGAATTGGAATAAGAGCAGTTTGCCACAATTACAATATTTCACCCGTCTAATAATGGTTTGCCACAAACATAATGATTTACTCGCTAAACTACTGGTCCACCTATTTCTATGATTTGTCTGAGGTTAGCCGACAGATTAGGTTATGTATGTATGTATACACACACACACACACACACACACACACATACATACATATATATGTATACATATGAATTAGTTACGAATTAGAATAAGATCACAATTCCCACCGTTACAATATTTCACCCGCCTTATAATGGTTTGCACAATTATAATGATTTACTCGCTAAACCACTGGGTCCACCGATTTCTAGGATTTGTCCGAGATTAACCGATAGATGAGGTTAGTGTGTGTATGAGTGTAAGTGTGTGTGTGTGTGTGTTAATTAGTTGCGAATTGGAATAAGAGCACATTTCCCACTGTTACAATATTTCACCCGCCTAATAATGCCCTCATTACAGTGATTTACTTGTCCCTGTCCATTTATATTTACAAAGTAAAGTGGGTGTGGATAAGTTCCGCTCTCTCCGCTGTCGCTCGCTTCTGGCTAGCCGCTCGGGCATTTAGCAATACAATAGCTCTTAGCACCAGCAGCAGTTGAGTGCTTTCAGCCCTGCGTATAACGTCAAGTGTCATAATTTTCGACTTCTGCACAAAGACTTTGTATGAACTTATTTGCCGGCACACGGAGAGGCGGGAAAGTGAAGGGGGGACAGAACCAGTTAAAAATAGGGCAGGCAAATCCCCGTTAAGCCGGCCACGCGTCTAAATGAAGGCTATGTATAATTTTTATTACCGAAGTGTGTATAGGCAAAGTGTATGTTGCGTTTATGCTATGTTATCACCCGTTTAAAAAGAATTTCTACAGCTAAAACACTCTGTTTGGCAGACTACTAATTCGCGTTTACAGAAACGGTTAAGTTGCCATATTTTCCTCTTTCACAATCAGGGATGAGTTTTTTCAAATGTTTCTCGCCTATTAATAGAGACTCTCCGTCTGACTGCATCAATAATATTTTAGCTTCAGCCGGTAGTAGTCCAGTATTTAACAATGAACAAACTCCACGTGTAGATTTGTCGATTAGCAGCTTATCTACATTTGGGAGAGAGTTTATCCACGTTATTGTTGAGTCTTTTTTTGACCAGCCGGTGGTTAACGATATAGTAACAGTAATAATACTCTTTTAAAAGTAGGTTTTATTTTGGATTATCATAGTAATAGTAGGAAATGCAAATTTATTTATAGAATTAGACTATAATACTAATAGATAAGTGGTATTGAAATCCTGTTAAAAGGAGACTCTCGTAGCAAAATAAAGTGACGACGACGACGACTTTGGTTTATTCATGGACGCTCTTTAACATCTCAGGTCATTAGCGTACAACGACGATGATGATAATTGTTCATATGCTGCATCGAGATAATTAATATCCTCATTGCCATAAGACAATGCCCATGAATAACTGGTCGGTCATGGTGGTGTAGTGGTAACCATTCTTGCCTTGTAAACTCAATATCGCGGGCAGGATCGATGGATTTTTTTCGGGCGTAAAAATTCTAATATAGCCGTAGGTCCCGTGTCATACATTTACGGCACGAAAAAGAACTGAGCAAAATTTTTCGGCCATTTCATGCCCCAAATTGAATGAGATTGATAATATGAGGTGTTAAAGATCGTCCGTAAATAAAGACAATAAAAAAAACGAATAGCTGCATTTATTAAACTGAGCTTGTACTTCGCAATAATTGTGGTGGGTCATTCTTAAAGGGTTATAATGCCGTCAAAACAAATAAAGGAAATTACAAAGAGAATATACTTTTTTTATATATGCATTATTTAATAGCCAGTTTCCTATTGCTATCGTACCGTAAATATGAAAAAATCTTCTTTTTCTTCTTCTTGTTATTATTATTTGGCACTACGGTCCGAGATTAGCCTTGGCCTGCCACTTCGTCCTCTATCTCCGTCTTATAACTTCATTGATAGAGTGTAGTATTTCATGGGGACATGTGATCAGCATACCGAAGAACGCCACCTCCCCAGTTGTCCTCACGAGGCTGGGTGGACCCCATTTTAAACCTCCTTAACTTGGAAAAATTCCTAAGTAGATACCGAGGATCGAACCCGGGCCTTCCCTCCAGCTGTCAGCAACGCTAACCACTAGACCAAGGAGGTAGTCATAAATAAATCTAAATTATTCAAACATATTACAATAATTAGAATATACATCTATAGTTTTTGACTCTTAAATTATAAATGTTTCTTACACATTCGGAGAACATTTTAGTTTACATCTCTGCAAGGTTAATTTTCAAACATTTTGATTCCAAATAGTTTCCTAGTTCTGTCCAAGTTTTTAAAAATGAAAATAAATTTCCTTCAAGTTGTTGTTTGCACATTTTGTGTTAATTATTGTTGATATAAATAAGCATAAACATATAAATATTGTAGACATTGATTGACAATTAAAATTAAAAAGTCTAACGGAAATTTTCCTTTCCTGCGTCCAGTTAACCATAAAACAATACCAAGTAGCAGTAAAGTGTTAAAAAATGCCAGCACGATCATAAGCCACTAAAGAATAGCATTCTGATCTGGGTTTGGATTTGAAGGGCAAAAGGAAGGTCTTTACATTCGAAGATCTGTGTATTTGTGTCTCTGAGGCGTGTATAACAATAAGATATCTAGAGTGCCGTCAACAGACGAACCGTGGGATCAGTAGTAGACCTCCAGAGCGACTCTCGAAGAATTCGCATCTGCGGAGAACTTTGACTACTATTTCGGGCCTCAAACATTGGGAAAACCCTCAACTTGGATGTGTATCAATAATGTATGGGTAAGCATAATGATAACCGCACGTGCGGTTACGAACAGTTCTACAGGAAGAATGTGCCTTAACATCTCAAAATGAGATTAATGGTAACAGCCATAGCATGCCAGGTTGTTGTTAGGTCTGTATTGCTGCCAGAGGTGGTCATTTGTCATATTCAAAACAGTTTTCTGGATTTGTGCGAAATTGAATACATTTTGGAAAGTAAAATATATTGGGTGTTTTCCAATATTTTATTAACATATATTATGCTGTTTACTTTGTTTATGATTTGTATAATAGATGCTAATTAGTTTCAACAAATATATTTTACTGTTGATTTAATTTTAAACACTGGTGTGTATATGCTTATTCTTTTACTGCCAGTGGAGTCATAGTTGTTTATAGCGGTCAATATTATAGACGTGCAGTGTTGTGAGTGCGCATGTGTGAGTAAGGTCAATTTTAACTACTAACTCACCACATACAAGGTCTCTGATTATACTCGAGGTAAAATAAGAAACTGGGAAAGGGAAATTTGGCAACGAAGCCTTACAGACCTAACTTTAACGTATCTCCTCGGCATTAACAGATGTGAGGACTGAAGAAAAACTGGAAAAAACTTTAACCTCAACAACCTCAGAGGATTCGAACAGCATATCTCACGAGTTCGTGCCTTAACGTTTTTGAATAGAAAAACAGCTTTCTTAATGATACTGATATGACATTATATGAAACTTTTTCATAAAAGTAGTTTATTTTATTACAAAATATTATATTACTATAAAACTACTAATAATAGCCAAAATGTCTATGCAGTTAGCTTAGCCACATGTGTGATTTTGTATTCCCGAGATTGTAATTTAAAACCCCAAAGCAAATCAATAGTACTGGAGTTCTGTTGTTTTTCTGTCACAAACTAATGTTGTATTAGTTTCTTCCCTATCATGGTCAAAATCAATAAATAATGATATCGAGAGAACAGCAGACAGTGAATTAAATACTTCTTCTGTTTCATGTCATTAAAAAGCGCATATATCACGATAAGTACGAAAAAATCTGGAAAACCTATAAATTATACAAATGTAATATTTTAAAAGATCTCCTATCTGAATCCTAATGTTATTATACAGCTAATATTACAAGATGTTCTGAAACTATTGATAAATTCACTAGCGTAGCAGATGCATTTATCTAGGAAGCTCAGAACATTGAGTGATATTTATTAGAGCTATGTATGGAATAAAATTACAACAAAATAAAAAAAATTGCTCACTTAATATTAATAATTGTATAACACCATTAGATTTACATTTGGTTCCTACCTATTCAGATATCATGAGTCGGGAATTGACGAAAGTCTATTACTACAATTCGATTTACCCACTAATGCCAGACGGGAAAAACAAAATAAAGATTTAGCAATGTTAATTCTATTACTGTGATTTTCCTTTATTATAACAAGAGTACATTTTCACATTCATAAACCATTTATTTAAAGGAATGACATGAAAACTATTATTATGTTTGTTAATTACATTCTAGCTGGTCATATCTCTGCTACCAAAGTAATTATAATTACCATTAACACATGACATCATTTTACAAGTTTCCGCAAAATTAGCAAATTACAAAAGAAAAGTCAAGTTTAACATGCATTAATAACACAATAATAAAATATTACCAAACCTCACAATACCTGGTCTGTAGGTCGGGCAAACGGAGAAGACTTAGAACCTATCACTTTAGAACAAAAGGCCGAGACACACCTTGTTAACCCCCAGCGACCTTTCTGATTAGGAATGGAGACAGTAGCGAGCAAACCAGAAAGGTTACGTCATACGCTTCTAGAGCTTTTCGATAATTGTTTCAGCCATTGGGACCCAAAACCAGTGATTGAACCTCCCTTACAACAAGAATAGAGAGGAGAAATGAAGACATGGGGAGGAAAGGAAACATATTTAAGAACGGCTCAAGATTTTAAATATTCATTTGGATATACATAAATTAAATTAACAGTTATTAAAAACTCATTACTAAAACTGAATAAATGAGCTCCATTTTCTTTGGATACAATGGACACCTGAGAAATCGCAGATATGACATAGAAGCAGAATTTCGCAATTTGTTTAGTATTGCTGAGTGATGCTCTTCATTAATTTGTATGCACGGTTTAAGAGCAAATGTATTGGTGTGTCACATGAATTTGGTAAGCTTTTAATCTAGGATTCCAGCATGTGTCATATGTGATACGAGAGTAGTTAGTTATTTTTCTGCCAGTCCAGACGGTAAAAAGATTACGGTTAAAAATCATAACAAATTTACAGCCATATGCGGCTATGATTGACTGAAATTCAAATTTCGTTAAATTCATTTTTAGAAAATGTTATACAAATCATAAAATCTATAGTAAAAAACGTTTTTATATGGAGACGAAGATTATGGAAGGAGCGAATGATGATTTAAAATTCTCTCCGATTTTTTGCTCTCAACTTGAACTTTGTTGTCAGTCATTTATTATCTTCTAAATCTATTTTGAAGTTGGTATTAACTTCTTTTTCTTTACTTTGAAACGGGCAGCGTGAAACATTAAAAGTCAGGCAGTAAGACAAAACGACACAGGGGGCATCCCATCATTATCTTTTGTGTAGTAATATCAGCTGAAGCATAATTACGGGGTTCTGTTTGGGAAAACATCTGGAGAGTTTGTGAGATCCGTTAGGAAATCAAGTAGTAGGTGTGTAAGATTTGTTTGTACTCCCTACAACGTAATAAAACATAGTAGAAAAACGGTACGCCCATTACCTCACTCCGTCCTTCTTGGAAACCTCCCCCCCCCTTCCAAAACACAGAGTCACCCCTTGACACCTTCCTCAGTCTGGTTAACTAATGGCTTCCCTCCCTTAAGGACCTACTCGTCTTCAGTTACCCTCCCTACATTACAGGAGTTGTCCTAAATGATAAGAAAATCTTGCGACAAGATTTATACGTGGGACGATCTTGGAAAGGAGTGCAGAATGGGTACTGGAAAGAATTATAAAAACACCCTGAAGAGTAGATAAATGAGGAAGGGAGAAAAAGTACAGAAAGATTAAAGGGAATTAAAACAAAGAGGTTTGATGAGAAAATTGGAAGGGGAGTGAGTAAGAAGGGAATTAAAAAATAAGGGAGAGCCACAGTGAGATCGATGCAGAGAAAACAGTGTGCAGAACAGAGGGAAAGACTGAAGTGTTTAGTCAGAGAAAACTAAGCGTTAGGCTAAATCCTATTTCTTTTTATTCGTTGGATTAGTAGCAATTGAAAGTTAGGTCCAATATTTTTATTTACTTAATATTTAGTTTACATTAACATTATTGTCTGTAAGGTTAAATATTAACTCTTCATTCTCAGCGTTGAGGTAAAATTATTGGCATCCTTCTAAAATTATCTACAACTGGGATATTATTTACTATTTATTACTTACAGCTATTAGTCACTGTTGCAACAGAAGAAAAAACCCGGAAATGTACACCATTTGGCTACATAAAATGTACGTCCTTTAATGTACTTTAGAAGTTTTTGATTGTTCTATTGTTGTTAATAGACATGAGGCTACACCTTAATTCTTCACAAAAATCGGAAACAATTGTGCAAAATATGTACATCGTTCGAAAATTAAATCCATAGGAAAGTTGATGGTAATCAACTGGGAGAAATTGTTAAAGTAAATACATGTCAAGAACTTGCTAAGGAACTTAGGCTTGCCCTTCAACTGTTTGTGATCACTTGAAGCTAAAATGAAAAACCTTGATAATTGGATTTCACAGGAGTTAAAGGTCTGTTCTCCATTGCTTTTGGGCAATAAAAATAATATCTTTTTGGCACAAGTGTTTGACCTGAATTATCTAAGACAACCACAAACAATCGGCACAATGACTCAATCTCAATTAAATTCTTTACTAAACTAAAATTTCCTTACAGAAATATTATGGCGGCTTTGTGGCGATCTGGGGCTGATTTAATACGCAACCTAGCAAAATTTTGTAGAAATATTGTCATGAAATTGACAAAATGCATCAGAAGCTGCAAGAAAATCAGCCAGCTTCAATCAATGATAACGCTCGAACACACAAAGAACACTTCAAAAGATGAATGAACTTTATCCCATCCAGCGTATTTATCTATTATCTATTTACAATTGAATTTCAATTATTCAAACACCTGAACTTTTTTCTGAAGAACAAAACCTTCAGTAACCAGGAAGAAGCTGTGATAACATTTAGAAATGTCATTGTCTCTAGAAACCAGACTTTTTATTGAAATTATATCATTACTGGCTACCAATTGGTAAAATGTGTAAAAGCCTATGATGGCTATTTTGATTAATAATGTGAATTTTAAGGTTTATTGGAGTTTAAATCACAAAACCAACATTAACTTTCGAGCTACCTAATAGCATTTCTTAAGTTAATGTTATTTAACCTATTCAGGAAGTTTTGTATAATTGTGAAATACATTAAATGTTAATCACTACATACATGTTCTAATTTAAATAATAGAAAATAACACTATAAGGGAATGATTAGCCCATGAACATAAGTAAAGAATAGTTTGAACAGCTTTGTTTTAAAACTGATAATCTTTATAAACATTCAAGAGGTTTGTTTATCATGAAATTTATAGACTTTTTTCTTTTGGTTGATGATTGTGAGTTACTGTGATATGTGTTAACACTATTTCACGTCATAATTGTGAAATCAGACAGTCCCCTAAGGCAGTGTTATCCATTCATCCATTCTCTTACCAGGTAATAATGTGATATGTGCATAAAAGTTATAATAAAAGTAATCAAATAGAACAATTAAAAGTGGCTAATAATTTTAGAACTCATTATTTTAAATAAAATAATTTATTATTTTATTTAAATATTTATTTAATTACAGTAATATCAACATTTAAAATATAGTTGATATTAGCTGCTAAATTACCTTCACATTTTCCAGTAATATTTATACATCCCGCATATATTAATTGTGACTTTTAAGTCCCTCTTTTGCAAAACCCGTTCTCATTCCTTGTGTATTTAAGTACAAAGACAATTTTTTTAATAGTGTTCAACGTCCGTTTTTGCTACTGAGGCACCACAGGCGGTACAAAGACAATGAATCGACGATAGTTTATATGTAAATTTAATTATATCAGTAATTTTTTAAAAAAAACTGGCCATCATCATTATTATTTACTAAGTATTGATCCGTTCCAATTCCAAATTGTGGTTTATTATAAGATTACAATCATATTCGTTTCTCGATCATTTCAATCACTTAAATATGCTACTTTAGTTTTTAGTTATATGCAGCATTCAGGGTCATAAAAAGAAGAGGCATTCAAATCCTTGTAAATTAGTAATATTATTTTTAAAAGAATTTAAATGAGTTTTCTCAGGCGATTTCTTGATAAAGGTATGTTAATGTCATCTACATTAAAAGTTCGGAATGTCTGTACAAGCGACATCTATCTGTAACGCTTTTCCCTCAAAACAAGGAAAGGGGGGGGGCTATAGAAGCGAATAACATAATCTCGATCACTGGCTTATTGCTTAATTTTCCTTTCCAGGTTTTATCTTGGAACTTCATTCTAAATTAAACTTGTTACTGTTCTTATTTAATTGTATTTTTTCCATTATAATACTCCACTGTTTTTGTTAGTAATTTATGTTTAAAAGTAAGCTGAAGAGTGGTTTATTATATTTTTAGTTTTCTGAAATAGAAGTATCATAGTAAATATGCAATCAAGATTTAACTTTTATAAGCCGATAGAATGGCATGAATTTTAACGTTTAGCTCCTGTTATCACGTACATTAATGCCCTTTAGAATTTTGAAATTGCTTTGACTTACTTTCAGTCTTCTAATATGATTCATGTTAACAACATACACATAAAGTGATTTTGAGTTTACAGTAATGAACGCATTTTAATAACTTTGAGATTCAGCCACAGTTCGTATTGAATCAGAACGCCTGTGGTAACTCACAGCTACCCATTGCCAACAACATATTGAAGTACTGGTCATTTTTATAACGCTTGTTTTATTTCTATACTTTTACCTATATTTCGTCCAAATGAACATCTGAAGGAGAGACAAAAAAACACTAAAAACACATGATTACAATAAGAAGCCTTATTAGTAGATACAGCCTTTCATAGAAGGCTCGACGTTTTTCTTCACCTTCTTCATTAGAAAATAAATTTATGAAACCGTCAACACAAACACATCAAAACATAACCCATTATCTAATATACGTTGCAGTTCGTATTTTGAAAAACTTAAGCCGTTCTCGAATTCGTAGATTCAGTAAATAAAAGCACGAAAACTTTGCGAAAATTGGCATGCACAATCAAATAATCAAGTCCCGGTCGACTCCCCGCTCTTAATTAAGGATCAATTAAAAGGAAACAGCAATTAGAGAGGACAAAATTGAAAGAGGTCTGCTCGGGGGAATCAAAACTCGGCGTCTGCTCTCTGAGTCTTCAGAAGAACAAACTTTTTTGTTTTTGTGAACAGCCTGCAGAGAGTAGAGGAAAAATAAAATGGACGCAGGGAGAAAAAGAGAACACAGAAGAAATGTACGACATAAAATGAAAAGACGTGATGGGAGCAGTGAAATAAAAGAGCACGAAATTTAAGAGGGTAAGGAAGAAATTAAGTGCAAATCATAAGACATGGTACAGAAATTAGAACGAGAAACCAAACGGAAAATCAAAAGGAGCTAAAAGGGTGTAAGCTGTTTCTAAATAAAAATAAAGAAACTATAAAAAAAAAGGAGTGGATAAGCAAGTTGTTTGATAATTATGTAAAATGCCTTAATTTCAAACAAAAATTATATTCACAATAAGTGTTACTGCTTACATGCATTCTTATGAGGAACGAAACCGACAACCCACATGTAAACAAATAATGATGCAGTTTTTTTATAATTTATTTAGACGCCATAAAAATTGGTAAAGAAACGGTTTGGAAGAATAAGCTCATTAGGTGGGCACCAGTAGTGAATGATATTATTCATCATCTGAAATGTTGGGAACTTTCGTTCAAATATCCACACAGCATGCGACTTATGTTATAGTTGGTGGCGCCAAATGCAATGGTTGTCAACTGAATATCCTCCTTATAGTAAAAAATAGAAACTTCCTTTGTCTCTAAAGAAATGTTTCGGAAGGCGCTGATATACTATTAGAAATTCTTTTAACTTCAATACAAGAAAAATCGAAAATTCTCATCTTTTCCATTGCTTTTCTACATTTTAAAGGCATAGCAGATCCCCAGATATATAAATTAATGCCTCTAACTAATTTTCTACTAAGAAACGAGATTGGTGCATTCTCTAATCGATACATGTAAGTAAGCATAGGAGTGAAAATGTGAATACATTTTCGTTGCAGGCATTCGGAAAATTCTAAAATGTAAGTATATCTTTGGCACTATATATGACAATATTAATCCCACCATTAAAAACACTCACATTCCAAAGTCGACGTTGTTGAACTGTTACGAAGTGCTCAGAGAAGGAAGTTTTTATTAGCAATGAGAGGATTTCAGTTAAGACCTTCTGATGGAGCATTGGAGCCAGCAGTGCTTAAGGACTAAGATATAAGAGAGTCAGCCGATTTGTGTCCCAAATACAGCCACTTTTACTGAGTAGCGTGAAGTATTCCCCATTATGTAAAAAAGTAACCAATAAGAGAAAGAAAGAAAGAGAGAAAGAGAGGGGGAGGGGATAATTACTCCCTAGATACTGTAGAACAATCGTTTTGTTGGAAACACTACATCATTAAACTTCTGCCTGCCAGACAGAAGTGTCTGCACTCATGTACCTTAGTCTTGCTGTAGTTTACTTAACACAAACGTACTGTTGAGATAAACTAGTTTTTCCTTTCTAAACTGCACTGTAAAAATATCCTTTCAGCGGTCCATCAATTAGCTGAAGTTTTCTCTTTTTTTTGACAAATTCTCTGTTTTTATATAGCATCAGTTCACGTGTAGTACGGGACAAGCCTAAATAGCTTTTTTTTTTTTTTCCCTGGAAGTAAAATTACAGCAATTCAGCTGTTATTTATGTTAACATTAATATGATAAGCGCGAGGAATGCGGTGCATCCGAGTTCGCTTAGGAAAACATGATTGTCACGTCTCTACAGTCCCTTTCAGTTCACCGCTCGGGTGGCCGAGGTCGTTAAGGCTCGGACTCGTGAGCGGGAGGTCTGGGGTTCGAATCACGCCAGGATCGTCCTCCCTGATTGAATTTTTTTCTAGGTTTTCCTTAGTTCTCATAACTGGCAAATGCCGGGGAGGTACCCTAAACATAGGCCAGGAACGCTTCCTTCCATAAAAGAAAAATATCCTTTCCTAATTAACAGAGATTGGGTAAGAAGTAAGAATAAATATTGATTAAGACATAATCAGATATTCTTAATAATATTAGATGCAGAAAATATTCATAGTTTCTGCTCAATGTTAGATTACGAAAATAACTTTGGAGTACTGAAGAATTATCACATACCTCGGCGGTGTGTTACTGTTCAGACGAAAGGGTTAATTCCAGACAGTTGGAACACGGTGGAAAGGTTTCTCCAGCACTTTTACAATACAGATACATATTACATAAAGAAAGCCTGCTCGAACTTTTTTGCTAAAATAAAACGTTAATGTAGAGTCTTATTCAAAAGAAACTTTTGCATAGACATCTAATTGTGCCTCTTAGTACTTATTTTAAAAAATGATGACATAGTGAAAAAAAGAGAACTATACAAGTACAAGTTTTCCCTTCTCTTCTCTTCTTTGTCCTACTATGCTTGCATTTCTGATATATTCTTTTGTTTTCCTGTTCTGTTCTTTTCTAATTAATTTGTTTAAATTAAATCCGAAACTACGATGTCATTTTTCTACTGCATTTTACACATTTATAGCTTAATTTACACTCCAATTTGTTGATCAAATGTTTCGCACAACAAATATTTCATAAGTTTTACGCAGAATCAAAAAAGTATCTGGTAACTCACGGCATTGGTTGAGTTGCAGCTGAGTGAATTTACTACTTAAAGTTTGCGGTCAATCTTCCTCACTACTGATAGATGACATGTTTATGAGAGAGTAAACGTTTATGAACCTTCTAATTGGGGTCCTCCGACTCAGGGAATGAAGAAGGACGATTGCATATTTTTTGTGCAAATGAACCTTTTTATTCTTTTTTCTAAAAGAAAATTTAGTATGTCTCTTCTGATTGCAATCGAATCAGGCTTTTATAACTTTTATTTTCAGTATTTTCGTTCCCAACATCATCCTTATCAACTTTTGGTAATACTGGAACTTGATATTGCCATTACGCTTATTTATATTACTTATTTCAATATCAAATTATCTTTTATTTTTCTTATATAGAGTTATTTTCTCGAGGGATGATATTACTCTTAAGTATCGCAAATGTTCTTTTTCTTTTCATTTCTCCAAACATTTTGAGGATGTCACTAATCATTTTAATTGAAAACATAATACTCGAAATTTCCAAAATAAATTATAACATATCCAAAGCTTAATCGTTAATTCACACTATTCTATTGATTTCAGTTCTGATTTTCTGTCATGTGTACACATCTGCTAAACATATTGATCAAAATTTTAAACTTTGCTTTTTCTAAACTGTATATAATATTTATGTTCAGTAATGTTTTATCTACAAGCTGTTATGAATAAAATGAAGAAATCTGAAGATTAAAATATATTGCTGTAATAATTCTTTCGTAAAGCTTATTTCATACAAAAATTATTTTGACAGGCCATAAGTTTGAATGTAAATTGGAGCAGTGATGCAAATAGATGTAGATAAAATATGACAAATTCTGTTTAAGACTTAGTATTGTAACCAAGCAAATAAATGAGTCCCAATCAAGGGTATTTACCATAGTTTTGTTCTAATTGACCGATGAAGATTCTTTCAATACAGTGTTTAGAAAAAGTATATGTATAGTGTGATAAAATAGTGTATTGCATAAAAGAAGATTTAAAGATATAATCTTAATGTAATACAAAATTATTTACGAGATAAAGTAGTTCAAATATTTGAATTTTTCTGCCGTAAAAAACTATGATGGGAAATACGTGCAAATAAATATGTTTAAAAGGATGTTTAGTTAAATATTTATTTTTTACTTGTTGCAGGCAATGCTGACAACTCTGTCATCAAGGCGGTGTCCAGCTAAGGACTTGGTGCAAAGAGCTTGGGGGTTACCGGCTCCAGGTTTCAATTACAACTTTTAATTAGCAATCTGCGTAGCAGGGGATGAGGAAGGAGAGGCCGATGGTTGCTGGAGGAGAGATGAAGAAAGAAAAAAAAATTACTTTCTGCGTAGGCAGAAGAGGACTGGGGATAAAATAAAAGAAGTCAACTACTGGGAGTACACTAGGGCAAAAATGAAATAAGTCCGAAGTAAATACCGAGTTGGTGTACTTGAGAAAAGGCGTTGTTTTTATACATAGGCTATCTTTTGTTATTCTTAGATTTGTCAATGTAATTCAAGACACTAAGATGTCAGCATCGTATAATGTTAAATGAAGATTATTAATACATATTTTGAAATTGTCATAAGCAACTTCTATTATGACGTGCTGTTTTCTCGGGCTTAATGATAGACAGAGGTTCACAGTGTATACAGGACTTGTTAGAGCTATTGAAAAGTGCATTAATTTTATATTTCTTAAATGTAATAATTTATAGATTTGAAGAGTAGTTATTAATGTTTTGTTACTGAAAAATGTTCATAATATGTAAGAAAGACAGGAAATTTTAAGAACAGTTTTGAAAGCTTCAGGTTCAAGGAGAACCAGTAGTAATATTTTTGCTTCATAATTAATTTTCTTCCAAAGATATGAGCTTAATTATATAATTACAAAAATGCTAAAAGTAGGTTAACTTTATAACATTACACTCACAAAATAAATATTTGTACGAAAGCGTTCGTTCATGCATTATATTTAAAGGGTTATAAAATTGGTTAAATAAATCTTTGTCCTTGATTTACCATATCTTTGGAACTATTAATAATATATAAGTGAACAAATGCCACGGTCGTTCATATTATTTTTATAACTTATTGGTGAAATGCCTTTGCTGTAATTCTCACATTTATATTCATTGCATTGTTGAGCAGTTCTCTAACCTTCAGTACTGAAAAAATAGTTTATAAATGGCATTCATATATTAAAATATTGAAGGTGATAAGTGCCTCACTCGGTCATAAAGAAAAATAAATAACCAAAATAAAGAACTTCCTTAAAACTGAACAATAATTGCAATGGAAAACAAAAGTTGGTCATAAGGAGAAGATATAAAATGTGATTTGTTGTAGAAAATAATATATTAAAACAAAATAATCACATTTTAATAACAATGTAGTGTTAATAAAATGAAGGGTGCAACTGAGAGGGGTATATTTTGCCGATTAGCGTATTATTGAATTGAGTTTTCAAGATAAGTGAAAACCTTGTCATTGTCGGATGGAAATTGCAAGGATTAACAGCTGCAACCTTCAATCATCAACAGCAAATTTTCTGTTGATTTCCGTGAGAGGATGCATCACAGAGAATGACAAACGCACTTACTTTATTACGACGCGAGACTAACACGTGAGCACAGTATTTGAAGAAAAACAAGTTCCATATCATGTTCCAAGTCGTAATGCGGTTCTTAAATTAGTAGTAGTCGATGAACTAAAGACTAACATCATCAAGAAATTAATTTAATATCTCAAAAAGAGTTAATAGGGATAACAGGTAATTTCATAAGCAGATAGCAGAAATGTATTGAAAATGAAGCCAGGAGTTTCAGCATCTCCTTGAGTGACACAGCTTTTTAAGTTTATTAGAAAGTATTATTCTGTCACTCTACCATTTATCTTCAATGGCCGCGCCCGGCTGACCATGAGCGAAGACTTTAGTTGATGCAGTCCCAGCCACCGTATCAGACAATAATTAGGTGACCAATAATTTTCATCTTTTTGGGTTAGATATTTGCAACATAACATTTTCATGTATATGGAATTTATTATTCATTTTTTTAAATAAAGAGAAGTAGTATATTTATGAAACGTGCAATAATATCTAAGTCATATGCAAGGATAGTATATTGTTATATAATGTTTTGTTCAATGGAGCTTATTTTTTTCATGATGTTAGTATTCATTTTATTTATTATTTTGTTGAAATTTATTTATTATTTAATAGTTTTGGAGCACGGTGTATTATATATACCTATACATAGTATACTACATTATAAATGCTACAGGTATCACATCTGTAGAAAACAAATTAGCAATAGATACAATTATGTGAAGATCTTGGAAAGCATTTAAATTTATTGGTAATAATATGTACACATATATAAAAACGTCATGTAGCGGGTGGAATTAACTCCTTTTTAGCACTAGATTTTCCTATTTACATGTAACATTGATTAATAAAATATTGAAAAGATTGTTACTAAGTTATTATTTTATACCTCTCTTTCATTTTGCTTTCAAAGAGCAATTTTATCACACTAATACATATTACGATATCGTTTGGGACTCGAATGATCACTTAACACAAAGAAAGAACTTAGAATTAAACTATTTTAATTTCTTTTTCTGACTCTATCTAGTTGATATCCCCTATGACCTTAGAAAACCTGGGATGGCCATACAAAACAAAGGAAAAGCAAGAACAAGATAATTTCATTACACGAGAATAATGTTGCTTCAAGATAATTACTTAATAACTTACTCGCGTGTACAAAATAATATTTGCAAACTTGATAGTGTTTTTGTTGATCAGTTGTACATTGTAATAGTTGGCAGAATTTAAAAAAAAGTACTACACTATTAATAGATTTCTCTTGGTAAGCTAGATCAAGCATAAGAAACAGGAAGCGGTGTTTTTGCCTAGCTATTAAAGCCAATTAGTGTAAAAATTTTTTTCTTTATGCTATGTTACAGCTGGTAATTGGTACATAGAAATGCAAATTAATTTATATAACACTAGAAGCTAGAACGAGAGGAAGATCATTTGACTGGTACACTGACTCTCTTACGTCAGAGCATTTAATTCGCTGAAAATTACTGAAAAACAAGAAGATGAAGAAGGGAGGCCATGAAAAAGTGTTTGAAATGTGAGGAATTGTGCCCTAAAGGGCAATCACGCAGTGAAGCACCAGGAATGTTACATATCTCTCACAACTTTCATACAACATTGGTTTTATATTTGTAATATCTGCATTAAGTGCATATCACACTCTTACTGAGCATTTCAAGCTCACAGCAACGTTTTGCATTAGGAGAAAATCATAAGATCATAAAACATGAACCATTTTGAGAAATAATAAGTTTGAATTTATAAGTTTTAATTTCTGATTAAACACTAAACATAAATGATCAATAACATTTTCAAAATTACTACTACTACGAATAGCAATACAAATTTAAAAATGACAACGCTTTAGAACAAGCCGTGAGGTAAAGACTTAAGTTCTGAATATCTCCTTTAATTATCTTACATACCTTTATATTACTTAAATGTGTGTGTTCTGGAAAACTCTACACTTCTCGATTATTAAAAATAACCTATTACTACCATGTTTTGCCACTCTCTGTAGTCGGTCCTGGTGGTGTAGTGGTTACCATACTTGCCTCCTAAACCCCAGATCGCGGGTTCGAACCCGGCCAGGAGCGATGGATTTTTTCGGCCGTAAAAATCCTAAAAATCCTAAGTATGGCTTCCTTCGGAAGGGAAGTAAAGCAGTGGGTCCCGTGTCGTACATTTACGGCACGAAAAAGAACCTCAAGCCTGAAAAAGAGGCCTCTGAGCAAAATTTGTCGGCCGTTTCACGCCCTGAGTTGAATGGGACGCTGATGACCTGAGATGTTAAAGAGCGTTCATAAATAAATCAAGCAATCAATAAAAAAAAAAACACTCTCTGTATCAACGAAGTCCTCATTGTACATATCTATCAAGTACAATTCTGTAGCTAAAGACTTCTAACATGACGACGGGAGTATTCATAACAGTAATCTTATTGAGTAGATGCGTATTCTTTTACTTTATATGTATTCTATTATTAGTAGTATTATTATTGAATATTTATATATTAAAACAATATATTAAGCCTTAGAAGTTATATAACTTTACTAATAGTAAATAATATTGTTAAAATTATTTACCTCGTCGACTTACTCGGAAATGAAAGAGAACCATATTTACCTTACAGAACCATTGGGCAAATGATAACAAAATCATACAACATTTGTACTTAAACTTTTTCTCTTTCATGAAAGGGTTTGCATAAACAGCACACTATACTAAGCAACCATTGCTACTAATGTTTATACACATAATATATTTCGTATAAACTTTATTTTCAATAAAATCAGAGAAAAATGAACTTTTGAGGTACTATGGTTACTTATGCCTACTGTTCTGGGGACTATTGGAACATAAAATGTTCTATCACAAATGTTCGAGCATTTTATTATTGTATAGTTTAGCATTAATATGGGAAATTATACATAAAATTAAGTCGGCAAATACTAAAGTTCATCAAGTTAATAGAAATGACAACACAAAAAACGTCAAACCTTATGCACTGTAAATGATATCTACAAAGTATTTTGTAAAAGATCAGAATTACTGTCGACTTGAAAGGAGAGTTGAATAGTGCTGTTTAGGGGGAAAAAAATTAGTTGTATTCCTTATTTTCTCCTGAATTTGAGCAGACATAACTATATTTGCAGTGAATAATAATTGTAATTAAAAGTTGAACATAGAGACCTAAAACTGTTATCTTTTTAAAGTATCTCATTTATCTTTCTTGTGGACAACATGGATTTGCATAGAAATAGAGAGGAAGACGTATCTCACGAGGGCTTGTTGTGTTGCATTCATGTAAATGTTTAAATTGACGCCTTTGCTTACGTGTTTTCTTTAATGCAACTAAACACATTCAGAAAGTAAATGGGAAGAAAATAAAGCTGTAAAGATCAGTTTTGCCACAGATGCCGTTGATTCTGACATCAATGAAATGAAAAATATATTTTTAGTTGTTTAAAAAAAGGCAAATTTTTTCATAAAGCTTCCAAAAGTCTGACAACCCACTTTAACATACGGTCACATGTTCTTAAATAATTAACATAATAAACAAATTATATACGGTAGCCTCTGAGGTTATTTTACTGTCTATGAGATGTTCCATATATTCTTATAGAAAAGCATAAAATTACACTGAATTATTACACCAAAACACACCAGGGCTCTGATCAGGCATCAAAATTGAAGTAGACATCGTCATCTCGGTATCCACAAAGAAACCCATGAATACATGGTAAATGTGTAATATGCAATTAATTTGTAAAGAAAAAACTAATTTTGTGCTACATCTGTTATATGATATACACTGTTATGAATCGTGTTTGTTCAATGTTACAAAAATAAATTATAAGTTATAATCTGCTTATGCAGAAATGTGAAACATGGGACTTTGTGTACTGCCTTCAACTGTTACATTTCATTAAAACATACTTTGAAACTTATTTTCACAAATGATTATGTTAGGTTAAATTCCATAATTTAGAGTGCAATAACTACTTAATGGAGACGACGTGGAAGGATAAAAGTAGTAGGGTCATTTTATTGCTGCATAGCCGAGAAAGGTAACTGTAGTATGCATTCCTTCCATAATTTTGGAACTATCTTTCAGATTTCCGTTGTAAAATTCACAGTATTGAAATTTACTCAAAAGACTGTCAACTTTTAAAATGAAGATAATCTCACTGCGCAAGTACTCTGTAACCCATTATTTTTATGTGAAAAATACTGTTTCTATGTTTTAAAGAATAGCAACGTATGATAAATGCCCTTCTTCACTTAGTCTTTCATTTTATGAAATTGTATTATGTTACAGTAAACTCAGCAAAGACTATTAAATGTCAATAGTCACAGGCATTATCATTGTTATAATATACGTTTATTAATAAAACTACCACATTAGCAAATTTAGACTTGTAACCATCTAAACACACCGTACTTAGAGACGTAGAGATGGCAGCAATAGTTTTACATAAAGCCCGTATTCCTCCAGGCCTCAACATCTCCCTGTAATACTGCCAGGTTTGCCAAACTACTTTGTTCAGCTAGAGTTGGCAGTTTTGCTGCCACGTCACATCTCTATGCCTCACAACGACAGACGCTGCCTGCCAGAGCTCAGTTCATTTTGATCACGTGACCAAGAGCCAAGCTCGAAATATAGTGTGATTTTAGTGTTCAATTTTACGGTTTTTTAGTGTGAAAGTTTATGTGAACCTTTTTATATTGCACTCTGAGTGTTTTTATGAGTATATATATATATATATATATATGTGTGTGTGTGTGTGTGTGTGTGTGTGTGTCTAGCTTCTTGCCATTGAAGAACTCGCAGTAGTTTGAAATATAGCAATTTCAAGTGTGACTCTTTCTCTGTGTTTTATCTTTATCTACTTTTATTTTTAGTGTTAATTTGTTACATTGTTAATAGTGTTTCTTTATTTTTATGTTTCATTAATATTATATATATATATATATATATATATATACATACATACCATCATAAACTTCGATCAGAACATTTTTCGCTGTAATGAATGCTATGTCCGAGATTTATATATTTTCATTTTAAATTGCAAGACAGAATAATAAACTCAAGTTAGATGCATACTTTGACAAAAATAATAGAAATTTGGCAATATTAAGATAACCGCATCCCAGCTTTTTTATTGTTTAATTAAGCGTATACAGCCATAAGAAAGCTTAGTTTTTCTTAAGTTCGAATCTTGTTTCATCCAAAATGCTCGACTACGACAGGATTTTCAAATCACTGTTTTATTCAGACTGTTGGGTAACTAAAGACTTTCTTTACAAAAGGCAGAATCGAACAACGGATCTTCTCCTTCCGTGTCGTCACTCTAACCAACTGAGCTACCATGTTCTCCTACAAGCACAGAACCACGAACCTCTTTCATCTGATTCTATATATCCGGGAGACCTTCATAAGGTTTCTTCTACTGTAGAGATGTATTCCTTAAGAGGCGACCCGTAATGCTGTGAGTATTTTTTTACTTTTAACCACCAACTAGGAAGGTCGAAGACCTTGATTCGAATTGTGGCTGTGGCCCATCTGATTCTTCCATTCCAAGCAATGTCCTACAAACGACAGTGTGAAAGTTGTTTCTTTATTTGGAAGGTTTAGTCCTGTAAGCAAAGTAAATCTAACGCACGATATCTCTGCACTCAAACCTACGTCACATAGCGGAGGAGGTTTCTCTACTACCTGCTACATTTACCTTTCCGATAACTGTCGGAATATAATGTAAACTAAATATGCATTGCTTTACATTGAATTATTTTGATGCCCATTCTCCTAAAAAAGCTAATTACATGAACTAAAGATGACATAGGAACACTTTTACTTTCACTTGTTGTCATGCCCGTACTTTTCTCACTCAAGTACATAACTAAGCCATTTAGAAGAAAATTATGCGCAGGCGTAAGGTTTTCTATCTCTTTCGCAAAATAACGGACTCCCAAGTGCGAACATTCACCATGCACACTGCACTATCAGTTTCACTTGATGCTGAATCTACTCATATATGATGCAGAAATTGCTCGATTTTAATAAGTACCACAACCATCATCAATTGCGCCAGACTTTGAGGTAATCAAATAAATGGTTACCATGTTGTCAATGCCTAACATTTATCACAGCTCAATAGTTCCCTTTCGGCCAACTGTTGTCTTCTACGAGTATGTACTGAAAGCTATGATGGCAACTCTATGTTCCTATTTGTCGCGTTTCTTAGATAATGCGCAGCCGCTGTTGTAGGGAAGTCAGTGCACACTAAGTACCAATAGAGGGCAGCAGCACATGCACATATTTCCTGCTTCTTGCCTAACCTCTGAAGAAGCATTGAATTCTAAGAGAACTATTTTATAGCTTCCAATAAGAAGCGAGAAAATCACGTATTATGTTACGCGCTCGAGATTTTCAGTTATCTTTTGTTCATGGTTTTGAAATATTCTGATAGACAAACATAGATTTTGTGATTACTGTTAATGATATGACAGAAGATTTTTAACAACAATTGAATTAAGCTTTATTAAAAATATGTATTGAATATTATATTTTAAATTTATTTTATATGAATCCAGTTAAAAATAAATAAAAACGGCTTTGTAGATAGTTAACATAGAAATTAATTATTTAGTTGTATCTAATAAAATATTTTATTATTGAATAGTGTTGTTTATAGGTATAACATTTTTTTTCTCGTACAATTAGTTTACTGGAAACTCTCTTACTTTCTTCAAGAGGTACTTCAGCTTCCAACTGCGACTACCATTATCTAGATTCTGTTTGCCTTTTGTTTCTCTCAGTTTATATTGTTGCAAAACTAGCTTTATATCTAGGAGTCTTTATGACAAAAAATCTGCTGATAACCATTTGCTATGTAGATACAGATGTAGATACATATCGCTGCCATGAACTCCTAGTTTCTGTTACATCATTGTCGCTTCAGAGACGCAAAATAATTTTTTTTCTTCAAAAGAGCATTCCTTAAGTGAAAGCTTTCTTGATCCTATTTTCTAATAAGAAAATCAAATAAAGCATTTACAAAGCTATTTAACTTAATATTGTGTCATATAGGGAGATGACAATATGGCAAAATGCATTGTAAGATTAAGTTAGTTAAAAAGCAGAAATGATGTTGCGAAAGATTACATTTATGTGAGGAAAATTAAAGTCTGCGCCTGCGTGGCCAAGGGAAGTGATAGCATTATGAAGGGTTTCTGAGGGTGAAGCTTGAAGAGAGCGATGTTGCACCTTCGGTCCCGAGATGGTCACCTTTACAACGGATGCGTTGAGTTCATAACAACTTTACACACAGTAATAAAGGTATGATTTAAATTAGAGAAATATTTATAGTTTTATGGCATATATCTTGGATTATTTAAGTTAGATTCGTGATATTTAGAATTGCGTTAGATTAGTGATAAGAGTTGCTCCTCTTGTGCTCCCCAATTAGTGAAATAAGTATGTAAAGTTAGTTTTTGTATTATAGTAAGGTAGGGTCGCGACAATATATAAAATAAAACAAAACAACACCATTTAGCGCGTCACCATATCTTTCCAAACTTGGGAGAATTAGAACAGTAATGTTTATTTAAGGGACCACCTAACTTAAACGATTACTTAAATGTATGGATATTACTAATGTAATAAAATGATTGCGTACTCCTTAAAATAAGCGGCGAATAGTCGGAAGAGCTCAGGGTCAGAAAGGAATGTCCTCTCAGTCCAACATTGTTCGCTAAACTAATAGTACAACTTAAGAAATTCATAAGACGGAAAGGTGCGACTAGAATACGCAGATGTTGCTAAAGTGGAGAAAGAGATTGAGGAGATGCTAAAAGCTTATGTCGCCGGTACTACACCGAAGCGTTAAAACTAAGATTGGAAAATTAAAAAAATATTGGTCTCCAAAAAACACGAGAATGATAAAAACGAACAAAAATAATTTGATAGGATATCATAAAAGAGGCCACTGAATTCAAGTACCTTAGTTATCTGTTTGCGAACGACTTAATGTGAAAAAGTATGACTCAAGCCGGCAGTAATCGCCATGGAGCAAGTTTAGTGAACAGGGGTGAGATTGGAAGACCATTACAAACTTGTTAAAACAGTTAGAGACAGGAAAGAAGGATGATCTAAATAGGAACCGAGCCATACGAAAATGCTTGGGACTCGCATTCGGAAGGTCCTGGGCTCAATTCTCGTTGGGCCGGCCTGTTTCCCCATGTCACTTAGGCGAATGCTGGGATGGATATTTGCATTCCACGAGATTTCCGCTCTTGCATTTCATTTCGTTGGTTCCTATACAGGGTGGAAAGAACCAGTCAGTGTGAGGTGGGCTGTCGTGGTTTGATAGTGGCTTGCGCTCTGAAAAGGTTTCTCCCCCGGCGTCTGGAATGGATACATCCATCTAAATGGGGGGAAAAGCGATGGGAGTATTATAATCGAAATGGCTTGTCAGTAGAAAAACTCAGAAGAACATGGGAACAAAATGAGGAAATTCTTGACCAACTGTGTAGAAGGTATAAGGACTTACTACAGACCCAGTTCAGATTCACAAGAACGAGAAAGCCCAATATTGTCAAATACACATAAAACAAGCAACAGGGACGTTTCCAGAAACTCTTGTAGACGTGTGTGTGCCGGTAAGTATGAGGATCGAAGGAAAAAAAATCCAAGAGGAAAGGAAGTGGAGAAGCGTGGATGAGAGACATCTTAAAGAGCACACCGTAAAAATTATTACGCAAATATTGTATAAAAGATATGTCAATTTTAATGACGAAAGACAGGCATATGGGATATTATCGCTAGCACCACTCTTGCTCAAAAACTAGTGCAGCATCATGCACAGAAGCTAGATAATGGACTTTAAATATTCAAAGAAAAATAACATTTTCTTCAAATCTGGTGATCCATTTCGGAAGAAAAATGATCAAATATAACGAACTGGTTACTGAAGGCAAGCCGCAGCGCTATTATGTAAAAACCTCGTTGTGGTGTCGACCGAGTCGTTTGCTAAAGTCTTAGCCGGCGGAGGCCGAGAAGGAGCAAAGGAACGTTTGGATGGCCGAGCGCTAAGACTGTGAACTCTTTGATCAGTTAAGTTTTGAAACAAAACGCTGACTTCTTTCTAGTAGGAGTTTATTTAAAGAAGAGTGATGGATTAGATTGCAAAACGATAATATAGCAAATGAGAAACTTCGATGAGAACTTTCTAAGTCCCAAGAAGAGGATTCAGAATGCTGATTTTCTAAGTATCGAAGTGACAAGGAAGCTCCCTAGCGAGGTTCACGTACAGTCTTAAGTACTGTGTTTGCCCCTGAGAGATGATTTCTGTGATATTATATAGTCCTTCGTGCAATTAGGGTGGTTGAAAGCAGGCATGAATAACTGAGAGTGTTTGGCTATACTATCCAGACGCTCCCAAATTGGAAGGTAGTTGTTGAGTCTGGCTATTGATTTGTTTTTATTTATGAACGCTTTTTAACATCTCAGGTAATCAGCATATGGTTATATGAGAGCGACCATTCCAAAATAAACATGTCAGCCAACCTCGATATTTCTGCTTAGTGCGAGATATACCAAAAAGGTAGCGAGATCATAATTTGTCTCTGCTCCCTTCTAAAACACTAGAGGTACTAAATACGTCTTATGGAGTGATAAACATGAGAGGAAATTAGACAGAAATGTGGAGAGATTATAGAGGAGGTTAAATAGGTAGGTAATAAATATTCCTTCAGTTTTGAGGAAACATATGAACCAAATGTGGATAGATAAAATATTTTGATCGAAGGATTCTTCTACTTCTTTTAGAACACTTGGGCAATTATGCAACATGCTTGGGGTAAGCAGTTCTGTAGGTGATGTATGCGATAAATAGCAGGATTACATCCAAGGAGCATCATTCATTTTATGACTCAATATAATGAAAGGCATTTTTACAAATAAAATACATAACGTGGCTCCGTGAATTGTCAGAAAATATTACTTAACATTAAGTGCTTATGTTGATATGTAATGTTGTTTTGTCGTTGAAAAACATGTCTATATAACATTTGATACTAGCTATTATAGACTTGACATTTCCATGTATAATTGCCTGTATCTAAATGGAAAACAGTTGTTGTTCTCTTTTAATTGAAGAAACCACATTTCTATTTGTGTTGCAAGATAAATGTTCTGTGTCAAAAATTACTGGTGGAGAAGTTGACTTTATTTCTTCCATATGAATAGATTCATGACAGATAGTCACATAAAAAGGGGCCACAAAACATAGACCTCAAGTCATGCAAATGCTCATAGCACTGCTGTTTACTAGCGATATTCACATCTGTAAGGATGTAGGCAGTACGTTCATTATTTATTACACACTCGTTGCTTGAATAGTGCCTTGCAAGTAAGATTAGCGATATGTGCGCCTTCTAATATCCGAACTGGAGAGGAGTAAAAATCAGAGAGAGTAGTTAGTTTTTGACAGTGATTACCAAAATGCAACAGAAACACATTCATAATGTCTTCATTGTTTTCCGGGTGAATGGATGTTCGTAGATTAACACATAAGCTAGCAAATACTCTTCCACATTAGAACACTTGTAACTGCCATTGGCAATTATTATGATTTGTGAAATCACCACCATAGTAGCATCTCAAAAAGAGCAAGCTCAATAACTTGTTCAGTTATTATCGTGTATTTCTATTAGGTATGTATAATATATTCCTTATAATATATTCCTTTCCTTCCTTCATACAAACGGATGAAGTACTGTGTACAGGAACATTTCTACAATCTTGTAAATATTAAATTTAGAGCATTAAATAACGTTTAAAATTTTATAACGACTCCATTTTCCGAAACTAAAGATGTTTGATACAGTATGCTTATTTAATTTTCATACCAAATGTACTGTATTTTATTATATCTATAAGGCTGTTGACCTTTTGTTCCAATCAGATTACTTCAACAAACTCTTATTGCTATAATAACAATGATGATTATGATACTGATGAAGAAGAAGAAGATTGCGCAGTCGCCAATAAGGTACGAACATAAAAATGGGATCGTTTCCTTTTCAGAACTTAATGTTTTTACTTTGAGTAACTTTAATAATTGTGTGTAGTTAGCAGCCTTTTATATTCCAAAATTTAGGTATTACTCACTAATGAGTTGATTACGCAAATCCTACATCATCTTGTGTTTCCTCAATGAAAGCATCAAGTCTTTTTCTATGACGGTAAACAGCTAGAACTTTCTGAGAAAATTCTTTCTACTTTTTTCAACAGCTGAACGTTTTAAGACACTGGATAAGTATGCACTTCATCTCCTATTGCGTTCGAACCCGGCCAGGACCAATGGAATTTTTCGGGCGTAAAAATCCTAAGTATGGCTTCCTTCGGAAGGGAAGTAAAACCGTGGGTCCCGTGTCGTACATTTACGGCACGATAAAGAACCTCAAGCCTGAAAGAGAGGCCTCTGAGCAAAATTGTCGGCCGTTTCACGCCCTGAGTTGAATGGGACGCTGATGACCTGAGATATCAAAGAGCGTCCATAAATAAATCAATCAAAAAATCCTATTGCATCGCTACGAGTGGTTATGGTCGTTAAGGCGCGTACTAGTGCGCAACAGATCTGGGGTTCATTCCCGCCAGGGTCATCCTCCCTAACTGAGGTTTTTTTTTTTCAGGTGTTCCTTAGCCCTCATAAATGCAAATGTTAGTGGTATCCTAAATTTAACTAAACCTGGAACATTTTCTTCCTTCCTTTGAAAAAAATCCTTTCCCAATTTATTATCACATGTCATGCATCGCCATTGACCACCACCTGTGATGCCTCAGCAGTAAAAATGGGCATTAAGTACTATTAAAAACACTACTATTGCCAGGTCTCACCGCCCCTAAGCCTCCCAATCAGTATGGATATTATGGAGACGCACTGCATTACATACAAGTATAATGTAACAAGCACCTCTTCAATTTTCTGCAAGCCATGGTCTCTTTAGTCCTAAAATATTTAAACATTTTATGATTATTATTGGGCAGCCTTATATAAATAGGTTATGTTTATTAAATATTATCTTTATTTTTCACGGTCCTACTTTATTCTGCATTTATTTATGGGAAATTACGATTATAGAATAGGCAGTTAGGTATAGCTATCTATATTCTATTAGCAAATGTTATGTTAATTTCTTTCAAATGAAAGTTTTCATATAATTTTTGTTTGTTTGCCATTATTATAGTTTTATTATAAGCAGTAATGTAATTCAACACGTTATTATATAATGAATAACATTACACTGTCGATAAAGATTTAATTTACCATAAAAAGGCGAAAAAAATCAACGAGAGGAAAACTGAAATATTGTCAACTCCGTTTTAACTATTGACTTTCATGACATGATTATATTTATGAAAAAGGCGACCTGTTTAAATGATCATGAAACATAAAATGCTTGTTACAAGCATTAAAATTGAATTTAGGGCGTACTTCCTCGCATTTTGCCGCAGTTCTTCGTAACAAAACTATTCACACAGTGCGCCATCATATGTCACATTTGCCTAACGATATCCCAAGAGGAAACCGCATTTGTGAAATGGGCGACATAGCTTCCAGACACGAAGAAACTTAAAACCATTTTAGGAAATTGCATTCTCTGTTTTTCCGCTTCGAAGGCCATTGTTTTCTTTGAACCAGGCGTACGGTAGCAAGCCGTGTTCACAACCTCCTGCAGCACTCAGAAGGGTGAAAAATGACGTTTTCTGATATCTGTATATGTTGCTCACTCAGCTCGGCGGTAACCCCAGAAGCACGTTTTCCTCCCGCCATCATGCTATTAATAACTTCGGTTCTTTTTAACTGTCCGGAAGGGAATAGCAATATTTCAAGCTACAGGAAAACTTGTGTACAGCAGACAGTGGCGGCTGGTGAGATTTGTAGTGATCAAAGTATTTATTAAAGCAACCATTGAATTACAGCCACATTCGTCGAGTGTTGCACATTCTCAGATGCTATATTATACTTATATGATGCGTATTTGAGTCTTGGGTTGTTATTTATGAAGACCCTTAGCTGAAGTACAAGTGGTAAAATGTGGCATAAATATTTTCGTATTTCTGCCCTTCCATTCTGTATATATTTTCGTATTTCTGTCCTTTCATCCTGTATATATCTTCGTATTTCTGTCCTTTCATCCTGTATATATCTTCGTATTGCTGTCCTTTCATTCTGTATATACATTGTTCGACAGGACTTTTCTTCTGATTTGAAATGTCAATTTTTGCAAATTCATAAATGTATAATGCATCAGAAGTGTCAAGTAGACATTAAAGAGCCCAAAAAGATAGAAAGAAAAAGAAAGGAAAGCTCGAAAAGAATATGGATTTTTGAGAATGTTTACTATCAATTTTTTGCTTTACTATGCTGTATTTTCGTGTTTACAAAATATACGATGTACATATATTTCCATTCATTTTCAAGAATTAATGGTTTGTCGTAATTGAAATATATAAAACAAAGGGATATGACATTACCGTAAGAAACCTATGTAGCTATAATAAGTTGAAACTAATTGGTCTTGTGCTCTAAAATACTAGACCTTGTAAAACAAAGGACTGTCTATTCATTATTCTCAGTTCAATAGCTTGACGTCATTTTTGCGTTTGTCGTTTACAATATTAAAAATATGCTTTAAAAGTGTTGGCTATAGTTGCATTTTTGAAGTAATTTATTTGAAAATAATATTTTAGAAATTAAAAGACTAAATGCAAATTAGCATCAACATGATTAAATTATCGTGTTCTACTGTTTTACGAGGCTGCCAATTTAAAAGATAAGGCCAGCTGGCTTCAGAATTTTATACATAAATTATTTAGGGCAATGTTAAATCCCTATGCACTATATTTTCAAAACCATCCTGTGTACACACACACACACACACACACACACACACACACACACACATATATACACACAGCTTCTTGCCATTGAAGAACTTCCAGTAGTTCGAAATATAGCAATTTCAAGTGTGACTCTTTCTCTGTGTTTTATCTTTATCTACTTTTATTATTAGTGTTAATTTATATATATATATATATATATATATATATATATATACCGTTTAACTTAATTCAATATGGCAGCCATGCATCTCAAAGTACTGTGTCCGGTATGCAGCCCGAATAGCGTTGATAATCATGTCGCATAAAATCGCTATACATTTTTCTTGAATACGATTCGGGTGTTGAAAATCTCTTACTTTGGTTTTGTACACTCCTGCCCTGATTAATCCCCATACAAAAAAAAAAGTCTAAGGGTGTCAAATCCGGTGAACGCGATGGCTATATTTCAGGTTTCTGCTGTTCATCCGTTGGGATATTCTCGGCTGAGGTATTAACTCACATTGAACGCAATATTAGGAGATACTCCTCCTTTTGGGAAGAAATCGGTGTCCGCAATTCTATACAAAATTTTCGAATAAACTGCCATTATACCTCTGCACATGTCAAACCGCGCCACTGAGCACTGACAACAGTACATAGAGAGCACAGATAGTCTGAAATAAATGTTCTGTTGTCGTTAATTAGTTTTATTTACGGACGCTGTTTAACAGCCCAGGTCATCAGTGTCCCATACAATTCAGGGCGTGAAACGGCCGAAAAATTTTGTTCAGAGGCCTCTTCTTTCAGGCTTGAGGTTCTTTACATGCCGCAAATCTATCATAATTAGGATTTTAGGCATCGATCCTAGCCAGTTTTGAACCCGCGATCATGGGTTTAGAAGGCAAGTATGGTTACCACTACACCACCAGGACCGACAAAATAAATGCATTCAAATACATTTCCTTTATAACAAATCGATTATTCCATAAAAGTACATCAAAATTTTATGTCTAGCCTTATAATGAGTATAATTTATGTCGTCATCAGCGTTGAAAATAATACTTTAATACATATCTTTCTATGTAGATAAAAGGTTAATTATTTATAATTTTCAAAACGAATACCTTGCTTGGGCTAGAAGTGTGGAAATGTATTTAAACAATCACAACTTATATAGGTAGAAAACTTAACTCAAGCAAGAATTTTACACGATAATTAGAACTGAAAGGAACTTTACTAGAACAATTGTAAAAATTTGCCTGCAGATTTAACTGATTTCTCATTCGCTATCGAAATCGAAAATAGATTGATGACTCCTATGTTCTCAAAGACTCGTTGTTTTAAATACGATCATTTACTTTTGTTCCAACTTAGGTCGCAAGTAATATATATTATGATAGTAAACGTTTTCTTTATATGAAAAGCAATATTTTGTCTAATGTAAACCTACAGTATTACTATCATATTCACTACTGCTTGTTATGTTCTAGATAAAATTTGTAGTACCACATTAATTTTACAAGGGTCAGAAACATCTTCCTTTTTTGCTCTATCTTTCTTTTTCCACCAACCAATGTATGTAATTTTAACTTAAACAAAATACAGCGGTTGTTAATGATTAAAGATTCCAATTAAAATTCTTACAAACTCAGGGATTTAACGTATACCATGGCTTTTAAATTTGTAAACATTTGAACTTTAGAGTCACATGCATAGAGCTCCACACATAGATTTATGAATAGCTAGCGTTTTGTTTCTAAAGCATCATTATGTAAACTGTATTAAATGCAGGTAAAGGAAACTTTATTCTGTTGTGAAAGATGCCTTCTTAGCTGCGTGCCTTTTGCAGCAAATAAATGATGAGGTAGGCAGTGTTATTTTCTCGCATTTTGCTCCTAATGACCTCCTCACGCTCCGTCACGTAGTGTCCCAAGGGTACAAGAGACATCGGCAATTTGTAAGGTAGCCATTACCAGTCCACCGTGTCAGGAATTCACTTAGAAAGATTTTCCGTGTTCCTGGAAGGCAACAAGGGAGGTAACTTTCTTATTATTTTAACTGATTGCTTAAAAGAGACGCGTACATCAAATGATACCGGGCTATAGTTTATCTCGCTCTCTCTATACAAAATGAATTATCCTAAGTGCTTCAAATTAGAGTAATTTTTAATGGTTTGTAGTGACGGCTGTTTTGAATATAATCAATTTACCGACGGACGATCAATCAATGTTGTACTTAAAATAATCATTTTGAACATTTTCTAAATCGAGTGCTGCTATAGATGAATTGTTTCACAGGAGAGAGTCATAATTTTTTAGGTTTACTAAATTTAAGGAAGTAAAAGAAAAATTATTTTCTTAAAATGTAATTTATTGACATAAAATTATAATGTATAAAATTTAAATATCATTGACCTATACCCCAATGGAAACAGTTAGGAATATCCTTACCATTCAGAAATAGTGTACAGGATGCATGAAGCAAAGTGGGATATGCAAATAAAGTGCTTAAAAGTTTTAGATGCAGGAAGTATACGTTAGTAGTTTTACCCCTGAAATTACGTTTTCAGAGTGATCTAAATCTGTAAGGATAATTATGAAATTGCATGAACGATAAAGCAAAATACATTTCTACAACACAACACTGATCCGTTACAAAAATATTAAAAGGAAATCTCCTTGCTCACAGCATTTGTTCACAATGTGGAGATAAGTGACCATGGTCAAATGAAACAGTTTTTCATAAGTAAGGTAAAGTGTTATCTCAGTAACAATCACTAGGAGGAACCAAGAAATAAATTAAATATTAAAAATAAAATAAAAACCAAAAATTTATTACAAATATACGGCTCCACATAGCCCCTAGTCTCTCCCATCATTTTTGTAACTTGGTACTAGTATTTTTTAACCCATCTGTATAAAAGTGCATCTTTTGCTGCGAATATGGAGAAAGGGTCCAAATTTCCCATCGGAATTGCGTCAAAAGATGAGTTGTCTGATATGCGGCGTGGAAGCGGGCGTTATCATGCATCAGATACAACTTATCTGAGAAAAGGTCGAATCACATTTTCTGATGCTGAAGGTGATAAACCTTCAAGGATTTCATCGAGTGATACAACGGCTCTCTTCAACAATTTAACTCTTTATTTTCCTTCTCTGAACATTTTGATCCAACGGTGAACCATTGAGAGGGTCATACAGTTTGGTTCATACACTTTAACCAACTGTTCATTAATTCCTGCATTGTTTGCTTTCTCGCAGCAAATTTCGCAGATGGGTCGATTGTGCAGTTTCTGTGATTTCCAACGCGCTACTGAAGTGAGGAGAAACAATATTAGTTGCCACAAGAAAGGCACGGCAACTGTCCAACTGAATTACTCTATGTTTTATACTTACTTATTGAACGCCTCTTGTAGCAATATTAGTAGAAGAAACGTTCAAAATGGAAATATTGTATCCACATGTCATTTGGTACAAATCTATATACTTTTCATTGAAATTTTCCTGAATATATTTATGCAGATTTGTTTGATCTGCATCTACAGCGAATGCCACGATACGGGGCCAAGGTCACCTCAGTCACCGGCTCCCTCGATGGACACATTTCTACTCGCATAATCTTGATCAATAAAAGCATGCATACATTAATAGTTTTGTTTAATAATTAATATTAACTTGTGTTAATACTAATGTTAAGTGGTCTGAAGGGGTGTTCGCCGACACTCACACATTTCGACACCTTTTAATAAAATTTGCAAATAATCGTAAAAATTATGCTTCCTTCATAATTCCAATTGTGCCAATGACTGTACTCTACAGTTGGGGGTTATTCCCGTAATTTTTAATTTTTCGTATTTTAGTGATAACATTTCGTATCAAGTTTACTTTATTACTTTACGTTAATCACACTGTAATTACTAGCAATGACGTAACAATCCTGTAATATCACGTATTAATACAAAGACGTGAACACTTACTATAACCGTAAACTGAGATATAGAAACATAAAGACAGAAATAATGCATGCTGTTGTAAAACTGCACGTACAGTCATCAGCGCGGGAACTGATATTATTATGATAGGCAAATGACGTGACCTCAACACCGCCACGGGTGGCCGAGGTCGTTAAGGCGCGGACTCGTGAGCGGGAGGTCTGAGGTTCGAATCCTGCCAGAACCGTCCTCCCTGACTGAGGTTTTTTCCAGGTTTTCCTCAGTCTTCATAATTGACAAATGCCGTGGAAGTACCCTAAACTTAGGCCTGGAATGTTGCTTTCCTTAATCAAAATCCTTTCCCAATATATCATTTCATTTCATGTATCATCAGTGTTCACTGCCTGTGGAGCTTCAGTAGTAAAAATGGGCGTTAAACACTAATCAAAAAAAAAAAAAGTGACCTCAGCCCAGTGTACGTTGCGCTCATCTGCTGATGTAGGCAAAAAATAACTCTCAGTAACACTCAAATGAAATAAAGCGAGTGTTATTCGAATTTCATTAGTATAGTCTGTTCAATTTCAGAAAATTTAAAGAACTTATTGCTTTATCACTGTTCATTTAATTGTTACAGACCTACATATCGCTAACAATAATATCTGAATGATAAAGTTTTAATAGCTTTATCTTATTAACAATTTACAATAGAAACATGTAAACACACTTATCGTTTGATTACATCTAATTTGATTTTGCTATGCCAAAATTCTTTATCTTTTTTTTTTTGTTTTGTTATGCAGGTCAGGAGTTAGACATGTTTTCTGTTATGTTCTATCTCTACTTCTTTCTCGAATGTTTGATGCTTCTCCCGTGTCCACGTGGTAAAATCAAACGATAACGGTGCATATTTCTATTGTAAATAGTAAAATATAACCATTGTGCCTTTTTGCTTCATTTAATTTACCCATTTGCCTCTGTGTTTTTGAACGTCATTATTTCGTAATAAATAAATAAATAAATGAAAACATAGTTCTAAAACTACAAAACTACAATTCCATACCAGTTAATATATTTACACATATAACTAGCTATTGTTTTGAATAATTTTAATGTTGTTTTTGTTTGTGTGTGTGTTATAGTGTGTGTGTGTGTGTGTGTGTGTGTGTGTGTGTGTGTGTGTGTTTTGTAATGTTCCAATTTAGTACTTCTACGTTCTGTATTTTTTCTATGTTGAGTGTAGTACTACAATCGAAATAAGTCGTTCAATTTAAAAAGGTATGCTTGTGTGATATAGTTTTGCAGAACGTATGTGAGACCCTCTCTGTTGTTTTTCAGAAACAATTCCTCACCAGCAGTACTCGTTTCGAGAAATTGAAGGTTACTTTAAGCGCAGCATTCAGATCGACTGATGAGGCATTCGCTAATGCTGATTCGGACAGAATTATTCCGAGCAGAGGTTTAAGTATATGCGATTTTGCTTGAGCGTTTTGCTCTTTCTTTCTTTCTTTCTTTCTTTCTTTCTTTCTTTCTTTCTTTCTTTCTTTCTTTCCTTCCTTCCTTCCTTCCTTCCTTCCTTCCTTCCTTCCTTTATTCCCCCCTTTCAATTGTTAAGCGCGTACGAATTTATCGTACACTTTTTCCCTGCATTTCTTTTTGCATACTCATAGGTTTGTTTTTCGCTTAAAACGATCCTCCATAATTGTTCATTATTTTCTGTAGATTTCGATTCGTTCTACTCTCTCAACATTAAAAAAGTTTATGAATGATCACATTCCTTGCTAATATAAAACTAAAGAAATGGTACATTTTAAAACTTGTATTTTTGCTGTGAAATTAGCACCTTTTATATTTTAACGCTTCAGTAAAACATAATTGTCGTAGTTTTTCCATTCACGGCATAAAGTGAAAACTGTGAAAACTGTGAAATAAATGTCCTATGTATATTTCTTACATAAGATTAAGAGTAATTGTACTATGCGTTCCATTGAATTATCTGCTAGACAAGCATGCAAGGGCTGCTAGGCCAAAAATCCTGGTGTTTTTTTCGATCTGTTGTTAGATGATTGAAGGGTTTCTTGGCAGTACTGCAGTATTTTTTCTTTCTTTCTATTCCTTTTTTACAGCCTTGTTAGATGTTTTAAGGACGTGCGTTTTTAAAAAACATCTCCTGTTCCCTAACTCTCATAGGCAATGTGTCATTTCAGTCACATTTTAAAACATAAACAAAGATACTAAAGAATGGAGTTATTTGACCCATTGGCTCCTGATGACCGCCACGGGTGGCCGAGGTCGTTAAGGCACGGACTCGTGAGCGGGAGGTCTGCGGTTCGAATCCCGCCAGGACCGTCCTCCCTGACTGGGGTTTTTTCCAGGTTTTCCTCAGTCTTCATAACTGGCAAATGCCGGGGAGGTACCTAAACTTAGGCCTGGAACGCTTCCTTCCTTAAAAAAAAAAATATCCTTTCCCAATTTATCATTTCATCTCATGTATCATCAGTGTCCACCGCCAGTGGTGCCTCAGTAGTAAAAACGGGCGTTAAACACTACTCAAAAAAAAAAAAAAAATTGGCTCCTGACGAATTGATGAATTAAAACATTACTTTAAATATAAGATATGATGAGGTACTTTTGTAAGAACGTAGTTTAGGTAATTGTATTTTCATGAGTACGTGCAAGAGAATACTTACTTACACTCATTCAGAGTTTGCTTAGAAAGTCAGCAAGTCTCTCTACTCTACTCTACTTTGATACCAACATTGTAGTTGTATTTTAGCAACTAGCCTATCATATTGACAAACAGAACAAACAGGCAAACAGCAGCGTGAATAACAGTCCGTGCTAATGTACTACCAGACTTTAAAAAAATTCTATTTAAAGAATGTTGTTTATGTTTATAAAATATGTACCCTAATATATCACACTAATTAATTGAATTGTTCGTCATTTACGTTAAAAACTAGTACTTTTTCATTATGTTTTTAACTTTTGTGTTGACTGATTCATTAATCATATTTTTAGAAGATAAAACATGTGCTATAGTTTTGAATTTTACATTTTTCATTAAGTTTGTTTGACTTTTAGATAGAACAGTAATTACAATTAACGATAAGTTGACTCTGGTCGTGTTTAAATCTTGCGACCGATAAACTTGAATGAGGTTCTCACGGTTTTCCTCAGTCCATTTTCAGAAAAGGCAAATGCCGGGTTAATATTTTTCTGGCACGGATTAACCTTCCGTTTCGTTGTTCATCTTCATTCAATCTCTATACATGTGTGTGTCTGCGTTTCTTCGTTTGTGAACTTTTCGAGGCACCCCTGACATAGGACTGATTACCCATTTAGGGTGTATGAACTGTATGTCTGTCAAAAGATAATTATGACAAGCATTGGCTTTCAAGCTCTGATACCGGTGGAGGGTAAACAGCAAAAGTCAGACGAAAAGTAAATGTAATTATTATATTTCGTTTCTGATAAAACTAGTACACTCTAAAATTCAAATTCTAGTAGTTAGTCACATTTAACAACTTTTGTTTAAATAATCATGACACTTGCAGGCATTCACCTTAAGAAATGAGAGAAAACCTCTGAAAGAACATCTTAGTCGATGTCGAATCTAGGTCCGCTGCGTAGGTAGTGCAAATGCTACATCAGTGGTCAAGATAAATCACATTAATGTATGTATCAACGTAATTCGTTTGCTATCCTATCTAGTTCAGCTTTTCATCTTAAGGGCTCTTGGAGTTTTTAGTAAGAACGTGGTAATTTATCAGAATTATGAACAAATGTATATGAAGTATATACATTAAGTTATTCTTTTGTGACACACAAGCAGAAATGTTGTGAACTAGCAAGCATTGCTGTGAAAGCAAATCATGAATTTTGCCGGAGATACTTGTATTAGATTACATTTATCTACACCACTAATCAAGAGTCTGCTATTTACCGCAGCACAACAAAAAAGGGACACCCTCAACACAAAGGAAATACATATTTGCCAACAGTCGTCATGTAACCGTGCCACATATGGCGGCGCGCGGCATTCTTTTGTTTCTAACGAAGACGCCGCGCCGCAGCGTGGCGGTAACAGCGGGCAGTGGTTATGGAGAGGAATTACAATTGTAGCGAGGAAAAAGTACTCTCTCACCCCCGGAGCCATGTAACGGCTCATTTCAAACCCCTCCCCCATCCAGACTTGTGCTATCACTTTAATATTTTTGCGAGAATGGCGCAGGTGATGTCCTCCCGGAGTGCAAGCTGTGTTCTTCACTCTTGGGGCAATAAAGGCACAAGTACGGCACGCGTGTCTCAATGAAGCGTAGCCGTTTTGTTTTATCCTTGTGCACATGGTTTAAACTGGATGACTTTGAGTGAGAGGATCATATTTCAGAATTAATGAGTTTAGAAGAAGGAATCTAGTTTTAAACATTTTAATTTCGAGGAGATAAGAGTTCCGCACGTATCGTTAGTGTTTTTGATTTTACTAAAAATATAAAATGGTACCAATGCATTTCATAATCATAATAAGTACTAACCTATGTTGTAATAAATGTTTAAAATAATGCTCCTCGGCGGTAATACATTACCGACCTTTGCTTAAGAAATTCCTGTAATTCATCTACTGTTCTTTCATAAGAACATGGTGATTCAGAACACGTTTCTTGTCACTGAGAGAACCTATTTCTCGTAACTTTATAACAAGTTGACAAACAGTTTCTCTACCTGGAACACGATTGCTAGGAGATTTTCTTCAATTCGCCCACCACTTCTCTGAAAGAATAAGTTTTCACATATGTATCGTACATAAAAGCCTATATTATGTTCAAGATTAAGTTTATGCAGCGGCACAACTAACAAAGAACAACTAGCACACAATGAAAGCACAGAGTAATACACGAACACACAACCACTCTTTAACAGAGCCTCCCACGAACTAACAGGTGCTACTTGCACATGCATTATACGGCTTTGACTGGATTTTCCCAGTACGCAAACAGGCTATAACGGACCATAACTCAAATAATCTCACTGTAATAATTTAATATTTTTCATATAGTTTAAACGTTTTAAAATCAAAATAGCAATTTTAAATTCGTGAACAGCTTTTTAACAACTTTTGTAATATGATCTTTCAAAACTGTAATTGTACAAGAATTAGGAAACGTCACTAATAGAAGCAGAAAAAAAATATAAAAGAGGAGCGAAATGGTCACAGTGTTACCAATCTAAATGTCAGTCTCATTTAATTAAAGAAGCGTAAATAAAACATATTTGTGAAAAGTAATGAATACTAAGAAATAAATTGATTTTAGGTCATGAAAAAATGCATGTTACTAGAGAAGATAATTAATAACCTCAAAGACAAATCGAAGGTACGAACTATAATAGAAGAGGAAAATGAATGATTTAGAAACAAAATGTCGCTTGAACTACTATCGGGGCAGTTTTCTACAGGTTACTTGAGTTTCGAACAATTGTTCTCTGGCAAATTTTCTATTTATCCGTCATGTTTGACACCATGGGAACTTACATTTATTACATTATACAAGTGAAGATTACAGTGGAGGTATGAAGTCAAGACTTCTTGAATAACTTGTTGGAAAGGTTGTGATTTCTCTTCTCCATCAGTAAATAACTCACATGTAATCAAGAAAGAGCTTTGTATCTCAAAAAGGAGCAAGCTTTTCCACTTATTGTTAGACCAAGGAACAATGGTGAACATACAGGCTGACTCAGCAGGAGATAAAAGTGTAAAAGAAAAGGTGACCATTATTCTGGCGCCAGCTGAAAACTTGAGGTAGTGGGCGGCAGCACCATGTGGTGATAGGGGTCAATGACTTCCTTTCTCCAACACACGCAACTGCAGGCGTTTAGAAGGTGTACCACACATTTCTGAAGTTCAAGTACAAAGGAGATAAAGGAACGGTTGAGGTAAATCTGAAGATACTTACAGTTTCGGAAGAAAAAAAAAGAAGAGAAGAATAGAAGTAAAAGAAAGCATGTCAGTGCATATATGATATCAGGGCACAATATTAAAAAACAACCAATAATACATTTTTATAAGATCCTAGTAGTTTCTTTATCTGACACCTGTGTGTAAACACCTGTGTGTAACTAACAAGAATGATGCAGTTGATATGTAGGAGACTTCTCCTTAAGAAAAGAAGCTGTAGAAAAAACTACAAAAATAGAAAAAAGTTACAAAGTTATAATGTGGTACTTCAGAGAACAATAAATGGTGACGTAGAGGTTACCCAGATTGGTAAATTCAACAGAAGATATATTCGAAAAAGCAGAAATTACTTGAAGATTGAAAGGCCCTTCAGGCTTAAGAAAATATTCTATCTAAAATATAAATAAATTATTTTATTACAACAAAGTAATTACAATTATGCCAAATGCATACAAATGCATACAAACTAAAACACAATGCATATTAACGAAACATGTATCAACGCTACAGCTGAATAAAAATAAGATGAAAAATAAAGTGATACCTACTAGCGATATTAACCACAGAAATCGTAAAAACCTTGGCGCAATAAAACCTCGATTTTCCATCACCTTATTAATCGATCGGTAGATTATTCGACTCTTTTTTCTCTGTTTTTTGGGGGGAGGCAAAATTGTTACATAATATACATATACTATACATTTTGTCAGTACTTACAGTAAGGTAGGTATTTTATGTAGGGAGGGTTATTCCTAGCTTGTATGTACCGTTATACAAGTAGGAATATCCCTCAGAAACAAATAGAGCAGGATGCTTTCCAAATTCACTTGTTTAAACAAAATTATATTCCAAAACCTTATGTACATAAATAATTTCCTCTTTTTACTGCCCGGTTCTTTTAAGTTCTATACAAAATGTCTCCCACAGGAGTTAAAGAAGATCGTGTTGTGCTAATATTGAAAAAAGTGCAAATACTTGGGCGGTTTAAGAAAGGAGAAACCTATATATCTAGTAAAATATAGGAAGTCAGAATTGCAGAATGACAGCAGTTTCAAATCAAAAAATGTAAATTAAAATATGCACTTAATTTATAATATTTCATGGTACCAATTGTCCCATTATTTAGATTAACTGTTCAGTCCATCCGCTTCATTGCGACGGATAACAGAGTTCCACTCTCTATATTGAAACATTTGTAACATTTACTTTTATATTGGTAAGTCATTAAAGTTACTATTTTTGCAAATTTGTTCTAATCATATGCCTCTAATTCAACATTAAATTGCAATACTTATAAAAGCTTAAGTAGCATACTAATTATTTTAAAATGATTAAAGAGTATCAACTTATTATTAACTAAATAATAGAAAATCATGAATCTACCTCATTAATAGAGAAACTAACATTCTGCAAATTATTTACATCAATAACAGATTGTCACAACATAACTACGACAGTCTGTAAGATATAAAGATCGCGTTTCTGAAAACAATTAGGTACAAAATTTTCGCCTTGTTAAATATGGAACACATTTTTGTCGCAAAATGCCCAACAGAAAAATTTGGGATGAACTTCCAACTGCATAAAAAATAGACATTCGAAAACAGGAGACTTCTAAGTTAATGTGTATGTTTTTAATGACAAATGTTGATAGAATTCACTACTCTGGTTATCTGTGCAATCATAATAGGAACTTATCAGAATGAATAACTAAAGTGAAATACCTTCCTAAATAAAATGATAGTAATCTTACGATAAAAACATTATACTTTATAACGACACTATACCTTTCTTAGACATTGTTGTTGCTGTGAACAAATTCCGTCTGTCAAAAATTTAATAAGAAAGAGAATTGAATTTTCCATTAGACCAGTAAAAGCAGTGCAATAAAAACAATATCCCTTTCTCAAGGAAAGTGTCCTTAAACCCTGATCGCCAGCATATTTGCACGACTTATATTTCTACTGGCACTCAACCTATGTATGTATGTGTATATATATATTACGTATATTATAATTAATTATATAATATAATTTTCTAAGTCAACCTTTATTCGAACTTGAAATGGTTTCCTTGGAAACTATGCCTTTGTTTTGATTTTTTGAATAGGGTTTAACGCCCTTTTTTACTACTGAGGCACCGCAGGCGGTGACACTGATGATACATGAAAAGAAATTATATATTAGGAAAGGATTTTTTTAAGGAAGGAAACGTTCCAGACCTAAATTTAGGGTACCTCCCCGGCATTTGCCATTTATGAGGACTGAGGAAAACCTGAAAAAACCTCAGTCAGGAAGGACGGTCCTGGCGGGATTCGAACCCCAGACCTCCCGCTCACGAGTCCACGCCTTCACGACCTCGGCCACCCGTGGCGGTCCTTTGTTTTGATGATTATATCTAAATGCGAACTGACTTTTCTGAACCACATTCAAGTTCAGCGAGTCGCCGACAGAGGATGATCACAAAGGTCCATTTCTTACTCGCTCACTCAAGGCAGATTTTGTGCTAGATCGGTGAAGCGCTTATAGAGATGCAGAAGAAGATTGATTGATTAATTGAATAGAGATCGGAAAACTACAGTGCCAGTAGAAAATCTCCCACAAGCTCCATTTCTAGCCACTGTGATCGGACCAGGCTTATCTTGGTGAATGTCCCCTATGAGTGCCTGTGATACCTTGTCCTTATATTTAGAATGCATTCAAGCACTTGGAATGTTGAATACCTTCGATGCATGCGTGCTGTTACATATTTCCTGACAGATACACCGTTCCAAACACCTCAGCTTGTCTATTTGAAGACTTTCTGCGACGTAAGTTTTCCACGTTGCCATTTTGGTTTTTGTAGAACCAGTCAAATTTTTTGTACGTCTTTGTGATAGTTAGGCTAGTCTATATTGGAAATATCTGCTATTTACATAGCTTCAAATGCTTCAGCTGGCCTACTTGAAGCTTGAGCATCACAATCAACTATCCCAGTTTAGACTTCATGGCATGTTCCGATTTCTGGAGGGCCTATCTTACCATCCTGTTTTGAGTATGCCCTGAATTTTCTCTCCTTTTGGCTTATATTTAAAAACTAGTTTAGAAAACTGCTTTCACCCTTTTTTTGAATATCATTGTTCAAATTTTCCTATCTTCTACTAAATCATTTAAATTTATATTTAGATTCTGATTCCGTTTCTTCATTGTTTATCTAATAAAGTGAGCCCAGTCACCGAACTTAAAAAGCCCATCTCCGCCGAGTCACTTTTGTTTAATATCACAGCCAGGGGTTAGAACTGGAACCGTCATCACCTTATAAACTTTAACTGAGTCTTCTTTCTGGCGTGATTCCTCAGCGTCCTCCTAATTGTTCCACACATCATTCTAAATTTGCAATTTAGTCTTCAGTGTCCAATTGTTGTACTTATGACTATGAGATAGAATGTCTTATATTTAAAACTTGTAACTTTCTCCAAAAATGTTATAAATTCAATTGTACACAGATTATTGATTCCTAACAATATCATAATTTTCGTCTTTTGAAAATCTAATTTTTTAAATTATAAGTTTTTAATCCTTCTCCAATATTATTTAATATATATGTACATATATAGACGATATCCTTAAAAAATGGAAAAGAATTGTACATAAAGCAATAAAGTTAGGACAGAATAGATGAGTAACAAGTATGCTATTTGCAGATGATGCAGCATTAATTTTTGATAAGAAAGATAGACTGCGAAAAGCAATATACCAATTAAATAAAACAAATAAAGAATACAATATGTTAATTTCCAAGACCCAAGACAAGAGTAGTGGCGTTTGAAGCAAATATCCAATAAGAACAATAATTGTGATAGAATAAAAAGTAATAGAAGAAATGTCACACTTTCAATATTCAGGTTGTTGTGATGTCAGGTTTGAAGAAGATCAAAATCTTCATATAAAAATACAGAAGTTCCAGCAAGTGGAACAAACAGAAATACTTTGAAAAACAAAGTGAGAACAGCCATACAATAAGATTCTACACAGTCATGGCTTTACCAGCTATTTTTTTTTTTCTGGAAGTGAGGCTTGGACTTTAAATAAAAAAGGAAGAGAATAAAATTCAAGCAGCAGAAAAGCGGATCTGTCAAAGGTTGTACAAAAATGAGGATATAAGAAAAGAATTAGAAGTGCAATCAATATTACAACAATTAGGGAATTATAGACAAAAATGGATAAAACACTTAAAAAGAATGGTAGAAGATAGAAAAACCAAAAAATATGTTGATATATATAACCCGAAAGGAAGAAGATCAAATGAAGAAAAAAAAAATGAATGGAGACAAGAATGTGAGAAGGAAACAGACAGGACCTAATCCGTGATGGAAGAAGAAGAAAACAAGAAGTATCCTCTCTTGGTTCTTCGTTCTTCCGAGTCACTCACAAGCACCTGATCATTTGCAAATAATATTGGTTGAGTCCTCGTTTTCCAATATGTATTTATTTATTTATTTATTTTTTGGTTTTGTCTTCACATGATAATGGGTCGTTCATATGTAAATCATAAAGTGCTAAAGATAAAGGACATACCTGTTTAATCTCTTGGTTGATATTTTCTTTTCTGTTAGTTGTTCTTTCGTCATTGACATTTTATTAAAATAGTACATAATTTTAATTGTTTAGGAATGCATTACCTTCCTAATATTTCGCACCGCTCACTTCTATTTACAGTATAAAACGCTTTTTCATAATCAAATAACAATAAATATGTTGAATTCTGTTTTGTTTTGTATTACTTATTTTATTACATATATATTGTTTGTTACGTTCCTTCATTTGCATACTTCACTTTTGCAATATGAAGCCCACGTTGTTTATAAAAATATTACTTCGCCTATACAGTATTGCATATGCTTAAACTGCCTGTCTGCAGTATAGGACATCTTAGACATATGAAAGTACGTTGTGGCCTTCTCATATGAAAAAAGTTATCACAATATATAGGTGAGCTCGGCCTTTAAGATTTATTTATTGATGTTTCTTTCACATATTTCAGTTTTTAAAATCCTGCACGCGATGTCATTTTTCACAAAATAAAATCTCTAAAATGTTCACTAAGTATGCAAAAAAATTGAGAGTGAGATAGAGAAAAATATATATCAAGAGCTCTAAGCTTAATTTACTCCTAAGCAAAGAATATTTTAGCTTTAAAAACTAAAATGATTTACTATAATAAAAAAATTGCGATACTGTAAAGAATAACGTTTTTAAATATTTTTATTACGACTAAGCAGGAATCATGCACATGTGATATTTATTGGCATGTTCAGAAAAAAAAAATTATAATACAGTTGATATTTTATAGCATATAGAAGCTTAAAATCTCCAATATTTAAATTAAATTATAACACAAATTAATATTTCCAAAACTAAGGATAATAACTTAGAGAAATTATACATTTAGCAAAACCACATATCATTAGATGGGTATTCACACGTTTAGTATGTTGCATTCAGAATAAAAAAAAATTAAAAGTTCGACATTCTTGCGTTATGTTAACACCTGCATTGGCAGATATCAATACCAGGTCGGGACATGTTGACAGGGTTGTTTTTCCTGAGTTTTCCCTTGCCCTGGGAAGGCAATAACTTGTAATAAAAGACACTAACGATTCCGAAATAATTTACATCGTCATTTTATTCACAGTCTGGAAATAGTTTTTCATCAGCTGGAGAGATGTTACGCGCTTTCAGAAAAATAAAAAAATAAAAATAGGCAGAAATTTGCAACATAAATATTGAAGAAAATGAATCTGATAAAAGAAAAGTTCGTTTTGCCTTTTTACAAGCTAACAATTAATGCAAAGCACTTACAATTCTTGCAGCATTAGTAATAAATGATATAAAAACAATCACGGTGGGTTTCTAATTCTTGTAGTTCTTCGTGTACGCTAATGCCAAAAATCACAGACAGAACAAGTTAAAAATGCAGAAACTGAAGGTAATAATGAAAAAATAGATACCGTTGTATGCCAATAATCGCCTGTGTCAAACTGTACTAATACACATGTTTACCTTTGCTGTTATTTATCTTCCTTTTTATCTATGCGAATTCTTCAAGCGGGTTGGGAGAGCAGTAGTAAAGATAAAGGTGGTGGTGACCGCAATAATGGCGAGGTCGATGATAACGACGATGACGATGATGTGATGGTGATGATACTACTACTACTATTACTACTACTACTAATAATAGTAATAATAATATAACTTCATCTTCAATGGTATTTTTCTTATTTACTACAAACATTATTTTAATGTAGAACACTAGAATTGCTGTAACAAAATGTCTGCTTATCCTTATTGTAGGAAGAGTGCTGTTCATAAATACAGTAAAAATCGCTCTATTTTCAGCAATATATTGTTTGATAAACGTAAAGAACCCGTCTAAATTATGTCATCCAAAACTTTTGCGGTTTATTATTTTTTTAGGAAATTAATCTTATTTCTAAGAGCAGTAATGCTAAATATTTCATAAAACATAAATTTCTTGCGTAGTAAAAATCTTAACTGAATAATAATTTAATTTAAACTATGAAACATGGCATGTGAACATCAAAATTAACATTCAAGAAAAAAGAATTGTGAAATTAAGCAATTGTGAAACTTTGTAAATAAGATGTGTTTAAAAAGTATTTCGATAACCCAGTAGTTACAGTTGGTAACGTCATAGAAAACAGAAAGAACGTGTAGACAATTATAACAAAATATAGCCACTCTCTTTAGCGATGGCAAATGTAATTTAAAAAATAACGACCATATTTCGCTCTTACAGAGAGCGTAAACCTTACAATTGGTTTTCTCACTAAGAATAATAGAAAGTCTCCCGTGAAGCAGAGAGAAAAAGCATCATGGGGTACCGGATAAAATGCATAACGCTCGTATATTGAGTTATACGTAGCCCGAAGACTGTGGTGTAGACGGGAGCAATTGTTGGTGCGGTGGAGGCAGCGCTGACATCTAGCGGTTGCATGCGGTAACAACACTCGGGTTGTGGATAGCAAACGTGAAACAAGAGCGCAGCGGTGTCCCGCAACCCCCTATGCCAGCCCCGCCAATAACAAAAAACGTTGCAAACGGCCCCCAGTTTTATTAAGCTTATAACTGTTTCCCTGCACTACAAAAGAGTTTATTAAATTTCCAATATATGGACATGGGATACTTTTTATATTATGATCTTTTATTGCATTTGGTGTATTACTAAGAATTTATAGCAAAAAGAAAGTATAAAAATGACCGATAGATGAATAATCAAGAAAGATTATAGAGTAGACAATTCGGTCTAGCAAATCTTATTTACATTTAAGATCGGTGCTTTTAAGAGAGCGTTAGGATTTGAATTTATTTATGTTATTTTTATAGATTACTATCAAGCTTTTGGTTTTAAACTAGACAATAAGTGAAAAGTTACTATTAAGATGTGGTTAATGTAGGGGGTATTGAGATAACGTTGGTAGAGCACTCGATATCAGAATAACCGTATGTGGACTGAATATGTTACACCACAAAAACTACAATGCAATTCTTTGTATTTGAGCGCACTATCTAAAGTCCTTACCAGGTGAGGCCTTCGCATATACCGATACATTCCTGCCTCATTAGCGACGATAAAAGGCAAAACTACTTTTGACAGGCTTTGTGTAATTCTTTATTGCCGTATCCTGTTACAGAAATACTGACATTTGCATTGTAGACAAATATTATAAAGTGGCATTTTTCTTTAAAAATAACGCTGATCTACATGGAAAGAGTTCTATTACCACATTTACTTAAATATCTTGTTTGTATCAGCAGTTTGAACTCAAGAAGAGGTACAAATACACTTTTGAAGATCGAATTTTACTTTCTGTAAAAGTCTTGCACATTTATTTCTATATTCATGTTTAATTTCATTAAATTGGCTCGCTTATATTGAATACAATGTTAAAACAATGTGGTCCATTAAATGAGAAAGCAAAACAAGAATGATTTGTCAGAAGTTAAACAAAAAAAAAAAAAATAAACATAAAAAAGAAATATAAGTATGCTAATGTGAATATGGGGAAATTGTGCCAATGTATCATTGATATAGATGTTTATTCTTTTATACTGAAAGTTAATATTCTAGCTGTTGTATATAGAGAATACTTAAAAATTGAACACGTGCCTGCATAAAATCAATTCATTCAATTCATGGCGTGAAATGACCGTTAATTTTTGCCCAGAGGCCTCTTCCTTTGGGGTTGAGGTTCTTTATCGGTGGTCGTAGATGTACGACATGAAACCTACCTCTTTACTTCCCTTCCGCTTAGGATTTTACGCCCGAAAAAAATCCATCGATTCGGGTCGGGATTGAATTCGTGATCTTGGGTTTAGGAGGCAAGTATGGTTAACAATACACCACCAAGACCGACTCCATTAAGACGTGGTACATACTTTTTAACACGAAAGAAAAAATAATAAAATTTAACGACAATATTTAAAAGAATAAAAATATAAATGGATAAAAAACGTGTTAAATTATATGTTTTCACTTAAACCATTACTGAATCTTCTAACAAGCATAAACTTACTTAGTAACATAGGATATATAGAATGAATTGTAATTAGAATTAATTATTTACGGAATTTAAAGTTGTGATTTTATAAAATAAATATATGTCAAAATAACGACCAAAATATAATATTGCAAGTTATTAACAAATATTCATAACATAGATAAGCCGTTTAAATAATTATATAACAAATAAATACGAAAGTATTTAAGCGTGTGCAATCAGTAATATTTCATTATTTAGATTTAATATTGAACATTTCCGAATTGAATAGCAGCGATGGTCAATTTAAATTACCAGAAGTTTTTATTTAAAGACTGAAATTTCCTCTCTGATTTCACCTTTGAGGAAAGATTATTTTACAACTTGGTAGAATTTATATCTGAATATAGTGCAGAAGTTTTATATAGGTCTGAGTACGCGTATCTTGGATTTGGTTCTTGTGTCGTAATAATAAGTAATTTTATAAAAGGGCAATAATTGGAAAGCTCATAATTTATGAGTGCTGGCTTTCAAAGGAGCATGAGAAATGTATTCAAAAACTTGAGGAACCTTATCCATGGGAAATATAACATGGAAAGCAGTTATAGGGGTTTAACATTTAAATCAGCATAAAATATCAATCGCAAATACACTTTTAAAACTGAATAAATAATATTTTTCATTTCAGCCATTAAACAAGTACATTCAGAAAAACGTTTAGCTAACAGAATATTTCGGAACTTTTTGTAAAAATTTGTTCTTTAAAAAGGCAAGAAGTGTATTTTTGTGTTTCTTAATCTAAAAAAAAATGCCTTTACTGCACATGCTGAAAGTGAAATAACCAGACAAATTCAAGGGAACGACAGCGTACACGAAAAAGAAAAAAAAGAGCTTCTATTCACATTTTGTGATTAAACCAACGGTTAGTTAGAAAATAAACTTAAAAGTTTCACCAGTCTGGCAAAGTTATCAAGATCTAATCTGCACTTTATGTAGCTCGCACTGAATATCAACAAACGCTGCGATGATGCAAGCTCATCTCTTATCCTTATTATGACTTCAAATTAGTGAATTATTAATTTTAATGTGCACAAAAATCATTCATTATATTGGAACGACAAAAGAATAATAATCATTTGTTAGATTATCTTAAAACAATAACAAAACTGAATTTAAAATCTAATGTACCAGGAATAGCTGTTTGCATTTGAGGTGAAAGTAAATGAAAAAAATTAAATGTGCATAAAAGTGATTAGTAAGTCACTAATTTATTAAGTTGTAAAAAGTAACCTTAGCACCTTGTTATCCGTGGATATTGTCATATCTCGCATCTCACATGGCTTATGGTAATGTCAACGGAAAAGCATCGACAATCTAAAGGAAAACCTGGCTTAGGTGTTATTTATTTTAGTTCGTCTATGATAAGACTTTATGTCAAATTGAAATGTGCTTTTTTGTAACATTTCTATTATTATTTTTTTGCCATGTTGTATATGCACAAAGAACCAATATGCTAGCTGTGGAGTTCTCGTGCAAAAGTCGGAAAATATGAAATGAATGACAGGTCTAAACAGAGCTAATATTGCTGTGCATATATGTGATCAGATACTGCGGGGACCCGCAGTAATTGCTAATTTGTTATTATTAACATATATACATATCTCCGTGTGTACAACTGCATATTTTAACGTTTTATAGTTTTTAGAAAAACAACACATAACTGATGTAAGACTTAAAGTTGATAAAAACATTAAAGTGTCTATTATTTTGATAACATATAACAAATTCTTCGGAATAACGAAGTGTAAAACTTTTTCTCCTCATTCAAATTCTGTTGTAATATGTGAAAGCGGTTGGCAAATCAATAAGCTAAGCATGCGCCAGAGTGGCAAGAATAAACTAGAAAAGCAAAGTGCAAGAAGAAAACTATCTCTCGATCCGTAGAAAGAGCATTTACTAAAACTCGGCTTACTACAATCATATACACACCTGAAAAATAAAAGTTATTTGAAGAGATTTGAGATTGTTGTCAGTTTTATGTGTGATAGTAAGTATTGAATAATTTAATCTTTGTTTCCTTTTAAAACTGTAAGATGGTCCAAAAATTATGAGTAATGATAAGAGATGTAAAGAAAAGATAATTAAGGAATCGCTAACAATAATTTAAACGCATTAATTTAATTTGCTATAACAGTAAGTTTAATTTGCCTCAAACATATAACTAATTTTAACTAGCAAGGTAAATGCTACTTAATATGTATTTTCGAATGAATTATTTTTTCTGGTACTTCTTGAAAGACACCGCCTATCATGTAATAATACCAGATAAATTGATGAACTGTTATTCGGAATACGTTTCTTAAGTTTCAATATTTTCAATGTTGATGAATATTTCAATATTTTCAATGTTTCAACAAATGCAGATCCTGCCGAATGGTTCGTGATTGATGAACTTCCTGTGGTCGGGCATTATCTTGCAACAGAAACCCGAAACATTAGTAATTTGAATGAACAAATCAATAAACTAGAAAATATCAAAAGAATGAGAAATGAATACGAGGAATGTCTCAAGAAACAATAACGTTCTACATTAATATGCAAGATTCTCAAACTTAAAATGACGGAAGCTTTTGAAACCACAGTGAACGAGTTCTAAAATCGAAAGGAATTTAAAGATAAAATGTGAAATTATTTGTAACGATGAAATATTGAATGGATTCAGGCGATAAACTGTTATAAATATTTTAAATCAGAAGTTCATTTTAAAATAAAAATGTATATTTATTTATTGTTTTGAAAGTTACTGTGGCGAAATATGATGACATGAAGTTGTGTTTCACTTTCTTACTATCAGCTTGTCTTACCGGTCTGGTACTGAGAACCAATGGTGTGTTAATATGCCAGTTTTTCATGCGATATTAAAGTGTTGTCATTATTTTACAGCTCTTCTGGCTTGTTATCTCTGCACTTGTCCTAAATACCATATAAGCGACCAGAAGAGGTACTCAGTGTAGAAGCGAATGAACCTTCTATTATACATTTTATGAATTAGTGTTAATTACAGAATGTTAAATTGAAAATAATCTCGTAACTTATAAACATAATAAATCTTGAAAAAGTGAATTCATGTCCCGCTATCTTACGATATGTAGGACTAATATTTTTGCAATAAACGCTTTAATTAAGCTTTATCTATTTCTATAGGTTATTTCTTACACACTACTTAAATATATTGATTTAAAAATGTTTGAACTGGATGAAATAATGTAAATGCAGGAACCATATTTATTCTAAAACACAAATTTATAGCTTGATTACAATTTATTGTTTTGGATGATTACGATTTCATGGAAAAAAAAAAATCTAATTATACATTACTTACATATTGATGTAGTGTAGCGAAACGATTGGAAAATGTAAAGAAATATTGATATCAAAATATTTAAACACTATAATAGTTTGTAATTTATTTTAACTTTTTTGTTTTATCACATGTCATTGTTTATTTTAAAAATTTAAAATTCCAACACATTTTTATATAAAAAAAAGTTGCTCTTCTCATTTGTTGTGTGATATGTTATTTAAAATTTTTTATTTCATTTTGTTGCTATTTTTCTTATATTTAATCTTCATGCATAAACTTAAAGAAATTTGCGAAATATAATTTCGTCGATTATAGAAAAAGTGTGGCACTTAAAATGCAAAATGTGTTCATACTTTTAAAAAAATTATTATAATTTAGACGACTTTTACCTATATCCTCACGTTCTAAAATCTGGACGCTTTAAGAGAATATTATGATGCAGAATTTCACAATCACTGATGTAAACGCTGTGTTCGAATTGTAGGGCTCAAGCGGACGCACCTGGGAAGTTGTTGGAGTTAAAACGGGGTAGACTGCCGGTCTCTTCAGCTCGGCCGGAAATCCTGGCAGAAATGATCCGGCAACTCGAACGGCAACACGTTTACTTGTTTGAACACTAAGATGCATAATGCCATTCTGAAATGATAGAAACTGCAAAATAAAACATTAGTAATAAAATTATATATTCTCCTTAAATATACTGAATGAATAAAAAATGTGTAAGAATGAGAATGTTTTCTCATAATTATTTTTTAATTTATAAAAAAATAGTTTTTGAAAAAAATCCCTTTCCATAACAAATTTAAGATCAAATCGCAAGTTATTTTATTTTGGCCGGAATATATAATTGTTCTAAAATTACAAAGTATTGTATGAGTATCAACACAATTCTTCTGATTTGCTTAGAAAACATTTCAATTAAAAGGGTTGAATCCTTGAATTAACTTTTGTGAAAGAATAAAGGCAAAAAAGTATTAACTTTGAAAATAGTTTTACAAATTGTTAAATAGTTAAATATCCTAATACATTTCATTTTAAGTACAGTAGAATCAAGATAACGTAATAAGTTTAGACATTCATATTTTTGCTTTATATAAAATATGTTGTGATAAAGTTTTCATTTTCGTAAAATTTCAGTTGTTTTCTATGTTCTTTAACTTGTCAATAACAAGCTATGGTGTAATAGTTTCTTCAGTTTTTACGTCCCCATTTTCATAAATATTTAATTTTAGGTATCTAAGCGCAATATTACTTTATGCAACTTAAAATATGTCATTTTAAAGTATCTCAATAAATTCATTTGCCTTATCTACATTCGCAATAAGTTTGTTTAATAATATTAAAACTAATTAATATTAGTTGGGTCATATTCTAATTCTTGTAATCGCTTGCAGATTGTAAAATTCACTTTGTGTATTATCCGCATCTTTCTCTGATTATTTCTGATATACTTTCCTTTGCAAGTAAAATGTGTGATAATTTATTTACAACATACAATTCCTATATTTTTCCATTTTTCAATTTATGAAAGGATTAAGAAGATGGAGAATGCAAAAATACTGCATTTCGCGTTTTCGTGATGTAACTTAGAATAATTCTGAATTTTTTGAGTTCTTTTTGGCTTTTGGCATGTTTTCTCATTTTTCAGAAATTTTAAGATAGGTAATCGTTACTTCTGCCCTTTTCTGTTCCAAAGAAATGTGCATGAGTTCGCATCGGTTGTTAATAGGCTTATACCAATACATATAAAACGCATCTTTTGTCAAATATAGTACCTCAAAATAAAAAAGGGTGCCATTTAAATGTTTATGTTGGCGGCAGAAGCAAACAAGAAATAACGTAACAGGAAGTAGCTAAATATATAGCTAGACTAGCAAAAAAGTTATGATTACCAGCCAAGGAAACGAGATATGATTGAGCAGATTAAGGAGAAAATGGAATATTGACATATTTTGCAATAGAAGAGGAAAGGTATTAATCATTTTCAGCTAGAATTTGAAACTAATAAAATGTATTTGTATGATTACTGTAATAAAATGAACATAATAAACCAAATGTAATGAACTTGTTTGAATTATGGGCTACTTATTGCAGAACTGCAGCTGCCGCAACTGAGAGAGTTGTCGCGTGTAAAGTTAGTATTTAATTTACTGTTTATTTTTTACTGGGTGCATAAAACAATACTGTGCTTAAAACTAATGATAACATTAAGACTTAACCTGCATTATAACACATTTTGAAAATGATGCCCTTCAGCGATAATACATTACCGGCATCAGCGATGAAATCCTGAACATTTTTTCCCTAAGAACATGGCGCTTCGGAACACTTTGTTGTCTCTGAGAGATTTTGTCTCTCCTAATTTTTTAAGAAGCTGGCGAACAGTTCTTCACCTGAAACGCAATTGCAGGATTTTGCTTACAAGTTACTCTATTATTTCTCTACAAGAATCCGTTTATAATGTTTCGTACATAAAATCCATTCTTCAAGAATATGTTTAAGTAGTGGCTTAACTAACGAAAAAAAAAAACTGGTGTATAATTTAGACACAGCGAAAGCACCGAGTAGTACTCGAGTACACAACCACTCGCTGACAAATTCTCCCTCAAAGTGACTGTAAGTAACCTGCACATGCATTATACGACCTGAATGACTGGCTCCTCTTAGTACTCTTAGTACGCAGACTCGCTTTGCCAGTCCATAACTCAAATAACCTAACTGTACATTATATATAACGCACTTATATAGAATTTTAATAAAAATATCCATATAACATTGGGGAATATCACGAATTCATATACAGAATAGAAGTCATGGGAGAGTTACATTCCTTTAAATTATCCTAAACATTTAAAAATATTTTGTTGTACTGTTTACAGGATAAATATTACAGTACATATTACCACACAATGTATACTTTTTGATAGCATGATAGAATTCGTGATAAAGCATGGAAATTGTTTTTCATGGCTATTTGCGATGAAGCTTTAGTTGCAACGCCTTTACATTTATGGGGAAGGAATTTTGTTAATTAATCAGAACCACCAAGAGTGACCGAGGTATTTAAGGAGCGGAATCATGAGCTGGGTTTCGACTCCCGTCAGGATCGTCCTCCCTGACTGAGGTTTATTACAGGTTTTCCCTCAGCCCTCATTAATGGCAAATGCCCGGGAGGCCCTAAACTTAGGCCTGGAACACTTCCTTCCTTAAAAACAAACAAACAAACCTTTCCCAGTTTATCATTTCATCTTATGTATCACCAGTGTCCACCGTCTGTGATGCCTCAGTAGTAAAAATGGGCGTTAAATACTATTCAAACAAAATTAATTAATCAGATCTAAATTTTAAAAATTTCTCTGGTTTGATCATTTATAATGACTTCACGGGATTGCAACCGAGTAACGTTTATATTAAAATCCAGGCTTTCGGCCATTTTTGCACTGGCGTTCTTTAGGGTATAGGGTGAAGAATGCCATGGAGCAAAGATGGCCGAAAGCCTGGGTTTTTTTAACGTAAACGTCACTCGGTTTCATTTCCGTAAGGGCCTTATAAATAAAAAATATCTATTGAAATTTCGAGAAAAATGCGCATTTTTATAGCAAAAGAACTGAATTTCTTATATCCTGCCGTAAAATGCATTATTATTCCAGAAATAAATTAGCATGGAAGTTTTTAGAAAGAGAATCTGTGAAATATAACTGCATCTAAAGTTTCATGAGTTAAGTTTGCATTCAATTGCTATTTATTTCCACCTTAGAAGTAAAACTGTCTTTGGTTTTTATTTGAAAATGTTTTAAGTTTACTGCAGTAAGTAGACTTTGCGTGGCATTTGCAACTAGTGTTTATTAACATCTAGCTCATCAACGTCCCATTCAGTTCAGGGCGTGAAACGGCCTCTTCTTTCAGGCTTGAGATTCTTTTATGTGGACCTACGAGGCAGTTATGGTTACCATTAGGCTACCAAGACAGACATAGTGCTGGATGACTTATAACTTTAATTAAGGAGCAACATATAAACAAATATCAGAAAAATAAAGAATACAAGGATTTATGCTTGTAGAATTTTGCAAGTCCAGCTTGTTTAATGCACCCAAAAGGTCGCGTAATAGTCTTTTAACTCGAGTTACCACAATATAGATTTTGCGTTTGTACAGAACATTAACTGTGAGTCAGCGTTGATCGTTCACAAATAGTTAAATTTAGAAAAAGTTTGTGTACTGAATACTATAGGTGTACCAGGTATGTAGAAATGAATAAAATGAAATGAATTAATAATGGGCAAATCAGTTCAGAATCTTTGGCGCCTTAAAACTATTTGGCATTCACATTATCGGGGTAAGGAATAACTCCAAAAAAGTCCTACCCAGGCAGCTTGATCTGATCGGAACCTCCGGATTATTAGCCTCTAAAGCTACCAATAGACGACAGAGGCTGTCTCTTTCCTATTGTTTTCAACATTAACTAAGAATTGAAGATTCTAATCAAGGAAAAAACGCTTAAAACGAGCTTGAAAGAATCTATTGTGCAAAAATTAATGAATAATAAGAAGAGGAACTGAATAAATACTGAGGAATCAGATTTCTACATTTCTAGTGACTATTTTTTAAGAAGTTTCTAAAGAGTCAATTTCGATTTCGCTTATATCTAAACTTGCTATGTACTAAGTTTGAGCTGAAAATATTTCGAAGCACATGACAATTTCAACCTCATATGGGTAACAGAATCAAAGCAATACATACAAAACTGTATTTTGAACTTCATGAATGTCAGTCATAGACCTGTATCCGGTACAGAATATATTTTACCTCAATAAACTAAAAATGTGCAAACTGCGATAACAGTTAGGTGAAAATGTTATAAAGCTGTAATATATTATCTCTTTCAATCAGACATGTCTTTTAGTAGAATAAATCTTTTAAAGTAGTGTTTAAATCATTATTGTCAGAAAAACCAAAATATAACAAATGTAGATAGAGCCGCATTGGATAATTATTTCTACTTTTATACTCTAGGCTTTTTATACATTATAATTTGTTGTGTCTAATCATTTGCACAATAAATAGTTTGTTTAGAAATCGTGTTATTACAGGAAAACTTGAAATATATGCTCAGAAAAATACTATTAACTTATTCCTCTATAGTATACTTTAGATTTCTATTTAACTCAATATTGTAACATCAGAAGCTCTATTTTAATAGAAAAATGCATTCAAATACTATCACAATTAATGAGCAATCTAATATAAAAATTAAATCGATATCATAAAATAAGCTGTAAAACAAATAGGTCAGAAATCTATTCAAATGAAATCTAGGAAACTTTTAGCCAATGCATATATCTGTTTTAATTTTCTTAAATGGCTAATTATTATACAGATATAATAATTTATTTGTGATTTTAATTACTATTTCGTTTTCACTAAAGTTAACATTTGTGAACGCAATAGTTATAAAGGGAATTGCAACGAAATTTAAACTTGGGAAACAAGAAAGCCTTTTTTCAATAATGATAATAAACTTAATTGAATTTTGTATTAAAATATAAAAAATCGTAATTTGTAGACATGTTTTCACGCTCTTAAATTAGAATGTAATTTAACGTGATTGAGCATACGACTATCGAAAGTATTCTTTATCTGGTGCTAAAAGTTGTGTCATTTCGGTCTTGCTTCTTTACACATTCTTATTCAGACAACTACGTTACTTCAACTTCATTTTCGTCTTTCTCACTAGTGTTAAGATTGTTTCCAATCCATCTCAGTGATTACAAAGGAAATTAAACAATTACATGGTATTTACTTTTAAAGTATAGCTTACTTGAAGAAATTAAAGGAATTGTACAAAACGGTGCATTTATTTATTACACCAAATAATTATTATAAATGATTAATATCACAGAATAATTGCAAAGAAGAAGCATCATGTTTACCAGGAAGAACTGATATACGGAATGAGCATATGGGGTGTGAAAGGTGCTTGAGAAAGTACAAGAGTGTAAAGATATAGGGAGCGTAAAAAATGTATCTCCTTATGCCGATCTTGAAGCACAACCTGACAATATTGTGAACTTAGGGATTGTAATAGGTTGTTAGTATGCAATATGCTACGGAGGGATTTTTAGAATTGAAAAGAGACGCTAAGCGCATACGTGAAAAGATGACATGACTTTTTTAAAAGTTAAGCGATATCCCCTCTACTTCCTCTTTCCCTCAGAGACGTGCAGCCAAAGTAGCCGTTATGGTTTAGGGGCATATTAATTGGAAGAAGATATAAACCATGTGAAATAAATTAGTTTTTAACATGTAAGGAACATTATAATTCGATTTAATTATTATTATTTAAAATTATTCTCTTATTTACCTATTAGTTAATTTTTAGAACAAGGATGTGATAAATTAAAAGCGATTAAACTCTCACTACATTCGCTAATGTTATGACTACTAATGAGTTTAGGCAATACGTGAGTGCTCACTTTAAATTGAATATATTTGGCTTCAGGAGATGAGAAGATAATTAGTAACGTGACATAATAATACACCTACAACTAAAATAAAAGGTTCAAAAACAAAGATTAGTATAGTTAACATGCACATGAGATTATCGGAATGTAGTGGCTAAGCAATGATAAAAAAGGAAATGTACAATAAAAAAGAAGAGAAATAAAACGGATTTGTCGAGCGAAGGAAAGTTATTTATCTCTTATTATACTTATTAAACAAAGCACAAAAACGAAAAAGACAAATATTGTAATAATAAAGATTTTATTAAAGATAACTAATAATAACTGTTAAAAGCATTAACAAGCTTAAATGGCTCTGAAACGGGATTTTATTGTGTAGGGGGATTGATGGGTTCTCAGGGTGAATTTTGAACTGTTTTTAATGACTTGAAAGTCATTAGGGGGGGGGGGAAGGAGATTGTTCAGTGCATTAATAAGTCCGGCACTGGCTGAACATTTATTTTTTTTTACAACTTGGCAGATTACTTCCTGACGGCTCGTAGCTGACTTCACTACTCACTTAGACTGACTTTAGAAATGACTTACACTGCCCTCAACTGACTTTAGAAATAATTTAGACTGATTGCTTTCGTATGATTTAGGTTGCCTGCTTCCGTATATCTCTTGAATGAATATTCTCGTGTGTTTCGCGTCTCTTGTCTCGCCTGAATGTATCTCCCTCTCATATCTCTACTGAATGTCCCTCTGACTTGTGCACTCCAGTTTTTCTACCACATCGCCACGCCTCTCACTAAATTAAATTCCCTCGTATATTATTCTATTTCCGTGTTATATGTTCATCGTTGGCTATCATAAAATATTTATTTGTATCTAAGTTCTCCTTATTCGTTGACTTTTATCCGATGACCATTGGCTAGAATTATTCTCTCCCACGAACCTGAATTTTCTAAGAACAGCCTGTTGTAAATTTTGACACCTTCCTTACACGCTGATTTCTATTGAAACATTTTTGCCTCCCTTTAGTTTGTAGATTTCCAAATGTTCTCAGAGATAACGCACGTGTTTATGCGCTATTTTCGGCTTTCCTGTAATAAAACATTTTCGTCTCCATTTTAACATTTTCATTTTCTCTTAAATTATTACTACGTCTGACTTTGTTCAAATACTGTCCCGTTAGGGCCACATGTTTTCTTACTTTGAACTCCTAAGTATTTCCTGGGCAGAAGTTTCGTGACCTAACAAAAGATAGTTTACCCTTTCCTCAGCCTTGTCTAAGGAGTGGTCAGTGGTCGAGGCGTCAGGTATACATCTGTCTCTTTCTCACATCTTTTACCACAAAATGTATACAAAACCCTTTTGTAAGATACCATCACCTGTCAAGTGACATACACATAAGTACAAGTTACAAATTATTTCAATTTCTGTTATACCTATCTCTAAAATATTCCCTTATACATATACATAACAATTACCCTTATCAAATTTAATGCCTTTATAAATATAACTCTGCGGCCTTAAGTTAGTAAATTAATAAAGGCAGCCTTATTTCCGGCTTCAGCTCTAAAATGTGTAAAATTACGTTTTGACGAGTGTTGTTTGTTTTTCATGGCTTTTTGAAATGATCTAAGAATTTGCATTTCTCTTTCGTACTTGCCGATGGATTTAGTTACCTAAGTCTAATTAACTGTTGAAAGTTGGTGTAAAGATATTTGCATATGAAATTGCTACTTATCTGCATTGAGAGCAAGTTTTCTATCAATCGATTAAACACAGTAAAGATGTATCAGCACTTTGAGCAGTCCTGTAACTCTTTTATATTTCAGTATATTCTATGTGATAAGACGCGGTTGGATGCTTTCGGTATTTTAACCTTGCTCACTGCTGGTCCTTTATGCCTATGTCCCCAATGGGGCATCTTCTGGAGGAAGAGATGAGTTGAGGGAGACACCAAGAGGCTAAGATATTTGGGCGGTAACTGCGCGGACACAGACGGGATTCCAAACATGTTTTAGGAATGCCCCGACATCGGCTGGTACTCCCCCTGAATTGTTTGAGTTTCTGTAAAATTTCGCCCATTCCAGACGCCAGAGCAAAGCCTAAACCACCATCATACCAAGCCAGCTCACCTTGATCTGGCATTTTGGATCACGTAAGAGAACCAATGGAATTAATGACATGGAATTGGAGAACGGACAATTCGTGATATGTAAATAGTCATCTCAGTATTAGCCTAAGTAATCAGGTGAAACCACGAAAATACCCAAGGTCAGAATGGCTGGCCCAACGGAAATTGAACCCGGAACCTCCTGAATGTGAGTCTCAAAATAATTCTTCTGCTCTTAAATTCCAAGTTTTGCATATCAACAATATTTTGAAACATTATTTCATTTATTATTTGTAAATAATCAAACTGTATTGCACTAGGCATCACAGTTTTAATGTGGGTTAACAAAGACACTACTATTTCTAATCGTTTCAATGCTTGACAGTGGATAAAATCTTAAGACTGCCATCCACAGAATTATTCCATCATAATTCAAGCATTAAGAACATCATTCACTATAGTCTGTCACTTATCTTAAGGTTTTGAATGAGACAATTCATAGCTAGAGCACTGTATTTGGACACCGAGAAGCTCCAAGGAATCCGCAACAGTGTAATGGGCATGAAGTATTAAGTGGGGGCATCCTATCCCATTTACATAGCCCTCCGCTTTTTCTGGTCTGGAACTGTCTCGACTCACCATGTTCTCCGTTCAAAGGGAAAATTCTGTGATTGTCGAACACTTGACATGTATCCAGAGTGACCAAAGGCAGGGCTCTGGTGATGACAGATGAAGCAATGCAAACATAACAGACTTAATCACGCTTAAACCATTCCATCTCAAATAAAGATACTCTCTGAATGTCCATTTACCAATGAATCCAAACATTGTTGCATTAACGATAGCCACTCGCAAAAGATTGATTGTTGTCTCAATATATACAACAGGAAGTGTCGTTTGTAGTAAGGTTTTGACAGGAGTGTTCTTAACCTGAACACAAAAAATGCATCGGTAACGTCAGAAATATATAAAAGTGAGAATGAAGAAGAAGATTTCATACAGATACTGCTCAACAGAAGTTTACGAATGCTGTTCCATATTAATCTGTGCTGAACATGCAAGGACCTCCAAATTAATCCCTTTCCACTTCTACCACCCACTCCAACTGCCTATCACCAGAGAACAACAGGGGCCGTTACCCTCATTGTTCAGTGTAATAGGCACCACAAAAAGTTACCGTTTAACTTAACGCATTGTATCATTATATTTAAGATTAAATAACAAATAATTGTGTTTTTTCTAGGAGTGGATATGAGTTGAATCTTCGAATTCTACAAATATTGAAAAGGATTCTAAATTCGAAAACTCAAGTCCTTCCGTTTTTTTTTTTTTTTTTTTTTTTTTTCGTCATTTGAATATTTTGAATTCTAACCTAAAAAGCGCATTGTCCACATGAAGTTCACCATCCAGTTAAACTAATCAGTCTACAGCTCAGTTCTAGTTCTACTGCACTCTTCGTTTACTATCACTTCACTTGTTTTTCTCTGCTTTAGCCACATTATATTTTATGTTTGCAATTCGGGCATTCAAGGGATTGCAAACCTTTTAAGATTCAAATTCGTATTGGAGAAAATTTAGGATTCGTTCTACCTCTAGTCTTTTCTTGCAATTGTAATTGATATATCTCTTATTTTTAAGTAGTTCATTATTTTGTATTAAGATATCAAGCCATTACGCTTCAATTTGAAAACTGATAATTACACTTATTGGTAGGTATTCTGTAAATATTAATTCTCCGTTCCAGCGTTACGTTCACAGAGCTTGACATGCAATCATCAAAAAACCGCAAAGGGAACAAAAGGCTGTATAATCCCATATGGCATGTAAACTGTTTTTAGAGCAGAAGGTTAAAATCATATAATTATCTTTAGATTACACACATAGTTTGTTATCAAAATAGCGGAATACAGCAACAACAAACTGACACATGTCTGTATCTGTGGTTACGAAAAAGATTTCCTTGAATGGCAGTGTTGTAGTTTTCACGTAGCAATTAAAAAGATGTTGATGATAGTTATTCTACGGAATAAAAATTAAAGTGAGTTTTTATACTGATTTTATTTGAATTTAAATGCCATTCTTCTACATCTCAATACACGACTTTTAACTTAAACTCTTTCATCAAATTATAAAACAATAACGGCGAAACTTCACATGCTAAATACAAGAAAGCATTTATATCTCAAAAGAATGTATGCTGGAGAAAACCCTACGGGCAAAGATGTCGTTTTGAGATTACTGCAAGAATTAAAGAAACCGGCAGAAATATTACCGTTTATCCCACTTACATAACTAATAAAGAAAAGTCTAACATTTGCATGATTAATTAGAAAAATTGAGATTTACTTCTGAAGGGCACCAATTTTTCATAATTTTGTGCAACGTGTTCACATTTCTACATTTTCATTTAACAAGATAAATGATTTCTTTATTGCAACCATTTTATGAAATTACTTATGTTGTACTAGATCATGTACAAAGGTAGGCCCATAAGTTTCCTGCCTAACCATTTTCTAGGTATGATAAAGACAAAAACTATATTTCACTTTTCAATATAGTTACCCTTTATTGCAATACACTTCTCACATCTTTTAATGAATTTCAATCCCCCCTCCCAAAAAATAGTCAGAAGTCTTGTCTGCAAAATGGGCACAAACAGCATCCATTACTTCTTCGTCACACTTAAATTTGCTTCCTCGATGGTCCTTCTTGAGTTTTGAGAAGAGGAAAAAGTCACTGGGAGCTAGATCTGGGCTGTAGGGTGAATGGTCGATATCCTTAAATGCAGATTTCTTCACAGCTTCCTTTGCAACAAGAGCTGTGTGCACAGGCGCTGTGTGCACCACTCAGCTTTCCTCGCCTTTTCTCTTTGATGGAAGCACGTAGTCTGTGCAGTAGGCCAGCATAGTACTCCCCATTTACTGTGGTGTTCCTCTCCTTGAAGTCAATGAAGAGTATTCCTTCACAGTCCCAAAAGATTGTGGCCGTGATCTTGGTTGACTGAGTGACCTTGGCCTTAGTAGTGAACCATAGTTTCATCTCCTGTAACAATGGTTTGCAGAACTTCTCTCTCATTGCCACGGCAGAGCTCCAAAAATGCCTCATAACAGATGATTCGTTGCTGCTTTTGGACTGAGGAAAGAAGTTTAGGCACCCATCCTGCACTAACCTTATTCATGTTTAAATTTTCAAGAATAATTCTAAGAAATGTTGTTTTAGAAAGGCCCAACCTTGCTATTTCTGTAACTCTGAGCCGCCGATTTTCCATAATTTCTTCTTCCATAAGAGTGATTTTTTCAGGAGTGAGCACCTCCAAGGACCGACCTACACGCTCTTCGTATTCAATGCTTTCTCGACCCATTCGAAAAATTTTGGCCCATTCTTTAACGGTAGAATATGAGGGGGATGCTTCCAATCGCTGTTTAATTTCATTTCGAGTAAGTTCTTTCGTAAAGAGCTTAATAACAGCTCGAAACTTCATTTTGAACATGTTACAATCTTCTACAGATAGCCTTTTTTATACAATTACACCTGAACAACTGAACACAGCGGAGCGGAAGTTATAGTTGCAATTATTTACTTAACAGATAAGGTGTGACATCAGATGAGGATTTTGTGAAGGCGATAATCTTATCGGCGATGCCGGAAACTTATGAACCAACCCTGGGATGTTATCAGACCTCAAAAGTATCATTAGGGACAAATATCTGTCCAGTGACACAATAGCGAGAAATGTTTTTATTATTAGTTCTTGTGAAGAAAAGATGTGCTGTAAATTCCTTTTAGATGCACAATATAAACCAGCAACTATAAGCAATCCCATGAAGGTTCGCATTTCTATTTCATCTTTTCTCGGCCGCGAATTTTATTCTTGTAGAGGGGTTCAATATAAATGTTTGTACAATCAGCTTTTGAGCAAATTATTAAATTATTGATAAACGCACCAAGCACTCCAAAGCTATTTTGCAATTTATTGCAATTAATTGATGCCAGAAGCTAAGACACTATTGTTTGTTTCTTTGTTCTCGTATTACTAGACATAACTGTTATTCTTCATTTGGTGCTTTCATCTTTCCCAAAAGCATAAACTTTTCTGCCATTATTGAAAAGGAAACAACTACTTCTCCAGCATAATCATCAGATACATTATTTGCAGTCAGATGACATTATTCTGCGTCATTGTCCTTACAACTTTCAAACTCAGACTAGAGTCTTCGGACAAAACTTTTCCAACGTTCTTCTAATGTGTTCCTGCTGCTCCTCATATGACATCTTGATACGAACTGCTAAGCACGGAATATATTAAACAAATAGGGTATTGCCGCACCTAAAGCTTGTACTGCACATCAATGGATGACTTCAAAACAGAAAACGACGGTCTCTCAACAATGTGAACCTCTATGAATGAAGGTAGTAATCCGCCCAGAAGTGAAACCAATATGCATTCTAGATACCGAGCGATTATACAGCAAGGGGTTTGTTAGCACCCAAGTTCCCTGTTGAAGGTTAAAGAATATTTTAAGCAACCATCCGAACTGTTATTCTGCAGAAGTACGTAAAGAGTATTAGTTATAAACAAGTATACTCTTGAAATATTGTGTAGAAAAAGGAAATCTGTCCATTGAAGCAGGACAAAAATGCTTAACTTAGATTTAAATTTTTCTTTTCAGTTAATGGTGAATATGAATATTTGTTTTCAAAAATAAAACTTTCAACAAGGTTGGAATGACTATGTTGAATGTCGATGTAATATAGGAGGTGAGATTATTGATACGAGTACAATGTAATACATTGAAACCTGTGTATGTTTTGCATATATGTAATACATTAATAAATAAAGTTCTAGATATATTCCTGTGAAATGGCGTTCCTAGCTTGTTAAATTTAAAGAATCAGTTGTTGAATATAAAGAGCATGCAATCAGAAAAGTTAACTCTTTTTTCCAAACATAGATGGACACACCTTAAGTCGGATTAAAATTTGTAAAATTGGCTAGATATACTATAATTTCATTGTCTTCGAGAGCTTACATGAAACATCCCATTTTCAGTGTAGCATTAAGAACAAGAACAATCATTGGACTGACTAACCTGTCCACATACTGGCGAGCAAGCATATGAGACCTCATCTCCTAATAAATTTATGTGATACTAAGTATTGTCTCTGTGCGACTTTAGACGTTATGTTCTGGTCATTCATCCTCTCACCGTACGCCTTTGGATGAAATCTCGCGACTGAAACAAATAGAAAACTATTCATTCAATGAAATGCGCGATTATTGCAGAAGCTTTAATTGTAAGCAAGATGGCCAAATTCGACAAAATCATCCATTCGATATGGACTGGGATGAAACACTCAGAAATTTCCGGATAGGTAAAGAGGAAACAATTGATATGCAAACTTCATAACACTAACAAAAAATTTAACACATTCTAAAAAATGCTAAGCGCAAAGATAAGAAAAAACTTCAGACATGCAAAATAAATAACGCAGGTAGAGGAATCCTGTGGAAGCCGAAGATGGTACCCGCCAAGTCACCAGTTGCCTGATCCACACAGAGGTAGTACAGAGCTCAGCTTCAGGACACACACACTTTAGCAAAATAATTTTAATTCATATGCTCTTACAGGTCATTCCAAGCTTGTGCAACCCATTCACGCCCCAATGTTAGTATTCCCGATACTAGGCCAAACTTCATGCAGTCTCACGCAAACAATAATCAAATGTTTGTCCGGTATCAAAAGATTCACAGTTTCTCGAATTTAGCAGCTTTTGGTCTACGGTGCAGAAATGCTGCTCGAAAAAGTGTCGATCCTTTCTATCCGTTGGGCTTCTGCGTGATCCTGTGTTACATCTACGAGCGTCTATTTAACCAATACAGTTACACATATAACCACAGCCCGGAAGTTAGACAAATGTCTTTTCTACATTTTCGTGGATATATTTAAGATTCAGCTAGAGACGAACATGTTTCGTACATTTGGAATCAGTAGGGCCAGTTTTTATTTTGCCTTTTTTGTCCATTTTGGCTTCCGTTGCCTATTTTAGGGTTTAAACATTTTGGTCTTGTTTGGATCGTTATGGATTTTTAGGTGATTCTTTGTGCATTTTAAAAAACAAATATAGAATATCAATATATCGGAGTGAAAAAAGTTATAAAATTAAATTGCATGTTCATCTCACAAAAATTATATTGAGAATCTTGTTTACATTTATTTCTTTTCAAACATTCAAAAACTTTCTCCTCAACATCACTTAAGCTCTTTCAATAGCAGAACCTTCATTAATGAAAGCAAAGCACAGCACAATTACTTCGGGCACACGAATACCAGGAAATAGAGAAGATGAGGGAAATACTGTAGTTTTGAATAGTCCTTGTATCTAATGGTGAATGGCCTTGTATCGACCTGCACGAGACATTTCTAGGAAATTTGTGGTGGGGTTAACTTCTCAGCTACGTTACAAACAATTTCAAGCGAGAAAGATGAGTGGTGTACAACTGTGCAATAAAAGTTCGGTACGGACGTAAGAAAAAAAAATGAATGAATAGTATAACGCCCATTTTTTCTACAGAGGCACCACAGGCGATGGACAGTGATGAAACATGAGATGAAATGATATATTGGGAAAGGATATTTTTAAGGAAGGAATCGTTCCAGGCCTAAGTTTAGCGTGCCTCCCCGGCATTTGCCATTTATGAGGACTGAGGAAAACTAACCTCAGTCAGGGAGGACGGTCCTGGCGGTATTCGAACCCAGACCTCCCGCTCACGAGTCCGCGATTTAGCGACCTCGGCCACCCGTGGCGGTACGGACGTAAGAGAGACACTAACCTGATCCCCCTATAAACGCACAAACAGAAAATGAACTCGACTAGAAAATACTGCGTGTCTTTTGCTCATTCGCCAGGACTATCCACAACTACTTTACTTTGTCTTGATCAACAATGCCATGATGTCCTGAAAGATGAATGTTCTGTTGTAACTGTTATGAGTCCGAAATATCTTGTTTTAAATATGCTCCAATCACTTCAGTGGAAGTAGCACGTTCGTTTTCCATAATGAGAAATGATCTCACTGATAAGCTGCTGACTATGCCATTTGATGCCTTGAAAATAATCTTGTTGTTGCTTGTAACCAAGAAAAATAAACTTAAAGACTTTAACTATGTGATAAAGAAATATTCAAGTATCTTCAATATCTATGTTCATTAATGAGTGACATTACTCTGTTTTTAATTTCAATAAACGCCTATTTTCAGTCTTTTAAGTGCCTTTATTCCTGCCAATTTAACTAAAATAAATTCCCGTACTTCCAGTCTCTGTTTATAGCAATAGATAGATTATTATTATCATTTAATAATAATAATAATAATAATAATAATAATAATAATAATAATAATGCTCACTCTGCAATTGCTGTGTGAATGATACCACGTGAAAAAGAGTAGAAAGAGGAAAGTGTTTCTGACAAAATTCTGCAGTTACTAAAAAATTTACTTTTTACATTGTGCGTACTTATTATTATTATTATTATTATTATTATTATTATTATTATTATTATTATTATTATTATTATCCTCTTTCTACTCTTTCTCACGTGGTATCATTCACACAGCAATTGCAGAGTGAGCATACACAGTTTGTTCGGCGTGTGGAAGTGATTCGTGCTGCAGGCAATACTGCACGGGTGACCGCGGTGGTTAAGGCGCGGACTCGTGAACGGGAGGTCTGGGGTACGAATCCTCCCAGGACCGTCCTCCCCGACTGAGGTTTTCCTCAGTCCTCATAAATGACAAATGCCGGGGAGATACCCTAGACTTAGGTCTGGAACGATTCCTTCCTTAAACATAAATCCTTTCCCAATATATCATTTCACCTCATGTATTAACAGTGCCCATTGCCTGTGGTACCCCTGTAGCACAAACAGGAGTTAAGCACCATTAATTAATTAATTCATATTCATTAATTCATTCATTCATGCTGCAGAATCCTTAGTGAAAGTCATGACCAAGATGTCGCAGTTCATATTTGGTTTCTTCGCATTCCTTCCTGATTATTGAATCGGTAGCGTAGAAGTCATCCCATATCTCGGCCTTCGTCTCTAATGATCTTGTAGTATTTCTTCGTAGAAGGATGTAGACGGTAGTAGTAGCTGTAGCTGCAGCATTGGTTCTGTACATAATTCATAAACTCGTTTCGATGAAATGCATTTGCTCCTTAAGGACTCTGGTCTTGACTTTTTCAATACAATACATTTACATATTCTGTTTATAGGTGTTTTGGGTAGTATCAGCCACAACTAGAATTTCTCAGCCACATCGGCTCGAACTGCGGGTGGCCGAGGTTGTTAAGGTGGGAGATTCGAATACCACCAGGACCCGTCCTCTCTGACTGAGGCTTTTCCCCGGTTTTCCTCAGTCCTCATAAATGGCAAATGCCAGGGAGGTATCCCAAACTTAGGCCTGAACATTCCCTTTCTTAAAAAATATCCTTTCCCAATATATCATTTCATCTCATGTGTCATCAGTCGCGTGTGGTGCCACAGTAGTAATATCGGGCGTTAAACACCGTTCATAAAATCTGCTCACGACAGTGATCAACTGCAAGGGCGAATGTCAGACGTTGCTTGAAGAAAGTTGACGTTTCTGGTACATAATTTAAAAACATGCCCTGCATGACATTGGTGTTTCTTAAGTCATAAATAAAGCAAACAATAATTAATTTCATAAGACTAAATGGAGCAACACATACCTAATAGTACTGCAATAGTCATGTAATGTGCGGCGAAATATGAAAACTTTATATATATACTAGGAACCTCTCTCCCTTGTCGATTGGCACAGGCGAAAGTAAACTAGAATCCTTCAAAGCTAAAAATAGAAATTGATTTAAGTGTTAATAATTCTTTACCCGGGTGAACAGACATTACAGGGCCTCTTTTTCGTATTCTAGGCTTGTCTGGCGCCTTTCCGTTTATTCTCCATAGATCAAAATTGTCACTATGTAAGACTAATCTGCATTTGCTATTCGTTAACTTCCTTGTAGACACACATTTCTAAGCTAAAATATGACACTAAACAAAACGCTTATACATACATGTCATTACAATTTTCATTTTATTGAATGCATTTATACACATTTTTGAATGTATGGAATCAACAGAGACCTCAAAAATAAGATGTATATTTTGTTAGGCTTTATTATAATTGTGAAGATTGTCCTGATATCAAGCCGTCAATCGCCTCTAAAAAATATACAATTACCAAATCTTAAAATAGAGAAATGCGCTAAAGAGATATACGAAGAATATCGTCAAAAGTCAATGAGTGAAGGAATAGAAAGGAAAAATTTGAAAACGAGAACATATTCGTAGCTGCTAATTACAGATGAGTAGCACTATTCTATTCTATTCTTCTCTTTTGTGTTCAGATTTGTAGGTTTGCAGTCATTCATGAAAAGACTATCTGCAGTACGGAAGCTATAAGGAAGGAAGCATATTTTGTGATAAGTATTGAAATAAGGATATCCATCACCACATCAAAATTAAAGCAATGATCCACGCAAAATGAGGTACTCTAAATTTGGGAAATAGGCTTTTAGTTGGACAAGTTCCTAAGTGACCTTGAAGTCTCAGAAAAGTCACAAATCGTAAACCGAAGCAGAAGATAAGGACTTTTCTTATTTGTTCTGAACATTGCTCAACTGCAGATCCATCGTATCTTGAAGTCTCTGCCCGGGTCTCTATTTGCAAGTATAGAGAACTTTTGGTGAAAAGTATAATAAAGTAAGATAACGTGACCAAGAAGTAAAGGAATACGCAAAACAGAGGGCAGTCTGTTACACGACAACTCCCTAATGAGTTACACACTCTGGGAGAATTCTGCCTAGGAAATTCCTTCTCTCCCCATCCTCAACATTCCTTTTTGACACCCATTTACGTCACTTTCGTCACCTTTTCTTCCTGGCATGCCTATTATCATTACTTACAGCATTATGCACCCTTCTGGAGAAACCTTCAACCTCCCCCGTTTCTCTAACGTCTATTCTATAAAAGAAAAGAGAGCTGCTCTCAATTTCGAACAACCTGATTGGTCTACGTCAAATGTCTCGCGAACGAATGGGAAAAGTTTTGAGGAAGTGCTGCCTGAAGCCCTGGTATTGAAAAGAGGGAAGTTTGTTGAGAGAATGGGAGGTGGGAGGAGAATGTTGTAGCAAGAAGAGAAATGGGAAAGGGAAGGAAAGTTTCGTGTTTAAAGTTGGTGTGACTGCTGCTGCTGTTACAGTTGGGTGGTGGTGTGTGTGTGTTCATAAAGTGTTCAACTCCGCGGGTGGTTTTCTACGTCATTTATTATTCTCGGTTGATGAGATGGTCTATGGAGTACGGCTAAAGCAGGCGGCAGCTTCTGATAATACAAGAAGATGCATGGAACAAGGCTTCAAGTCACCGCAGAAATTTTGCAGACGCTGATCTTCTCCCACTACTTTTCCTGCCCTCAAAGTTTTGGAAAACATTTACCCTTCTCCAAGAAAATGTTTCTGCAGAGAGGCGCCGGTACTGTAGAAACTTTCCAAATTTAATATGCCCCTCGCGGCAGTTTTCAAAAGTTTCGTACACCAGCGGCACGCTATTTGGATAAGAGCCAAGGGTGTAACAAGGTAAAAGTCAAAAGTCACCTTGATAACCGGGTACAAAGGAAATTGTCTCCGTCATGAATAATAAGTCATGAGTGTGCCTCTGAGCCTAGTGTTCAGGCGTGCCAAATTATGAAGAAGTCAGCTCCGTGTTTGCGGTTTTTCCCCCTTTGGGCTGTGAAAATAGAGATACACATGGGACGTACAGTATTTTAGACTCAATTCAATTACATAGGGATCTCACTCGAGCTACTTGCTAGAGATTAACATTTATCTATCTACATTTATCGCATATAATGTATGTACTTCAGAAAATAGAACAAGTCAAGGTGTACAAAGTTATCTATATGGACATTTGAAACACTTACATAAATACACATCTCATTAATAATTTCATATATAGGTAAAATTATTTCAAATGCAATTCATAACAAAAGAGCAGTGAATTTCATACATTTTCATATGGTGTACAATTATATTTGTTGTCTTATAAGTGAACAGCGTTGGGAAGCTATAAATTATTCTTCTGTGAATTCTTTAATTGAATAATAGATCTCATTGCATATGTATTAAAAAACAAAGCAAGCGAGGGCACAAAAGAGATATTAATGTATAAAAAGTTGTGACATTTTATATGCGATCATAAGGTTGTTTCTCTCGGGACTTATCAGAAAGCATTTCAGTTCACTTATAAATCAACTTCAAAAGCAAATTATTTGACTGTATCTGTCATGAAAGGAAGTTAAAAGAAGCAACATTTAAATAATGCAAGGAAGGAAGAAATTCTTAGGATGAGCTACACAACGATCCAACTAAACTCTACCACAGGATTTGCATTTGCAAGCAAGAAGGACTAATTCAAGAATGCCACTTTTTTGATACGGGTGGAGATGGAAGCATAGCTCAGAAATTTTATTTGTTTATTGATTGTGGCAGAGATAAGGACATTAGACCGCTCTACCAATCTAACAATAATTAATTACACTAAGATTAAATGACGATATGACAATATATAACATAAGGAATAACAAGTACAATACCGAGAATACCCTGGGCGGTAACGCATCCAGGAGGTATCGGGTGCAAATCCCGTTAGGCCGGACATTCTGACTAGATTTTTTCGTTGTTTTCCTTTGTCATTTAGGCAAATGCTGGGATGAGTTCCACGAAATTTCATATAATTTCATTCCGTTGGTTCTGTTACAGGGTCGAAAGTATCAGGGCGCGGTGTGATGGTAGCTTGCGCTGCCCCAGCGTCTGGAAAGGAAGCGAACCTTCCGAAAGGCTCGAACAACTCGGGAGGGGGGGGGTGCTGCATCGATATCGGGACGTTCTATCTGGAAACATGTTAGGAACCCATTCTGTGTCTAAGAAGTCTCTCTCCGTACATTCTGGTCACCCGGTATGTTCTTCATGCATCCCTTCCTCCCGGAGGTGACCCCTTTGGGGTTGGCGCCAAGGGGCAGCTGTAAATACGGCTCAAGTACTAATTTTCCGCCCCAAACCATTAAGGCAGCCTTGGCTTGCCGCAGCTAACCCTGCATCCTCTACCTTTGTCTTACGACTTAGTTGATAGAGGGCAGTATTGCAAGGGGACATGTGATCAGCATGCCAGCACCCAGCCATTCGCCTATAAGGTAAGCAACTTCCCACGAGGCTGGGTGGATTCCGTTCCAGACATCCCTGGAAACTTATTAAAATACTTAAGTAGGTACCCGGGCTTCCCAGAGAGGGTCAGCAACGCTAACCACCAGAAGACAAAGGTATACCTAAAAAATATGAAAGAGTGTAAAAAATATGTCCTGTTGATCGTGCAGAAGTATATAACAGTCATGATCTTTTTTCGATTGTGAAACTAAATCTTAGTACTTCACATTTCGTTCGGATTAAAGTGACTCACAGTACTCATTTTGATAAAGTTTCAGAGTTTTCACAGAAATGTAGGTCTCGTTCAAGCTTTAAAATTAATTTTCTGATGTGTCAAATGAATAATTGTTCAAATAAAAGTTTTTATCATAGTAGAGTTTTAGCTTGAGGTATACTTTTTGTATTTCCATTAATGTAGGGAATACGGGATAGAAATTCCTATCATGTAAATTTTATTCAAGAATACATTTACCCTCTCCAAGAGCTGTTCAAAAATGTATTACACAGTACCATTTTGTCAGTAGATGTGCAAACTGTAAGGGATGCATAATCATTGAAGAAACCGAACTGTTTAAAGCCTTGGTTGCACAAATTACTTACTGAATATAGTATTGTAATAGAGTTCGGAGTTTCGTTTATGATTACCGATTCATGTTAATACAAGTGCCCTGAGGGGACGCTTGGGGGTATATGCCCATCTCCATCTCCCTGCTTATATGCAATGTACTGCACTGAACTATTATGACTACAATTTTTCTTACAAGATGTACACGCATGAAGAGAAAGTAGAAATGCTGCTGATCTACGGAGAATGTAAATTGGCAGATAATGATTTGTCGATTACATTTTTAAAGAGATTGAATGATTTAGTTAAACAAATACACTGTAATGCTATTAAATAAAAGAAGTCGTGCATTTATCATTTCTATATCTACTTTTTTGGCTAAGATAGTATAGACTGGTACACAACTGAATAGCTGATGGAGAGGGTGTGTTCTTGAATAAAATGCACATGTGTCATTTAAAAAAATGAAGTTCTATCCCGTATCTCCTATATTGATGGAAATAAAAAAAAACTGTATCCTCAGCAAGAACTGCTCCATGATGTTAAACACTTTTGTTTGAAATATTTTTTTATATGACGCACCAGAAAAAAGAAAGCTATTTTGGATGAGCAAGATAAATGGGACACTCAGTATATTTGACAGCAAAGAAATTTCAATTAAATCCTTTACGAGTAGTAGGAGAATCTAAGAATCTATACCTTTTATTAATTACTGAATTTGCTTTTGCTTTTAAAACCAAAGCTTAAAAATTACTCACTTATGGCGGTAGAAGCCGATATATCCTTCAAAAAGAAACAAAGAAAAGAAATGTTAGGTAAGTTGAAAAGAAAAGTAAAATTTCCATAAACGATGTCTCGCCATCACTGTTATTTTTGTTCGAGCAGGGAACCAAAATCATAACTATAATAGATGCGTTATATGTATAAAGCACTCAACATTTTCCACAGTTTTCTTATGCATAAGGATAATTTGTGACAAATTTTATGGACAAGATTTATATGAAACTTGAATGTCTGTAATCTTGTGCTGACCGTCAGCATGGGTGGCCTCGGGGCAGACTCGCGATTGCTGTGTTTTTTTTTTTTTTTTGAGTGGTGTTTAACGCCCGTTTTCACTACTGATTGCTGTGTTATAAACATAGGTTTCCTAACTGAGCATGCCAAATGCAATTACAACAACAACAAGAACAATAATAATAATATTAATAATAATAACAATAATAATAGTAATAATAACAATGAGCTTATCTCACATTTTTCCAAAGCGCCGTTGCTTCGTCGACAGGAAGTCAGTAGTGACTTATACTTGATGTCAATATTCCTGCTTTCCTTATTTTTAATGGAGAATACAGGTAATGACCGCGGTCTTATTTGCGATACTGCACTACGCAAGTAAGCCCTTATTAGTTTTAGCTTATTGAATGAGCGCTCGGCTGTAATGACAGGTAATGTGAGGAAGCGTTGTAGAAATGTATACAGATCAAGAAAACTAACAGGATTCTCAATAATTAATAATTAGATCCGTTTCTTTATTTTTGAAAGTTTACGAATCCCTTCCACCATAATGGATCACAAATTAATCAGTTGCTGAAGAAAGGTAGGAGATAAATATGGTAGTCACTTTTTCGATTCTTTCCTTTTTAGTTAACGTGCTGAATTTTGATGGCTGGAGCAGCGAGGATTCAGCTGAGAGGAATTTTATAATTTCAAAACGTACCTTTATCTGCTCAATTATGATGTCCAGGCAACGGCTAAAAACAAATACTCGGAATGTGTTCTGCTTTCACTATTCGACTTTAACTGGCAATTCGTCAAAGAACGTCTTAACCTGGCGTTGCCGTATTGTTTTGAACACAATATTTATTTTTCAGGAATTTGAAATGTTCCTTGCCTCCTTTAAAACAGTACTCGGAAAAGGCAATCTCAATTCCATCATATTATTTTAGACTTAGTTTGACAGTATGTGGTCGTCAATAAATAAACTGACTTTTCTTGTAAATTTTTGTAACAATATTGATGTGCTCTAATATTTTACACTGGAAAACAAGCACAACTATAAACTGAAAGGAACTGATGTCTTTTTTCAATGCAAGAGTTGCATTTTTTCAGAAGATTTGTTTGAGATCAAAAGTATATTCTCAAGGCATATTACCACCTACAAAAATCTCTTCAACGCGAACAAAATGTCAAATCGCGCAGACCATCTTTTTTTTCAGTGTGCATTTGATTGTCCCATTATACACGACACTATTTGATTCCTGCCATCGCGATAAACCTTCGCTAAAACACAAACTTGCTGTTTAGTTGTGTAAAACCCTTTAATTCAGAAATATCACTAACGAAATAATTCAGAAATAAATTTAAAATATGACCTGCTCAGTATATTTATCAGCTGTTGACACTCTAGCTTTGATACATGTTTGCAGACTATGGTAATAGTTTCTTTTTTGAACGGTTTCCAATATACTCACCTATTTTATGGAGCCCAATAAAAGATTTGCAAATATTTACTGATCTTCCCGGTTCTGTAATATATTGAATGTTTACACTTAATTGATCATGACCGTCTTTACTTATGTCCTGAGTTGCATCTAACGAGATGCAAAAAATTTAAATTTGTTTGCATGTTTTTATAATAGATTTTAATACCGAGTGAGACAAGAGCGAAATTAGCCCATTTTGTGTTTTGGGGTTTAAATATTTTACTTTTCTGATTGTCAACATGGGCTTTTAATAACGGGTTATATATAGCAAAGTTCAATAAGGCTTAAAAAATTCTCTCTGTTATGAGGTCTTTCATCATGACCACATAAAGGTATATTACCATGAGCTAATGTTAATATTACATTCAATATCCGTTACAATATATCAGTTACTTTAATGTCTTCTTTCTAGAAAAACCACGACACCATATATTACTTTTCTTCCTTCTCTCGTATGTAAAACAGGATGCAAGATGAATGACTGAGGTTTCATACTTTTCTATCTGTTATCCTAGTGCCTGCCAGTCTTTAATTGTACTATTACACCATGCATCTGCAAAATTATTGTTGCTCCGGTCAGCGAAGAAGTAACTCACATGTTCATACAAGTATTTAAAATTAGTGAATAGCATAACCAAAACCTATGTCTACTTGCCCAGTTTAAGTTTTAACTTTATAATAAAAAGAGCTGTTGTTGATGTGTCTGTCGCATTCAGGTTTAAGGGGGTCTAAATTAACACTTTTAATTTTTAAATATTCACTTAATTCTCCAGTAAAGCGACCAAGGTCATTGTCAATTAAATGTATCACATGGTCAGTATGGGAATGCCTATCTGTCGGTATATTCTGTGCAGAAACATTCTCAGCGTCATTTATTATATTGCAACTTATGTCGTCACTGTCAGACCTGCTACCACTAGCTCTAAGAATGGACTCACTTGTACTTTAAAAAATCACATAACTCTTTTTCAACTTCCTGGTCGATTCTTTTCTTTCACGATATTGCTTCTGCTTTTGAGCGCCGCTTAAATACTTAGATTTATTTAAACTCATGTTTTCCTACTCTGAGAGCGCTTATTCACGGCACCTATCACGCCACTCAAGAGAAAACTGATTTTCTGTGACTCATACTTTCTTTACACGTGAGATGAGCACTCTCATAGTCATTCTTGATTATAAATATTAAAGAAAAAAGTATATACACTGTGAATAATTATAACTTATATATTACATTTAATTTTATCTTCCCATTTTCTAAAAAGTATTTTAAATATAATTATAAATATAACATAATACACGTTCCAGATATAAACATCATTGTTACGTGTGTAAGTTGATAGCGAGTGCATGTTGAGCACGTACTGGAGTAGTGGGATGGGGATTAACGTTTAACGGAAAGAAAAAGTTACAAATTGAAGTTATTATTGACAGAAACAAAGATCAAATAAAATGTTGTAAATAGTAAATAGTATAGCCTTTGGAATGCATGAATGAAATATATTATTTATAATGGAAATAATGTCCTCGTGTATTATAAAATGGTTTTCTGGGCACCCTGAGTTCAAGAGCTCCCCCACATTGCGGGCACCCCTGACTGCAACATTGCGCTTTAAATAGATACTGGCACTTTTCCATTACGTGCAAGATAGAAATGCACACTTATCCAATTCCTCCACTGTTTGCGACGTCACTATGAAGGACGACATCAATATTTTGGAGAATAATTTACGTGAAATAGAGGACTATGTAAAAGACATAACATTAAAGTGTGTACATTCATAATATCGGCGCTTTAAAAAGTTATAATTAGCACTAACGCTCTCTGGCTTTCAAAGGCGAACCAAACCATGCATTCCATACATTATTACCAATTTGCGATTTGTAAAATGTAAATATAACCTAAGAGGAACAAGCCAAAATGATAGAAAATGGACTTGTATAAAAGTACGTAATTGATGGCATCACAAAACTTGATAAGTAACCTAGGCATTCATAACAGCCTATGGTGAATTAAATATACATTTTATTCGTAATCATAACTGAAAGAACTTAGACATAAACACAAGATCAATTTTAACTTCGTTCGGAACATGAATATATGATAAAACATTATCTCGGACTTAATATACTTATTATTGTAAATTGATACGTACATAATATAATTATGTAAATAATCTTTGTTCCCTCCCAGACAGTCGGTCGTGGTGGTGTAGTGGTTACCATATTTGCCTCCTAAACCCAAGATCGCGAGTTCGAACCCGGCCAGGACCGATGGATTTTTTCGGGCGTAAAAATCCTAAGTATGGCTTCCTTCGGAAGGGAAGTAAAGCCGTGGGTCCCGTGTCGTACATTTACGGCACGAAAAAGAACCTCAAGCCTGAAAGAGAGGCCTCTGAGCAAAATTTGTCGGCCGTTTCACGCCCTGAGTTGCATGGGACGCTGATGACCTGAGATGTTAAAGAGCGTCCATAAATAAATCAATAAAAAAAAAAAAATCCTCCCAGACAAGATAACTGCAACCTACAATGTATACAACCCACAATCCAGCAAGTTCAATGACCTCTAGCAATTGCTGGCTGGGTGATGCGTAAGCCAGTGTTACATGAGTCGAACTGATTACTTCACACTCGAAAAGAACTAATTGCAGTGGTCGCAGATATCGATTATTCTTTTGTTCTACGCTTTAGTGTGTTGCAGGGAAAATAATACAAAACACTAGTAACAACAATAAATTGATCTAGTTTATACCTATGAGTATTCCTTATATGAAACTAAATATTATATATAATATAAAAGAAAAATAAAGTAACACTATTAACAATGTAACAAATTAACAGTAATTATAAAAGTAGAAAAGAATAAAACACAAAGATAAAGTCACACTTGAGATCGCTATATTTCGAACTCGTTGAACCCTATGGCAAGAAGACAAGTGACGGTGATAAAAGTAAATATTGAGTATCGAAGGTAACGTAATGCATGGAAACAGATGAAACTAGAAATGAGAGTGTGGGGGGGAAATTAATACGTAAGATTTAAACCAGGTGGTATATGCGCTTTATGTAAAAATATAGATTCCATTTCTCTATCTCTGAGTAAACTTTCAGAGCACTGTGTAGGTAACGCATCAATAAGAGTTAGATTAAAAGCATCATCAAAAGCCTTACAGTGAGATAAGGCATGTTGGGCAACCGGCAAGCGAGACTTGGTTTTAACAGAACGCCTATGATTGTTCATGCGTAGCGAAACAACAGTAGAAGTTAAACCAATATAAAATGCTTTGCAAAGTTTACATATTATGACTTTCTAGGAAGAACAAGTAGCAAGTTATGTCCTTCTTGCCATAGAAGGATTCAACGAGTTCGAAATATTGCGATCTCAAGTGTGACTTATCTTTGTGATTTATCCTTTTCTACTTTTATAATTACTGTATAATTATTTATATATAAATATATATAAATATATATATAAATATATATATATATATATATATATATATATATAAATATATATATATATAGACTGGAATACTCATGGAAGTGTAATAATGATAATGGTTAATATTCTTATTTAAATTAAAAACATCGATTAACATCTAATGAAACAAATGTACAGCTTGAAATATTCTGAACTTTTAAATAGATATATAATGTTTCAACGCAAACAAAAATATATATTTTCTTCACTGATGCAAGGGCCATAAGAAGTAATTAATTAAGTCCTAAGGGGTGAAAGAGTACTTGCACCTTATAAACCATGGACTTCGGGTTTACTAAATGTTATCATCTTTTTGTTGTATTTACATAGAATAATTAAAAGAGCTACTATGAAGGTTGAGTTAAAAATTTTAATCTTTGTCAAAATATTGAATGAGTATTTTTTTTACAGAAGTCGTGTGTTATGCTAATGTTTAGAATCAGTCAGATAAGAAAAATTCACGGCTGGTACTCGAACCTTGATCAAGGTTCAAGAGTCTGGTGCCACAACTCGAAGGTTTCGAGTTGCCTGTTAGAGTTAAAATCTCTTTTAAAGACTTACAGGAAATAACAGACTTCTGGGGAAGATTTGCACCTTGATCGGTCAGAGCACGGTAGTTCATGTGGAACATCAGCAAGATAAGCCGAAGACCCATAGTTCTAATTCCGGCCTCGACGTCGAATTTTTCCTATCTGATTCTTGTTCCAGAGTATAATGGAATTATTAAGCGCAGTGACTCAAGGGTAACTCTTGGGAATGGCACTTGAAGATCCCAAGGGACCGACCATTCTGATATAGGGAATTTTCGTAGTTACCGCTCGCACTGGTCGCTTAGGCGAATGCTAGGATGGACCTTTTCATTCTACGAATTCCCACTGTCCCATTTCATTTCATTCAAGGTAGAAGCAAAGTGAGTTGGTGCGGTATTTTGGTGGCTTGCTCTTTGAAAGTTCTATGTCCCAGCGTCTTGTATGGAAACGGCACTCTCAACGGCTCGAACTCTTTGGAGGGTAGGCAGGCGTTCGGGTATTCTATCTATAAACAATGTTAGGGAATCCGTCTACATTTGTGCTTTACCGCCCCTGGTCAAATGGTGTCTCCCTCACCGCATCCGTTCCTTCTAGAAGTATTTCCTCTTGTGAGCGTAGGCACAAATGGTCAGTCACTGAGCAATCCTTCTCTGAGCCTCACAATCCAATGCAATGATGGAATTACCTACTTTAAAATTATATTACTGCTACCATATCACACTACAAATATTACTAAGTTTATTTTTATTGATTTTCAGTTGCAGAGGTTGACCTAAGGCTTGTTCGGATCCTAATGAATCGCATGGGCCACTTTGGAAGGTCTTAGTTTCCAATTCGTTTTCCCCCGTCCCACCCACCCACCCACCCACACACACACACACACACACACACACACACACACACACCCATGCGCCCTTTCTTCCTCTCTCCGTTCCTGCTCTCTTCTCTTTCTTTCTCATTCACCACCAATATACATGTATAGGAATGTATTCGAACAAATATACTCTCTATATAATGGCAGAAATGTATGACAAAATTTGACAGTTAACTAATATATTTTCCTCAAAAGGGTTGTCATAATTACATAGAAAGATACACATTTTAACCTTATATCAGTAAAATACGGTTTTCCGGTTTTGAAAACTGCGTTTTAAAACATTCTGAATACTGAGGCTAAGATTTTATTTTGGGTTGAGTAGTGAATTTCATTAAACTAAAACCGTTCGCCATTTTTGATAAAGGAAATACATATTCATGATTACTCCATCCTATTCATTTGTATAACAGATATCTATAAATAAAATATAATTATCATTTCTGAATAAAATAAATATTTAATTTAATTTAATTTAAAATTGCAATAATTTTAATTTGCAAATAATTCATGTAAGTTTTCAAAATAAACTAATAGTTAAGATTACTCCAGCTTACTGTTTTACATAAGCAGTAAGCTTATTTATTTGCTTTATTTACGGACGCTATTTAACATCTCAGGTCATCAGCGTCTCATTCAATTCAGGGCGTGAAACGGCCGGTAAATTTTGCTCAGAGGTGTCTTCTTTCAGGTTTGAGGTTCTTTCTCGTGCCGTAAATGTACGACACGGGACCCACGACTTTACTTCCCTTCCGAAGAAAGCCATACTTTGGATTTTTTACGCCCGAAAAAAAAATCCATCGATCGTGGCCGGGTTTGAACCCGTGATATTGGGTTTAGGAGGCAATTGTGGTTACCACTACACCACCAGAACCGACAATTTTATTAAAATGAGATATAATTACTTATGGCTAACAGCATAAAATAAATAAATGTTTGAAAAAATCTAATATATTTAATTTGCTGCAAAGATTTAATGACAGTTTTCATTTAATATATAAAAAATTATAGTAAATATTTTTCTAAACAATTTTAAAACTATCCATCTAATAAACATATAAAGCATATAAAAAATTAATATCAACAATAGGAATCGAAATAAAATATCTATATATTATACGTTTCCATTGCTGAATTTCAAACAAAATAGTAACCATTATGAAAGTTGTAGGCTTAATATATTGTTTTAATAACAATGTGAAATTATGTTTTTTAATCAAATCCACAAACAACAGCATAACTGTTCTAAAGGAACTTGTTAACTCTTCCAGAAGTAAACATGTCTCCACAAGACATAAGTCATTGTCGCATAAAACGGATGATTCCTGCAAAACAGACAAGGTGGAACATAAAGACAGAAGCGTGTGTATACACTCATTGAAGAGAGTAGAAACTGCTCGAGAAGAATGAAGACAAGAGAGAGGCTGAAAGGAGAAGCGTGTGAAGGATGGTGGAAGAAAAGGGTGTGAGAAGAAGCAAAGACTTGTGGGGGCTGGGACCACGCACAAGAGAGAAACTTGAGCAATGTATTATATTAAACCTGCCAAATTTTGTGCCTAACACTTTCCCCACTCTCGTTTTGCCATTTTCCTTACCCTTCACTCCCGTCTTTTACACACATTCGCACACCCTCACATATTTCTGTCGGCCTCGCCCACCATCATTCTTACTCGGAAACCTGTCACGAAATTTCCATCGTGATATCATGAAAATGTTCTCTCTTACCAACTCAAGTACCCCATCTCTTCTGAACATTTTCGTTTCTCACTCCATTCCACTTGTGAAAATATTTCCACAGTTCTCTCTTTCCTGCCTCTTATTTCATTCACGCCAAGTGAACCTGACATTTGCATCATAGAGCGTCATTATAACGTACCTTTGCTATACCTATCTACCCTTCCTTGACTTTTTGAATCCTCAGATGCACAACATATCATCAACGATTAATCCTAGGAGGAAGCAAGAAAGTCAAACAGAGAGAAGACTATGTGTCGTAAGAACGCTCCAGTACAGGTTTTAAAGGAAGGCAACGTCTTGAGGAATATCAATTTAGCTAGTATTCTCACTTTGCACCGTTAGGTCGAAACGTTAGCACAACGCTTGGAACTCGTATTCTGGAGGACTTAGGTTAAAATACTACGACCGACTAAGCTGACGGAGGTTTCCGTGGCTTTACTCGGTTCATTTTCAGAAAGGACAAATGCCGGTTGTATTTTCTGCCACGGATTCACCTTCCCTTTAAATGCCCATCTTCTTTCCATCTCAATATGTATGTCTGCATTTTTCTGTGTTTATGATTTCTGTATTTCTGATTTATGTATTTATACTCTCATGTGTGTTAAGAAATAATCGACTCCCCGACACGACATTGGCTTATAATTTCCAAGCGGTGTAAGTTCTAAGACCGGGTAAACTGTTAAATAACAGCAAGAAGAAAGAAACAATCTTCCCTGGTAATGCGTATTTTGAAGTGTATTGTCTTTTTAACGTTTCCGAATGCATTACAATTGAATTGGAAAGGCACCATCGGTTTCTTGTTTTTTTCGATAATAATCTCCGAGACAGATTCAATAATTTGTTTATTTATTTAATTTGTGCTAAAAAGCTTACAAACAAAAATTTGACTTGGCCAGTCATTAAAAAAATTATTATCTGTTGAATACATAAAGTTTAACGTAAATACTAAGTATACCCCTAAGAGTAGATTGATACATCACAAAAGTAGCCTTTGGAAGATTCACCCAGAAGACAGCAGACACCATGCCTTAGGATATCCGGAAGGCATGACACTTATTACTAGTGTATGTGGCAAATATTTAAACTAATGTCGTAAATCTAAAAAAGGTTCCAATACAGGATGGTAAATATGATTTAACCTTTCATTCTTTACGTTGAATCAGTATTCGTCAAAATTGCTAATCTGTTGATGTTAAATTTTTCCTTTAACGTTCGCTTGTTCCCTAACTTTAGCCACTTTTCTTCTATCATTCCTTTCCTCCATTTCCCAGTTCCTCGATAACTAAATAGGATAAAAGTAGCATTCTATTCATTGCCACAAATCGGGCAATATATTCTTACCTATCACCCCTATAACATTCATTTTCAAAATTTCTAATCGGAGCCAATCCAAACCTCACCTTTCATGATCCAATAACGTTGCAACTTCGCATCAGCCATAGTTGTGTGCATTGGAAGAAAAGTAACTATAGTTAGATTCTTCTGCAAAGATTAAAATATATTAAATGTATTCTTAAGTTTAGTTTTTAATAAATTAATAGTTGAAGGAGTTCGGAAAATAATTTGAAAGCGAATATAATTATTTTCATCCACTGTTTGATTTGAAACATAGTGCTATGCCGACTATAAGCAGTTTTGGTTAAGTACAGTTAAATTTTTCTAAGTATATTGGGTTATAATACAAGAGTGTTTTAAGTGTTATAATAATAATTATTATTATTATTATTTTATACTTTTTCGGGACTAAGAAGTTTTAAGTTAACGTGTTCAGCATTATTAGGCTTTTCATTTAAACTTATTGAATTTAAAATTCTTAAATCTTATTATTTTTCTATGTTAACATGATCATTGTATCAAAATGCCACAAATTGATTGTTCTCTGTCGTTTACAAACTATTCTGTGGAACATTTCTCACATTGTTAGTAAAAAATAAATTTGATATATACTTGATTATTCTTTGGCCAAACTTATTAAATAGTAGTTATAAATAGAGTGCTCAACATTAAAAATAAATTTACCTTCTACTTTCTTAAATGAATACACAGTTTCTAAGTTATGGCCATTCTGCAGCCCTGATTATTTTCCCTTTCCTTTTGCACTTTTATGTCTCACATTGTGGAGTAAGCTAATCTAATTCTCTCCAGGATTTAAAAATACTGGTCTACTAATTTTAAGAATTTCTTATTTTATAGTAAAATATTAGACTTAATGTTAGAAATCTGAGGAATAGATCTGGAGTAGACAGACACTAAGGTACCGCTGAGAGATTTTCCAGAGTCTGTGCGAGGAAATCCCTGCCCGACAGGAATGTAATGGCCTTCATCAGATGTAAGAAGCAGCGCCCGGACTTGTACTAACCTTTTATTCTTCCCCTCGACCCAGCGCGGAGGTCAGTTCGCAACCCCTTCTCATGCGGAAAGGTCACTCCGACAACCGACTGACCACTCGTCCCTTGCGGCAATTCCACGGAAACTCGTTCCTAGGAAAGGAGGGGGGAGGGTGACCCGTCAAACTGGACACCCAAGACTCCGGCGGATTGAGAACACAAACTTTTTAGAATCAAAATGCGCGGGAAAGAAGGGGAGAGGGTATCCCTTTGATGACCGGTTACATTCTCATTGGAAATAAAAACTTCCTTCTTTTCAGTCTGTGACAACCGTTCATCTGGTGAGGAACATTTGTGTGTGATCTAAAGATTTGGTAAGACCAAAGTACTACTAGAAACTTTTTATTATAGCTAGTAAATTGGTTGAAAGCGTCTGATATCGTGTTCCAACTGAAAGTTTTTTCCAATGGAACTAATAATGCTGAAATATACATCTTCCAAGTTAATGAATTGAGGGAATACTTTGTCTTTTCAGTAATAATAAATGTTACAATGTTATTTAATGTTTTAAATATAATAATTGTACAGTAAGCTTAGGCCGTTTAACCCCGTTTCTTGGTTATAAAAACAATATGAAGGACATTTCCATTCAAATTAGAAAACGAAACGTTCTAGAATTTATTTAAAAGAAGGAAAGAAAAAAAAAAACAGCAAGAAAAAATAAAAACATTACGTCTATGTGTGCTTTAATATTTGGCTAGTAATCACAGTTCTCTGTTGCATTTTAATACTTACTTTCACAATTTGTGAATCGATACTATAGACAAGTTCGTGCAAGAGGTCCCCGTATTTCCCTGTACATAGTTAATACGAAACTTTTTAATTAATTAAAATAATTATGTTTTCCATGTATTTCAAACTTCTCAAAATCTAGTGCCTTCATGGCTAATTGATATTTCTTGATCCTTAAGAAAATTATTGTTTTCGGTACTTTTTGGTATAATTCTCCTTTATGACTATTTTAACTATAGTATGATTATTGCAGTATTTATATTCACTTTTAGTATAAGCTAATATTTACACGCTTTATAAAGCAAAATGCTATAATTGCATATGAAGAAAAGCAACTCTACAATAATATCTATGTCCCCAAAAAGCTGAAAAGTATTCACAACAAATTTAATTATAGTTTTTTAAATGTATAAAATGTTAAAGATTTTTGTTATGCAAATATAAAGAATATTTTAAGTACGCAAATAATAAAGAGCAAAAAATATTACTATTAAATATTTAGCTGCTTAACGCGAAATTTGAGATATGTTGGAACCCTATTTTTATATAAATGTTTACGTTTACGTTTGTATTCACAACAAATTTAATTATAGTTTTTTAAATGTATAAAATGTTAAAGATTTTTGTTATGCAAATATAAAGAATATTTTAAGTACGCAAATAATAAAGAGCAAAAAATATTACTATTAAATATTTAGCTGCTTAACGCGAAATTTGAGATATGTTGGAACCCTATTTTTATATAAATGTTTACGTTTTATACGATCTAAGATAATTACTGGAGGGGCAATGCCTTTTTCTAATTTTAAAACGTTTGGAAAAAATAATTATTTTGAATGGATAAAATAAAATATGTTTGCGCTTAAAAACCTGCACAGCAACAATAAAAGTTTGGCTTTTAAATAATTCACATTAAAGGACTAAATTGGAAGTGTTACGTTCAAAAAATATTCTGCTCATAATTGATATTATACTATAACTTTTGAATAAACTGTTCGTTTTTTCGAACTCTCATAAACTGCACTTAATAACATTAACAACATTATATATCATAGCACGTGTAGTAAACGTAAACAAAGCATATCTATGTATATGATAACGTGCAAGGCTGTTGTCTAAACCAACCGACTTCTTAGGTGAAAGTTAAAATAATATTAAATTGCTGTCAAACATGTAGAAGAGCACGCTTGTAAACAGCAGCCCACCTTAAAGGAAGAAAGCATAATCAATGATTGTATGGCTTCTTTTGCGGTGAAAAAATAGAATAAGTAAGCACAGATACATAGCATCCTTTTACACAATTCAGTTTACCCTAGAAATATTAATTGAAACCTCCTTAAACAAAAGGTTAGCATCCAATTTCTAGCTAACTTGCTGCTTGATGTCCATTTCAGAGAAGACCGCGGAGGATTTCCGGAACGGTAGTTGGTACCGCCGTCCGGGGAGACAGGAAACTGTAGTAAAGTTTTGCTCAAAGGCAAAGAAAACTCCGAGGAATGCTTGTTAGTTTGCCAACAACTTCCCCTGGCTTTCCAACTTTCCCGAAATGTACAAGTACCGATCTTTATAACTGGGTCAATCAGTGGAAATTATGCTGTTTATATATACCGTACTAGTTGCAGTCTTCGCAACTTAGACACGTCTTCCTTACTTCGTATAATTCAATGCTATAATTCTAAAATAAATTTGTGTAGGATTTGTATATGGGATTAAAGTTTGTAATTTCATTCCAGCACATAATTATGCAACAACTCCTCGCTTCCTCTTCTTATTGTATGCCTCTTCTACTTATGCGCTTAACTCAATGCACTGCCAAGTCATACATACTTTAGAAAAATTTCTTTTGATGCACTTTAGCGGATGTTTGAAAGAACGTGCACCATGAATTTAGAAAATATACATTTTTATTTTACTTGTGCGTAATTTTTATTTTGTTACTTCTTATTTACCACATATATAAATTCATAATTACATTTTTCTATGCCCAGCTTCTGAAATAACATGCTAACTACGTTATAAATATTCTATTTTTTATTGTTTGTTCGTTGTTTCTAAGGTTTTATAACAGAATGTCAAAAATTGTGTTTAGATGGAGTGTTAAGGGTAAAAGAAGAATGTAGCCTAAGTAACAGACCAAGGAAAATTGCAAATAAGAGCATGGTGGCATAGAATGCAAGTAACAATAAAAAAAATGGAAAATTCAAAATTTTGGATTCATTAATATTCATTTTACAGCAAGAAACTCTTAATTACTAATAAATAAATGGAAATTTGTATGCAGGTCTTTACAGTTCAGGAAATACAATTTTCAGGTTATTATTATTATTATTATTATTATTATTATTATTATTATTATTATTTGAAAGTTTAGTTACCACCTCCCATTATGATGGTAGCTAAGTCCTTTGAAATACACAGAAGGCTAACCTGCAGTAAGTTTATCAGGCTAGTCAAAATTTTCTTCTGCAGAAAAATCTCTTTCTATGTGTGTGTGAGTGTGTGTGTGATTAAATCTGATTAACGTTTTAATTACTAACTGCAGAAATCTAAAACCTAACATGTTAAAAAACAAAAATAAAGAAACAGGAGAAACAAAATCAGCTTGTCGGTTAAAAATACGTAAAAAGGGTTTATTCTATTACTAACGATATATTGTAACCAAAGCATGTGGAAGAATTTGTCACGAATACAAGAATAAACTAAGCTGGAAATCTACACAGAAATACAATCAAACTTTATTGCAAGACCGTAAAAAGAGAAATGTAAAGAAAATGATACATGCAATAAATAATTAACTAGTTTATGGTTACTATTAATCATAGAAAATGAGCCATTCCCCAAATTTAGCATATTTCAAGGCGAATTTCATAGGTAAGCCTTGCTGGAGTATTTGATCGCAGAACAATGGAGCATGAGTTCCCATTCAAACATACGATAACCTCGAGCAAGGACAAGCTCGCAGTTCAAATTAACTTATGCCAAGGATGAGAGCCGACTGATACGTGTCGACAAATACAGAGATAAAAAAAAAGTTATTAAGTAGTAAGAGAAGATTCGAAAGGAGAGCAAGGTTCCTTGCCGAGCAAGAGCGCATAGAAGCTTAGCCGAGTGGCGAATACGCATATACCTACTGCTACATTACTATAATAGGCCAAACCGGAGTGCACATTCCTGATCCAATGTTCAATTGGGTTTGGTATTTGTAACAGTCCAAGATAAGAAGTTATTCCAAAATCCTCTTCTCTCTTGAGGCTACACATTTCATGGTATTTTGAAAGCAAGAAATGCCTTTTATGTTCTTCTGGTAGTATTGTTTGCCACCAGAGTCATTAATGAGACAGATTTATTATGTATAAAAATTTGGCCATAAAGGCTTTGAAAGTAATTATTTTTCTTACTTGAATTGTACTATCGAAAATATATATGCATTTTGATGATATTTTGATTAAATCAGTATCTTATGGTAAGGTGTAAGTTGTCTCAATTCTTTAGTTCTTTCTTAGTTTTCTTCTAATGTTGCTGAATTTCCGGTCAGCGGGCTTCTTACTAGAAAAGCAATTTAAAATTCCTAAATCTATTTATTTCACGTAGAACTATTAATTTAATGTTGAATTATTATTTTGTCATGTGCAGTTCTGGACAAAAATGCAAAGGATTTGAAAATTAAATTTATTTTTATTATTAATATACACCAATACTTGAACATCTTTTTAACTTTCTCCCTCATGGTAAACTTCCATCTAATTTCAAGAAGACACAATCATGGGTTAAAAAAATATTTGCTGTCAGTTTTCATAAAAAATACAAATTTGTACTGAAATACATGGGAGTAGGAATTTGGAGACTTAACCAACATCCAATTTAGTCGAACTGCTGTTTTTACTTTTCTTTCTTTTGTATGCTGGGAAGTGACTTTACAGAGGTGAAATAACTCCCGGACTTGTACCCTATCTGCGGTAATTGATAATATATTTTACGAGGTAAGCGATGTATCTATTATAGAGGTTTTGAATTTATGAATAACTACATTTTTTTTTATTGGATTGGATTTACTTTTTGTGCTTAGTAATTAAATTATTTCATCTAGGAATTGAAACTTTCACGGCGATATGCATTCTCGTGCTATTAACCGTATTAGATTTATGATGATCAAGTTGATAATGATTACAGAGCTCGATCTTCATGAAAATGTCGCAGTTGATAATACCAGAAACAGCAAATTGTTGAAAATGTCAAAAATCTTGAAACTCTATTAGCTTTTTATTATATACTAGAGTGTTCTTGAATTACAGATAAAGGAATACCAATCTATAAACCAGTTTAACGTAGCTTTTTTAAACATTTAATACACATTTAAAATAGTAAACAATGGAAATGACTCGTCTATTTCGTTTCCTGTTAGGCGAACAGTTCGATTCCACTGCTCGTATGTGAAATGTGTAGCGGAACAAGAAGCATGTGACTTCTACAAATTACGTGACAACCTTCTGCCGCCAACATAAAACTCACTGTATGCCTCAAACAGAAACATGAAACGAAGTAATACATTTCTGTTTCGCCGTTAAGTTAATGAGGATGTAGAACGATTTAATGAAATTATCTTAAAAGTTAATATTAAAGTTTTGCACTTTAACGCGAACATACTAGTGGCGATGTAATTTCAAAAGATAAAAATTGCATTATTGGGGTATGTTCCACGCGGGGTAGTCGAGAGTAAGGTATAAAGGGGAATGTACTTAAAACTGGTTGTAAACATGCGGAATTATGGAAGGAGGGTACGATGAGGTCCGGTCTTGGTCATAACGTTGCGCGTCCTGAAGGTTTCCTCAACATAATGACAAGCTGAACAAGTTTCACAAGGAAATAACTTGCACAAAAGAAACCAGTTTATGACGTTTTTCCTACTAGAAACCTCTTACTTTGTTGCTACTTCCTAAACAGAATATTTTCTTTCTGCGGGTTCGTTCATATGAGTTGATGTAAGTTTTAATATATTTTAATTTCGAAACATATAAGTATTTACTGTATTTTAACTCATGCCACTCACCTTTGCTGAATTTCAAAAAATAAAATAGGACAATATACATTTATTGCGGAGATATTCTATAATTGTTTTATAACTAAATTAAAAGCAGCTTATTTTTTAAATATTTTTAAACAGGATATATTTTGAATAATGTTGGGCTTAAACAGAAAAAATTAATGTGTGCTACAGAATTCTGTTCCTATCTTATATGTTATTCGATTGTCCTGGTTGTTGACTAACACTATTCTTAGCAAAGAATTAGTATATATTTATCTTTAACTACTGTTTTACAATTAACCAAATTCCTTTTTATCCTCTGATTTACCTTTTATTTTAGTTTATACCACATCTAATTCTCCAATTTTTGTGATTACTAAATATGAGAAGAAAAAACATACATATGTAATATTTTTCAGATTTCTTTAGCTACAGGAGATTACATTCATTCGCTTTTAATACACAGCATATAGTTCATTGTAATATTTTCACCCATGTTTACCTTTTTTGCCATTAATGAGATTTTAACATAAATACAGTATATCCCAAAAGTCATGGCGAGATTTCAGAAGCTATGTTAATTAATAGGAACATGAATGAAATTTATTAAGAGCTGGAATATTTATACAATGCAGTTATACACTATAGATATCTCTGCAGACATCAAGTTGGTTTCTTTCATTTTATACTGTTTCATGCGCAATCCATTATCATTTGACACTCTTTATCATGTCCTTGGGACATACTATATTATCATATTTCATCGCGACATCATTTGACACTATCATGACCTTGGGAAATAACTTAGTGTCACATGAGAGGAGCATAGCTAAGATCTTAACTTTTCAATGCCAATCGGTAATAACTATATTTATGCAATTATGGTCCCAAAAGATTCTCTCACTACCTTGAGATGCACAATATAGCCAAGTAGCTGAAATGAAGTCCTAATCTTTGGTCCCGAGTTGCACTGGAAAGGCCTAGGTTTAACGCAGGTTTTTCCACAAGTAACATTTCTACTTTCTAACTCTAATCAGACACCAATAAGCAAAAGAAATGCAATAACCTGTTCTTAAATAAAAGATGTACTCTTAAAGGAGCTCATGAATTTTAATCATCCTATTCCATAAATGATAGTAAACACCTTGTTTCAAAATTAAAAGAGTCAGTTATCTTGTATATTCTAAGTATTATCCAATGGCAGTAAAGAACAAATATCTATAATAATTTGCGATAATTAGAACATTCCCGAATAAACTTAATTCTTTATCGTAAATGGTAAACTCGACATCCCTCTTATATTACGTATGCTGATACGAATGCTCAACTAACAAACTACAATCCATATAATTTTCGTTAAAACTGCAAATTAATTTATTTAATTCTATTCCAAAATTTCTAATTACATTAAGTTCCAAACTTCGATACGAGATATGTAGTATGCATGCAATGCGATTACCTTGAACACTCACTTCAGTTTCCATGGAAGAATTTCACGGTTATATTAAATTGATTGAATTTAATTTTGCTGAATATTTATCGCTTGAAAGGTAAACAAAAATGAATGAATGAAATGTACTTACACATTGTTAATTTACAATCTGGGCGAATTATACACTAATGTGTATCAGAACGCTTCATTGTTATGAAGTTATATATAGTAAGTTTTGGACAATTGTTGGTTATAACAAAAATAAATAAATAAATAAATGACTTTTCTTAATACAATTAAACACTTATTTCTGAAAATGTAAGATGGTTTAATAAAATAAAATCAAACATTGGAATGTTTAATATCTTATTGATTTTCCCTTCAAGTGCTTTATTATGACTTATGAACGAGTTAAATAGCAAAAGAAAATAAGAGAATCAGATATGGGCCAAAATTTCATTGATAGTTCCGCCACTTCATGGTGATTTGAATTTACCACTCACACTGTGATATATTGCACTAACGTTTGTTGTTCGTCCCCTACTATAGCGCTCGTCACATTTTACCAATTACTCTCCAAATCTGCGCGGTGAGAGAGGGAATGGAAAATCGCCCCAAGTGATGCAGTGCCGGGGAAATTCGCATAATGTTAGTTAATCGAGCGACGGTGTAAATGTTCTCTGACTCCATCACATTCCTGTGGACTCTCCATTAACTCTATCTGCTCTGTCCGTCAATGTGCACATAAAGTAAATATACCTATACAGAAACAAAGCTATAGCTAATATGTAGCAATTGTTATACGAGTAGTGCAAGTCATTTGACAAAGAAGTGGATGCAAATTCAGAGAAGACCAAAAAAAATCTATTATACTTCTGCTCCTTTCAAATTAAATTATATAGCAAACTTTTGTACATATACATATTGAAAGTGTACTTACGACCCACCCCCCACTAAAACATAAACACAATATGATGTCTGTTACAAACATAATCATATTTTATGTATTGCAGTTAATGATGTAGATACTTTGTATGTATGTGTTTATAGTACGGTATAATTGTAACCTGTAAATTTTGTCAACAAAAGAAAAAGCTCCTTAGTGTTTTGTTGCGGAAGCCTTGAAAGCCAACAAAAGGGTCATAAAACCTCTATTCAGAGGAAGTAACCCGAAGGTTGTGTGTGAAGTCCCATTCTTTCTTAAAAGGACAGCTACTTCAGGGTTAATAAACTGAAGGACTTTTAAATATGCTGACCCCCGCCGGTGGTTGTACAGCTAGCCATTTAAACTGGTCAATGACGATAATATTTTTAAACTTTCAAATAACAATGAATGGTATGCACAGCAGGTGAGCTTTAACTAGCTAATGATAGATGTATATTTCAAATGTTTAAAGAAAGGCGCGAGGCTTGCGCGTGTCTTTTGGTTGTCTCCTAGCCAACGACTTTTGGTTTGAACTTAATATATAAGATAGAGTTTGGTCGGTTGGCGCAGGCAGATTAATTTACAGACATGGTGAGATGCAACTCATTTAGCAGTTCTCACTTCTCAGATGCAGTTATTAGATTTACGCATGGCAAGTTAAACGCATTTCTCACTACTCATAAGTTCGATTTTCAGTTTTACGCGGCACAGTACACATCTATAAGCTTCACACGCGGCAACTAAGTTTATATTAAACGTGGCCAAGTCTATTAAAACACTAAAGGATGCAAAAGAGTTTGTACATAAATAACCAATATACATAGACATATGTTATGTCACATCGTGTGCTTATTTGCACCATTGAACTCCCCTCCCGATCCTGTCGAGTCCGAATCAACAAACATGCAGAAGCTACCCTGAGAAGTTGTTGTCATTGAAGCGTGGGCAACAATACTAAAGCGACCTACAATCTACCTAATTACTTCAAAATTGACATCGCATCGTGAGGCCACAACGAAGTCAACAACAAATCGCTTCAAAATTTGGCACCCAAATTGGCTGCTATACCAGCCATTCGTAATTTGGTGCCAATGTGGGGCCAACAACAACAGCGCCACTAACAACAGCAGTAACATCCGGGCACAGAGCCAGAGCCTACTGAACAATTTCATAATTAGGCTCTAATTGTTGAGGCCATACTAAACCTCTTCAATATATATTTATTTATATGCATAAATACATATATGCACTTGCACAAGATCTAACAAACATTACCAAAACAAACTGTGGGGGCGAGTTCCTCAGACCCAAACAAGGGAGGGGAAAAAATCACAAACTTTGTCCGGAAATGTTGTTTTGAGGTTTATTTGAAAGATAATATTCAGAGCGTTTCTAATAACTTAAGTTCGTTAAAATAACAATTAATTTTTTTAGACAATCGAGTAATGTTACCGATGCTAAAAACTTTATGATATGGCTGCATTCGATCCGAGAAAGGCATCTCATACAACTATGTAGCTTCATGTCCATTACCATTCTCCCAACCGTACATAAAAATAATATATATCTGCCTCCTCACTATATCAGTATCCTTCCATGTTTAGCTCATATGTAACTGAACTAAAATCAAATATAAGTAACTGGTTCTTCAAAAATATATACAAATGTAAACATAAACACGTCTCCATGGCAACATTTCGCAATGTATATTAGCGTCGATAATCTCACTCAATTTCCAAAAAAATTGAATTATTATTTTAACAAACTTAATTTGCTGGATCATACGTCGAAACGAGTTAAATGTTAGCTTTCAATAATAACGGACAAACCAGTCAATTCTGGATATATGTTTGTGACTTTTTTCATTCTTGTCCCAGTATATTGTTACACTCCGTATAGCGATAAACAAATTATTAATTACATCACAACAATTTCAGAAATTGTAGAGAAGTCTTAGACAAGCAATTTTAATTAGGGAACATCGACCTGTCTGTTCATGTTTCAAAATTATGGTATTAAGTCTTTACAGGACCAGTCCGTTACTAGCTAATGAAGCTCCCATTTGAAATGATACTCCACAATATAGGACGGAAGTTGCAGAGCATGTCTTCTGGCGCTGTCGGTATACATTGGAGTCAAATAAAAGAGGATTATTGAAATTAAAGTTTGAGTATCGATTCTTTCTTTAAATTTTGCATCTTATGCATGAGCATAACTTATCATAAAATAAAATAAAAATACTTACCTAATCTACTTCGCAGGATCCGAGCTATAACTGCTTGCATAACGCGATCAATTAATTAATTGTTCAGTGCCGTATTGGCATGTGATTAATCCGAGGTTTAGAGGTTTTATCACATTTAGTGCTGTAAATGGGTTGTGTTGTATTAAAAATCGGGGTTTCCTCGCTCGCAAAGCAGGCTTGAAGACATTCTGAAATAAAGTTTTACTTCATTTCACTTTAACATTGATTTATCAGCATCTAATTGCTCAGTTAAGACCCTCTACAACCTCTGAAAAGTTTGCGGTATATTTCATTAACATTCTGTATAGATATTGAGTACCGAACTTGAATCCTATAATAAAATTACATGTAATCGATATTAAATGTTATTTTACGTATATATTTCATCAAACAATAAATTGATTAGTACCTCTTAATTTATTTTCTATAACACCATCGTTATGCAACAGTTTCTTGCTTTGCACATGAATAACAGAACATTTTACAGAATTGATACCACATAAAGGTTATACAATACCAGAAGTCCTGTTAAAATGGTATCTACTTCTGAATTCCTTAATTAACTGTATGAAGGCCAAATAATTTATATGCGAGATCTCTCATTCTTTAAAAGCTTTATATATAATCTGAGCTTACGATTTTAGCTTCTACAAGAGCTCGCGATAACTTTTAACTGTGTAACATTCAGATATAAAGAAGTCAAAGCGTTTGCTGCAGTATGCAATAGCATATTTGCCATTATCCTCTGTGTAAAATGCTACATAATGAAATAAGGACATTTATAGCTATCTCTCTCGAATATGTGTATTTTCATAGTTTTAATACTGCCCGAAGTTGGTAAGTTGCTCTTCTCCAATGTATATCGCGATAAACAGATTATTTTTTTTTTGATTCATTTATTTATGGACGCTCTTTAACAGCTCAGGTCATCAGCGTCCCACTCAACTCAGGGCGTGAAATGGCAGACACATTTTGTTCAGAGGCCTTTCTTTCAGGCTTGAGGTTCTTTTTCGTGCCGTAAATGTACGACACGGGACCCACTGGCTTTACTTCCCTTCCGAAGGCAGCCATACTTAGGATTTTTACGCCCGAAAAAAATCCATCGGTCCTGGCCGGGTTCGAACCCGCAACCTTGGGTTTAGGAGGCAAGTATGGTAACCACTACACCACCAGGACCGACGTATAATAAACAGACTGGAAATTCTTAATTAAGCCCTAAGTTTGGAAAATAATAAAAGACTACTATATACAAATGAATTATGAAAATAGTCTTATAAGGATCATAGAACCCTTACGCCCCATTTTAAAATGTTAAAAGTTTATGGATAGATCAATATAAAATTATAATTGGTATATCAATTGCATTTTTAAGCTCTGGAGTTATATTTCCGTGTAACAAGCCGTTTAAAGTTTCCTGCTATAAGTATTAAAAACAACTTAAAAGTTAAATTTTCATTCATGATTTGCCCTGGTCAGCACGGTAGTAGGATGTAGCAGATGACCACAATATTATTTGTTGTATATCAGCATATTATGAAATGTACCTTGAACGTTGGCAGGAAAAATCCCAAGTTCTCGAAATGTATTCTGCATTTGACCCAGACTGTCGCATTATTATGACCCACTGGTCACTCACCAAACAGGTTCCTCTGTAAGCAAAGGGTGACAAATGAAATGCCTACCGGTTCCTATACAAATTCAGGATATGTGTAAGAAATAAATGACAATGAGGAAACTAGTTTTACTGCTTTGAGTTGAAACTGGACTAACTGGACATCACAGAAAGGAAGCATTGTATCTTCCCCTTTCCTAGGTGAATTACACTTGGCAATTGACCCCGCGGGACTGGCACCCCTCCTGACCTGTCCAGCAAGACCTCTTCTTGCATTCAGGAAAGGATTCCTTTATATCCGTCTTTTCTTTTCTTTTTGAATGTACGACGTGGGACTGTGGTCAGTTAGTTCGAAACACGACATGTCTGCAGTATGTTTAACAGATTTACAAATATGATAAATAAAAGAATGAAGAAGAACTGACCTACTCCAATGGAAGCTTCAGTACCGTAAGTTTAAATTTTCTTACAATTCTTTGCATTGAAATTGCATTGAAACAGGTGGTATCAAAAGCAAATTTAGTGTTGAACTGCGAGGAAAATGAAAGTATGTTAATACTTTAAATTATACAAAAAATTCATTAATTCCGTTTAACTTCCGTCAACAAAAACGAACAAAACATATTGTTCCGGAAAAAACTGAATATAAGGAAAAGCAATAAATTACATTTCCGAAAAAAGAGATTTTTTTTCAGAAATTTGGGAAGCAAAGAAATAAAACAATAAGGGTGTCAATAATATCGCGATTTGTATAACGCATACAAACATGCAACTTCCTACAAGAAACTTAATGGATACAAAATAATTTGTTATCAATTTAATGTATTGTAACACCAGAAAACGTTTCTTTCAGAAGGATGGATACTTTTGGTATTATTATTATTATTATTATTATTATTATTATTATTATTATCATCATCATCATCATTATATTGTGCTTAAAACGGTTACTTATTTGTTTGCTATGTTATCTATTTTGTGCAAAAAAGGCATTTTCAGTAGCATTTAATTTTGGCGTCTTTGGTCAGTCAATAAGCAATGCAGCATTTTCTTTTAATTTGTAATTTCTTTTCTTATGCTTCTTTTTTAGAGTATCTGTGCAGTTTTGAGTTTGTTGTGTAAAACTTTCTTTTTAATTTTACTATTATCAAAACTTTTTTACTTAAGACATTTTGTTCTTTGTGCTAATTATTATATCATGCACATTTATAGTGACTTTGGTATTTTATTTTTATTTTGGCAAATAAACATTACATCGTATATCTCTACATAAGTTTCTCTGCAAAACTTTTTATATTGGAATGTTTCTGTGCCGTTTATGTATTATATACAGAGGGCGCCTAAAAGTATACACACTTCAAGTAAAGAAGAAAGTGTGTCAACATAACAAAACTTAATTCACTAAACAGAAAATGACGAGCACTAATTATCTTACACTTTTACAGTTACAACAGTTGCTTAAAATGCTCACCATCGGCGTCGATACACTTCTGAATACGTTGAACTATTTGATTGAGCAACGTTTGCGAAAGTGTCCCCAGCGATTGCAGCACATACCATTTCAACTTCTTCCCGAGTTCTGCCAGTGTAGCTGGTTTTTTACGGTATACGGTACCACGAGTCTCAAATTTGTTTCAAATGTGTGCAATTGTTACTCATGTTGGCCGTTCTATTTTGTACACACGTCTCCATTGACTTTGAACTTCAACATCATTCTCGATTTCCCAATACCACTTCAAAATTGCTTGCCGCTTTTCAAACGATAACCTTGACCCCATTTTGTTGTAGCAATGTTAGTATAATGTAATGTGAGTCACATCTGTTTACAGAACATTATGTGCTTAATTTGTTCATTATTGATTTATGATAATCTTGGCTTCATTTGTTCATTGTTGATTTACCTGTCTCGTAGCAACGTTATCATAATGTATGTGCGTCACATCTGTTTACAGAACATCATACTACACCACATTACTATTGTTTTGCGGTTCAACTATGAAATATATTAAATAGATATCTACTGCGAAAGTATGTATAATTTTGGCATCCTCGGTATATATTCTTAAAAACGAAAACATTTCATTGCAAATTAAGCAATTGCAACATAACACAATGAGTAAAATATGATTAGGGCAATAATACCTCATTTGTTAGGAATTGATCATAGATTGGCATAAGCAAATAAAATATCAACAATTGGAGCTTAATTATAAAATTTGGTTTGCGGCCCCACGTTGGCGCCAAATTATGAAGCTATTTAGTACGCTCCAACTATGTACCCCAGGTTTGGCCATCAATGTTGAAGCGATTTGTTGTCGATGTCGAGTGGCCTCACGCTGTGATGCCCATTTTGAAGAGATTTGGTAGATTGATTATTGATCACTTAGGTGTTGTTGTCCGCTCTTCAATGACAACAATTTCTTAGGGCGAATTCTGATATTTTGTTAACTCAATAGGACTGGGAGAGGAGTTTAATAGTACATAATACATTTATATATACATATATATACTTCATTATGTCGAAAATCTTTCCCGTCCTCTAGTGTTTTGCATACGATAGAGATAGGTACGTTGAATATAAACTTAGCTGCCGCGTGCGAAACTTACAGATGAGCACCGCGGCATGTGAAACTGAAAACTGCTTAACCGATGTATCGAAACTGCACAATTGAACTGCATAACTGATAACTGCTTCTCAACTGAGTATCAACTTAAAAACTTTCCAACTGATGTATTAGAATTGCGTTACTGTGTGTGTACATTGCCACGTGTAGATCCTATAACTGCTTACTGAAAACTGAGTATTGAGTTGTATCTTACCGCGTCTGAAACAGACTGCTTGTGTTTCGCCACATGTAAAACTTCAAACTGCTTGCATCAGTTGGTGAACAAATTTTAGAAAACTGGTGCAGTTATTGATTAAAAAACTAGTAACATGTAGATGGAAATTAGTAGAAGAAAACTAAAATCCAGTGACTTATTAATGGCAAATCAGGAATGCTCTTTGTAGTGTAGAAGAATAACTATTTTTTATTGGAGACATTTGCTTTAAGATATACGTAGCAAATAAATATTTTGTAGTTTAGCGTAAATTGAGCTTCTTCATTTGTAAGTTACAATTCATGTGCCGAAGGTCTTATATACATAGATTTATTATAAAACACCGTTGCGTTTAATTGAACTTATTATGATAATTTACTTTTGCTGTGAATTCTAAAAGCCAGGAAAGTTCTTATTTTATTTAGCCAAGGCATTAGAATTTACTTTTTCAACAATGAAGTACGAAACGAAATGTATATAATGTCAATGCACTACAAAGTCTTAGCGAGACTGTGTAGAGATGTTTTCAACATCAACTATAATTAGTTAGTCATTCGTGCATTAACTAATTATTTTAGATCACGGTCGTAGTATAGCAATAGGCCTGAGTTCGATTACCGACTGGGTTAGTTTCCTGGCTGAGTTTATTTTCAGGGGTTTTCCCTCAATTCTTTAAGTGAATGTTTGGGAAACTTAGGCCAAAAAATTCCTTGAAGCCAAGTTACATTTCATCCTTTACCTCATACAATAAATCTTCAGGTCGCGATACCATGATAAAAAATTGTGCATTTTAAATTTAAATGTAATAGTATCATAGCCAAATAAATCATAATGGCATTCTGTGTAACTGGTTCAACAGTAACTAGAGTCCAATCATACAGGTGTTTATGACGTGTTTTGCTAATAATGTCACAAGTATTCATGGTTGTATAATGCCGATTTATCTTACTTGTTCACTAAAACAATAGTTAATCTACTGAACCATTTCCAAGATAGTGCGAATATTGTCTTATTTATTCAGACTATGTTTGTAGTTGAATTATAAGTGAGGATAGCTTAAAAATCTGCTTTTCATTTCTCTGCATCTATTAACCTTCTATAGCCAATAATATTTTTGACAACTATAGTTGAATATTGCGATCCCCTCCTTGGTCCAGTGGTCAGCGTGCCGGCATGCTGATCACATGTCCTCCTGCAATACTGCTCTCTATCAATGAAGAGGGAGAGGGAGAGGAAGAGGGAGATAGAGGACGCAGAGGTCGCCGTGGCAGGCCAAGGCTCACCCCGGGCTGTAGTATCAAATTAGAAAAAGACTTGAACATTACCTGATTAAGGCAATTAACACGAAAAGTATTATTCTTTTATATTTTTTACCAGTGTTTGACGTAGATTTTGCTGCTGAGGCGTCATAAGGCGATGGACACTGATATCACACGAGATAAAATTATGGTTTGGGAAAGGAATTTTTTAAGGAAGGAAACGTTCCAGGTCTAAGTTAGGTTACCTCCTCGGCATTTACCACTAATGAGGACTGAGGAAAACCAGGAAAAAATCTGCCGGGTAGGACGGTCCTAGTTAGAATCGAACTCCAGACTTCCCGCTCACACGTTTGTGCTTTAAAGACCTGGACCACCCATGTTGATTTATAAAGTTTGAGGAAATATGTTTGATATTACCGAAAAAAATCATCAAAGTATGAAGTTAATATGGAAGAAATGTTCTTATTAGATTATTAAAGTCTGTGGAATAATACAATTGTTTATATCCGCTTTATCTTTGCGAATCTATTATCCAAAAATACAGATGTTGCAGAGAAAGAGCATAACCGTGCTTTCATCTATATTTTTAAAGTTGAGTATCTTAGGTCATCCCTGTTTGATCAGCATAACTAAAAAGTATTTTTAAGCATTTTCAAACAAAGTTTTAAAAATCGCAATAGAGTCTAGAGAGATATTTTGATATAGAATACTGATTAATCTCGAGTACTTTGCAGATATGGAAACCTAGAAACAATAATGTGTAGACATAAAAAGTTATTAGGCACCATTAAGGACGTATAAATGATTTGATTCTGTAAACTATAAATGTAAATAAAGGCAAAACAATGAATATATTGTAATTTGGAATGCTCTATAGATTTGCTTGATTTATTTATTTTGGTTTTCTTCATAATTAGAAATGTATTATTGCAATAACTATAAATCGGACAATATTGAAAAAAATATTTCATATTCTGCAATATATCAATAATTCCTGTTTTCAAGAAATCAGTTCAACTATTTAAGAAACGAATAGTTAAGGCATTAAATTTTTGTTGCTAATCTCATCAAATAAGAAAACTTTTGAACCGTTTTGGCTATGACAAGATTTCATGATATGGAGTCATTATTAAATTTAATGCCCCTTTTACAGCTTAAAAATCTGTTTTTGTCCACATCTGCAACCACGAATATCATTCAAGAGATTACATTTGATCATTGTATTTAACGAGCTCCATAAATTGTAACTATGTATTGAAAAATAAATCAAGTTCTTTATGATCTGAAGAGGACTGTGAGTAACACAGTTACGATATTGTGCATAAACATTTCAAATGAAACTCAAGCAACATCGTAAATCATCTTTATTGCCAACAAAATCACGGAAATCTTCTCTTCCGCGTTTATTGCTGTGTTCAAACGAAATCACGCTGTATTTTGTATACTGCAACTTTTATATTTTTCACCATTTTGCTTATATAAAAATTTTAAGAATAGCCCATATTAGCAGGTACAGACCGTTTCGTATTCGATTCCTGGTTGGAACTTAGGTAAATATTTTTACCAGAATTACCTCACTAGAAAAACAAGGTGTCAGGAGGTTTGGACACTGATGGAATTCGAATTATTATTCACAAATTACTCAAAATCTGTGGTAGCGCCAAGACTTTGTTTAATAGTAATTTAAGATACCAATGTTTAAAGTAGCATTTTATCAGTTGTAACATTTTTAGGCCGCGCTTAATACCTATATATTGCAATTAAATTAATTTTAATTACTAATTAAATTCATTCCAAAACATTCATTGTTTCCAAGAAATATTGCGTATTTCTCACTAGAAGAGCATAGAGGAAACGTTACCCATATCTCTGGATAATGCTATCAATATCGCATCGGTGATTTCTAAAATTATTTTGGTGAGGTTAAACTATAAATTAAATATTATTATTACATCTTTCTTAAATACTAAATTGGTGTTTAAAAGGTCACATTCAAGCCGAAAGAAGCACTTGGACGTGCAAAATAATGCAATCAGCTGTTTTTGATTTTCTTTCATTCTGATATGGTTTCAGGATTGACAAATGGTTACTAATGCAAATAAATCTTATAAAAATTTATATCGCATTATGGCTTTATTCCGAAAATTCCTTGAAGAATGTAAAAATTAAAATATATACATTATAAAATCTTTTAATTGTATCCACTAAGATTAATAACAAACTCATATCATGTTACTAGAAAGTTGAAAACATTGGAGTGTTAAAATGCTTTTATAGAGGCGAATGCTAAAAAATGCAGCTTTTTAGCTTGAGTGTCTTATGTAAAAAGAATTACTAATAGCATTTAGTGATTTTTTCTTCGCGGGACCGCTGTTGACCTGTTGACCGCAGTTGACCTAGTACTTGTCTCGTTCTCACGCTTGAAAACCGGCCAGGAAGCCGGAGAGGAAGTCAGTGCAAGTTGAACTCTAAAGTACGGACGTGTTCTTATGCGTTGCGTGATAATGTATTAGTATTCATTGGACAGCATAGTACAGTGTATTAATTGCGTTAATTCAGGCACTGTATTTCCCAAAGAATATTTATTTACGATTCCTACGTCTGTAAAGAATCGACTCATGATGTAGGGAGATTGTTTGGGTTCCTCCAAAGTGAGTATGTTAATGTACATAACAGATAGTTTAGAAAAACCTGCCGTGCAAAAGAGAAGTGTGGTACGTCATTAATGGCAAGAGAATAATAGGCCCTTTTTCAAGGGAACAATAGGGATAAGTGTGTCCAAAATATTTTATAATCCATTCTCCGTGAATTAGCTGTGATTTTCCAACAAGACTCTACAACGGCACATGCAGCCCATGTCTCCTTGCATACAATTCATGAAACATTCGACGGTAGTCTTCACTAACAACATATGGGTCCCCCAATGGGGGGGGGGACATTAAAGGAAAAACGTACAAGACAAATCGCACTTTAGATGAAGTGAAAAAAAGAAAGAAAACATTTATGAAAAACTTTTTTCCTTTTCTCAGATAGAACTGCAGAGGATATTCGTTAATTTGATAAGGCGATGCCAAAAATGCACATATGCAGTTCCAGCATCCTCTTGCTTGATAATAGCGAGTTAACGTACATTTTAAGTGTTTTAAATATAGTAATAATAATAATAATAATAATAATAATAATAATAATTTACGCGACAATCATAGATGCGTACTTTTGACTCCCGTTCTTCGCGGTAACAGCTTGAACTGACCGGCCTTTATCTCATGGAGCGGTCCCGCGAAGGAGAAATCACCATTATGAGTTATCTGAAACATAGAAGTTTTATATTATTGCCGCACAACAGACTCTCATCAGCTTCAATGAACTTTTTTCGCTGTTGCCCCCCATACAGAGATTGTCAATTTGAATGCATTCTATCGAGCGAGACCTAAAGTATTACAGTATTGCAGAAATGAACCTCGAAAGTTATAACATTGCTTGACATTCAGCGATGAATCGAATACCAACTTCAGCTTTTAGCTGAAAAATATGAAAACCATACAATATATATAGTATGACATTCTTATATATATATATATATATATATATATATATATATATATATATACTGTTCCGTTTGCGTCGGTCCTGGTGGTGTAGGGGTAACCATACTTGCCTTCTAAAACACAGGTCGCGGGTTCAAACCCGGCCAGGATCGAAGGATTTTTTCGGGCGTAAAAATCCTAAGTATGGCTTCCTTCGGAAGGGAAGTAAAGCCGTGGGTCCCGTGTCGTACAACCTCAAGCCTGAAAGAATAGGCCTCTGAGCAAAATTTGTCGGCCGTTTCACGCCCTGAATAGAATGGGACGCTGATGACCTGAGATGTTGAAGAGCGTCCTTAAATAAACAAATAAAAAAAATGTTCCGTTTGCTGTTAATGCCAGTGTTGTAATTTTTAGCAATAAATTTGATAATTTTGTATTTATTACAATGTGTAATTGGTTTAAAGCTAACAAATGATCATTAAGTCTAGATAAAATAGCCATATGAAATTAATAACATGTAACTCACCTGATATCCTATTCTCTTTAACTACAAATAATTATGTGCTAGACAAGCACTTTGATAATACATTTTTAGTTGATATGCACTTAAATTGGAAACTATATATAGTGTTTATTGTACCAAAAATAAAATCTGCAGTCTATGTGCTTCGTTTATAGCGTTCTGGAGCTATCCTTAAAACAGTGTATTATACATATTCCTCTTTGATTACGAATATGATTTAATATTCTGTGGGAACTCGATTAAAAGGCAACTTATTCTTATGTTAATAAAGAAAGAAATAATGTGATACAAGTAATAAAATTATATATGTATTTATATTAGGAATTCTCTTCCACACTAATAATAATTACATGAAGTTATAGCGACAATATTAAAATCGCAACATTAACAGTAAAGTTGACAATACTCGTACTCATATAAATCAACGTTAAACATTATGTATATAAATAAATGTATGGTAATACATAAATATTGATAGTAAAAATATTAACTTTAAGAAGAGGAAAAAAATAACAAAATAGAGGAACAATAATATACAACAAGCACCAGCAATGACAACTTATACGTACATCAACCTGCCTAAATCCTGAAAGGGGACATAAAGATAACAGCAAAACATAAAATTAAACCCTTACAATACTATGAAAGAGAAAGGAGCATTTATAATAGTAATGAAAATAATAGAATGAATAGTACTACAGCAGAGTAAAACAAATAAATACATGTATTGTAACAAAGGAATCTAAATCTAGGGTAATCGATTATTTCTAATAATATTAAACAATTTCTTATGAAATGATCCTGAAGTTCGGCAGTCTCTGACGTCCTGTGGCGATGTAGAGATCTATTTCGAAAACTAAAAATTCAAACACATCCTTGTCAGTGTATATGTAACTTTATCATGCTATTTTACATTAAAGATATAGACAAAGATGCATTATGATATATAGCGCTCTCCCAATAACTCTGAAATTAGTATTATCCAAAAATGGAGAAAATTTCAAACCTGCTCTTATTCAACGGGACCTATTTTTCGGTTGAGGAATTCACAGATGAATAATGTGTAATGTTCAAATAAGACAACATATTTAATGTGGCAAAATATCAATATAGCACATTGAAATGAACCGCTCTTTGGTTACCTACTTTGTAGTTTAAATAATTTTGCTATTCCTATTTAGAGATTATTGAATATGTATATTTGTATACTTTAAAATATTTTAAATGCTCTTCCAGAGATCATTAATGTAACATCTTGTACCTATATTTTGACTAGTGTTGTGTTCTGAAGCACGTACTACATTATACAAGAACTTCATGGAATGTGCGAGATAAATCTTAATCTCTCTCAATGTTGGGTAAACTCTAAATCAGCTTATGATAAAATATAAGCGCAATAATTTCCATTTTTATTCACATTATCTTCTCAGAGGCGTTTATAGAACGCAGGTTTTCACGGCCAGTGTCAATTATGTAAACTGAGACTGTAAGGACTTGATCCAAGGGGCTTCTTCTTCTTCATCTTCCCAGGTGTTTAATTCACGACTGTGGTGGACATCAGTGGTTTTAGCGGCATCAATAGCGTTTCTCTAACTATTTTTGTGTGTAGATCTCTTTTTTTTACATTATAACGTTCTGGCAACGAATCTACTTTTGCCTTGCTCTAAAGTAATGGTATCACATGTTTATAACGTTTTTAATAAATACCTAGACTTTTAAAATAATATTAATTCAATTATTATTAATATTATTAGGATTAATAAAAGAAAGTACTTATACTTTTTTTTAAAACATTTAATAATTTCAATACTATTTATAATAATGTTGGTATATGAGGAGGATCAAGGTTTTTGTTATTAAAGATAAGTACGAAATATACCGAGGGTTGTAACAAGAAGTATATACAGGCTTTATAAAAATGTGAACATATTAACAACAGTAAATTTGACAGAGTTGTTAGCGAAAATTGGCTGTTTCTGCGAAAATATTTATTTCTGCAAAAAAAAAAAAAAAAAAAAAAAACACCAAATATGGTAATTTTAAAGTTATTTTAAATATTTTGTATACATTATGCACTTGCTTCGCTTATGATTCCTGTATAGAATTAATTAAATGCTTGTGTAGAATTAACACTTAATAAATTAGAAGTTCTGCTGTTGAAAAATAAATGTAATATTATATATTTATAACCTTAAATTATATTTTTGAACAGCAAAATTATTTTTGAAGATAAGAATGTATACTTTTCATAGACTCAAACAATGTTCAATAAACTACCAGTGTTTGTGAATGTTAGTGATTTACTTCTATGTAATGTAAATATATGCAATGTAGGAGCATATTCTGAGATAAGGATAAGTATGAGCTCAACGTAATGATTTTTTGGAAGTAATGAAAGCAAGAGGGGATTTAATTGAAGAATATGTTGGAAAATATATAAAGACTTTGTGTTTATCAGTTTCAAAAGCAGATAGTGTTTTTTTAAAAAAATGCAATCCTCTAGTTTCAGATATGAGAAGAAGTGTGAAAAAGCAGAACGTTGTCATATGCTGTATGCTTATGTTTGATAAATATGTTTATTTTACTCACAATTTTCTTTTTAATCGCACTTTTGTATAAAACTGAATGACATACATTTAAGACTTATTTAATAAAAGTGCAAGTATTGTTAATTTATCATTTACAGCTTTATTTCATCATGAATATTACAATATAACGTGCATAATTTTATTATTACTAATTAAAATTATATAGAGTATATGACGTCACAAGTGAAAAAATCAGCATACAAAGTTAAAGAAATTAATGTTACGTTTTTAACCATAATTACGATGTTTTATTACTTTTTCACAAAAAAGCTTTAGAATCATTTCAATAAAACCACCTTTGTCTATGAGTAAATTTTATAATTTTTATATCTTTCTTTACCGTATTAAGTGAACAAATGAAATAAATTCAGCTAGTATTTAATAAATGAAAAAGAAGAGTTTGCTTATCTTTACACAGTTTTAATGTTCAGCTGTATGCTAGTGAACTTTAGTCTGAAAATAGATGCATGCTCAAAAGAATTTTCATATTCCATGTTTTCAAGTAAGAAACATTTCACAGCGGCAATTCCACTTCTTTGTGGATATTATAATATTATACAATATTATTAGCAGTTACATTGTATTTTCTCAACCTTTCTGGAACAATGCTAGAGTTTACTAAATATATTTTCAATCTAGGTTCTAGAGAACCACAAGGCAGACCTGAGGGACGAATCGGATCGGCGTGCCATAGTTAGAGAAATTCTGCTCTAGAGGATAAGAAATCATTAAATTCGAATTTTGATTCTTTGGGGGATATAGCAAACTTCACAACTCAACAAGTGCAGAAAACTTTCCCATAAACAACATGAGTTATTGCACTTCTATTATTAAATAGTATTACTAATGAAAGTGAAGTGATTTATTCTGAGTATTTTATTTAGTATTAATACATTTCAAAGCACTTTGTTTGTTTATGAAAAAAATTATAATTTTGAAAAATAAAACCTGATCAAGCAATAAATATGTAAAATAAAGTTACAATGTCTGCCAGATTTTCCTATTATTCGCATTCCCCAGCAGAGTAGCCCATTTCTTTTTTCTAGAAAAGAATGAGGTTATGTTATTAATCTACCGATTTTAATAATGGCTTCATGTTTATGTAAACTCATTGTAGATTGTGTAAAAGTGAATGTAATGTGTAGTCACCTAGCTGTTCAACGCTTCAAATTCATCGGGAATCTTCAAAGAAAGAGAGTTTGCTCAATGTGACGAAATGAGAGGAATAAAGCCGTTCAGTACTCAAAATTCCCCTGGGCTAACAAGTGAGTACTGAGCAAGATTTGCTAATATTGCCGTGACGCATCAATTAATGAGGGCTGCCTAAGACTACTAATTAAAGCGAAAACTGAAGCCTTATTCTCTTGAACCGTAAATAAATATTTAATTACTCCCCATTAATTCTTGGCAGACCCTTCGTCTTGCTCGAGGGCTGCTTCTTGCAATTTCTTACAGCTCAGCCCTTTCATCACTTAGCGATGGACGGACGGAGAGACTAAAGGGGTGGAACTAGAGAGGAGGGGGGGGAATTTTCAGCGACCGACTGGAAGGTCTGGGTTTTAGTATGCGTACAGTTAAAAACAGCATTTTGATCGATTGACACTAGACACACAAGCAAAGATCAAAGTTTCAGTTACGATACCTAAACTTACCCTCCTAGATGTTGACAAGTCTACAGTTTCCTGATGACATCAGGTGAACGTTCTGTATTTAACTCATACTTATATATAAGACACTCTTTTAATTTTTGCATAGCCGTTGAGAGCTAGGGGCCTGTTTTAGCATCCAAAGCAGGCAACAATGGAAGGAAGCATTTTAAAAGCCGGAAGATACTTTGGTGGAAAAAAACATTTCATCCTGATAATATTGCATCATTTAGGTTGACATATTAGCGTACTATGTTTTTCATTTTCATTTTCACGCATTCAAAATGTCCTCTAGCAGCCATTTTTGTTTAAATTCAATTAAAATTTCCTAGAATATGCAGAGAAATCCATTCTAATATTCTATAATGCAAAATACACGCTAATACCAAAAATAATTTCAAAAATATTTTTACAAAAAATAATTAATTTTAAACATTAAACTTTCTCATAGATTTTAAAAATGATTACAGTTTATTCATTAAATTTATTTAAAATATCTTTCTATATAATTTTTGTATGTGGTTCAGAGCTCAATTGCAAAAATAACATTAAGTTTTTCAACTTGTGAGCCGCGTAGGACTTTTGATTGCGCGTTATATCTACGTAATAATATTTATGAGTTAATGTATAGTTCGAAAGTATATATCGAATTTCAATGAAATTTGGTATACATATTAATTTAATAGCAATGCAATTTCAATAAAAGTTTTAGAAAAAGTCACACAAAAATGTAAAACTGAAAATTCACTCCCAGTGTCTCTTGTTAAATGTTAAAAAATTAATAAATAAATAAAAAAGAATAATAACTCCAATAAATCAGTGTTACTGCAATTTGTATGCACATATGGTTGTAGTCGTTTTGACTTTAATAAAAGCAAGAGCCTGTTTTATTCTAAATACTCATTGTTCCAATTAATCCCTTGATGACTTAAGTTGATTCGGATATTAGTTATCGGAAGCCGTTAATGTCACACATAGGCCAATATTTTAGTAATGTGTTAAGGCCGCAGCTCTCTGCTATACATTTCAGTTTGATTTGCTGTTCGCTTGTGATTAAACTCCGAAGGTTTAGTCCCATTCCAGCAAATTCAATGACAAAGTACCTGAAGTCACTTATCCTGTGCATGGACTTTGCTAAACCTTATATAACCAAATCATTGACACTTTTGTGTCGGTGCGCATAGTAACATGCTATTTGCTGAGTTTGGTATTTTGAACAACTTTTTAAACACTTGATAATTTACAAATTCATCTGTTATTCAGTTTCAAAATATGGTATGTAAATGCAACATATTTCAAACTGTACTAAAGAAATAAGTAACAATGGATTCTATATATTGTACAGATAGGTTTTTATTTAACAGCATTAAATAAATAAACGCAATTCCAAAATTATATGTCAGCAATTGAATTTTAGTAAAAATGTTTTTTTTTTTTTTTTTTTTTTTGTTAAGTTCAACTCGTAGTATTTGCAGTTTGCGTTCTTCTATGAAATATAAACACACATCTTTTGGTCATACTGCAGCTTCGCACAGTTCCAAATCCGAGAAATAGTTCAAAGGTTTAACCCGAAATTTAATACTCCCCTTCGATATTTCCTGAACTGCAGTTATAATTACAGAATGACATTAGAACACTTAGTGTCAGAGGTTGCACTTATGGCTTCTACTCCCACTTAGTTGGTCTTCAGCTAGATTGCTACTACATGGGACCACTTGATTACTGTCCATAAAAAAGCTCAATTTAAAAGTTGATTTGATGCCCTACTGTCCACTAATAACAGTAGCATATTTATAGTCGATGTCTGTGTCAATACCGTGCATATGTATAAGCACAGAATAACACATTCTGGCATTGTATTTGTTTCTACATATTTTTAAACGAATGGAATATTTGTTATTGTGTTGAGGCAATAAGCTGTTGTACAAATGTTGCTGTAGTTAAGTTTGATTTAGAAAGGCTGAAACGTCACCGACCTCTCACTGAGTGCTTCTCTATGATAACAAAAGAGATGTTTCAAAGTTAACACAAACAAATAGATATAAATACATAAAATGAAAACCGCCAAAGGTTATTAATTACATCGCAACTCTTTAACTTTTTTGGTTAGTTTTTACATATGCTTTATTATCAAAGGAGTAAATAGTGAGGGCAAACAATTCTTTACTACTCAATTTAATGAATTTGGTTATTGCCTTAAGTAAACTACTATAATCTAAGATAAGGTATTATATTGTATGTGCCTAAATAAGATAGGTTTAATTTTTACTCTAGAAAAGGAAATGAAGGGAAATTAAAAATATTCATTTAGGAAATTCTATATTTTACTCTTTCTCAAAATGGGACATTCTATCTGAAATAAAGACATCTAAAAATTTGATCTCATATTTTTTTAAAACCACTGATTCATAATAAGAGATAACAATTTCTACAAAAACATGAAACCCCTGTTCTCAGTACACTTTGTTACAATAAATGTTAAACATTTAGGAAAAATTACGCCTTTGAAAATAAATATTTCTGGAACTATGCACTGCATAAACACAAATTAAAATTATAAATTACCTCAATTTTAAAGCTTTTTAAATGGTATTTAGTCAAGGCATTATTTCATTATAACTTATGTTGAAGAGTTGTATTCGCTTTAAAATATTAAAATACACCTTACATGGAATAATTATCAGTTTTCAAAAATATAATCAGTAAATATTACAAATTGCAACTTCTTATAAAAAGTTATTTTATTGCGCTTTGGAGGGTTGTTAACACAGTAGTTAAATGTTAGCACATTCCCGGTGCACGCGTTTACTGGAGAAACTGCGTGGGGTGGAATTGATTTGAATCAACCTGCGTTTCATTCCGTATTAATTTTCTCGCTTCTGGTTAAAGATATTAGTAATCTAAAATGTTATCTTACTCTATTTAAGTAAGGAATAAATAAGCATTTCAAAACTCTTTTAAACAGGACACAAGATAATGAAATAAATTAATTCCAAAAGTTACCCCTTATGACGAAATAATGTTTTATAAAAAGTTATTTGGGCCAAATGCTAATCAGGAACTTTCACTTAATCTGGCTTATCTATTCCGAAACATGTCAGAAGTATTTATTTCGAAAGTTAAAAAATACTCTAACTTAATATTTTTCTAGCATAGAAACTATTTGTGATAAATTACCCATATTTTGCACGAAGCTTATTCTTTCTTATCTATGCAAGTTCCAAAAGTTTTGATCAATCATAAACTTAGAAGGAAATTTGCTGCCCTGTTTTACATGGACTGACCCATAATTAGTATATTTCCATTAGATTCATATTGGTTTCAAGTAAAAGTCTTTGAAATTCTCTTTAAATGTTGCAGTGTTACGTGTCAAAGAGAAATGTGAGTGTATAGAAAGAGAGAAAAATGTTGACGGGGAAACCACAGTAATGGTATGAAGGAAGAGATGCATTCATCAATCCTTCCCTGGAATCCAAAAGGCTGCGCGCATACAGTTACAGGAACAGTTTTAAAAGCGAAACAGTGTTAAAGCTTTTCATAGGCCAACAAACTCTTTGAGTAAATTAAACACTAATCGAAATACGTTAACATTCTATACAGACACTTTCACCACTGGTTGTATTCAGTGAACTATTACATAGGGAACATTGAACTTAAATTAAATAAGAGTTCAAATTTAAGCTTTTTAGTAATGAAATTAAAGATATCCTGGCTACTTATATATGGGGTCACAAAACTACATCGCATTCTATTTAGAGTGTTTCTCTTATTAATGCATGTACATGCCAAAAGCAGAATTTTACACTCTATAATGCATAGAAACAAACAATAAATATCCACACAAACTTTACTTACAAATAAGAAAACCATGAACTGTCATGTGGACCGCACTAGTACGAAACGAAACACGTCGTGTGCATAGATCGAACAATATTGAAACAATCTTAAGTGCGTTTGTATACCAAAATACTGGGTGATCAAATGCATTCGCAAATTATCAGGAGTCATTTAAAATAAATGGCTTTATTGGGAGCGAGTTTACATCAGTATAACCAGTTCATCTAGTTTTGAGAAACCGCCGTGAAGGGTGAGAGTGTGCCTTGTAAAGGTGGAGAGAAACAAACTATTGTCACGTCGTAGTTCTGTCAGTTTGTTTACAAAATGCGCCAGTTTGCAGAATATCGTACTGTCCAAACCTATACACTTCCAGGCAAGTAACAACAAATAGCTATTACGTCACCCATTCAAAAGATTGATGGCTAAGCAAGAATAAATTTGATTACCTAGTGGAGCATAGACCTTCTACCGCTTTTGGTTGTGTGCCAACCCTCAAACGCGAACGATCATAGGCATTCGCAAAGTGTAAGCTTGCTCGATGTGGAGTACGAGAAAACAAAGCCAAGTTAAATCTGTACATGTGTTCAGGAAAATAAATTACGGAGAGAACGGCAGTCATAAGGAGTAATTCCTATAACAAGCATTGGACAATTTGTTATTATTTACATTTGGTTACTAGCACATTTCTGTACAAAAGATGTTAGAAGAAGCACAACGGAGAGAAAGAGGAAGAATAAAACCAAAGCTAAGTCTCAATACACCACATGTAAATAAGAATATTTTGTTTTTACTGATTGATACCTGTCTATATGAAATTACTCATCGTCTTCTCTCATCTGAGAATCTGAAATGATCGAACTATTCTCTCAAACTGGGCTGCAGCTTCAAGAGGGCCAATCCGCCCCTGCAAGAAGAAACACGAACTCAGTGATGGTTCATTGGAAAAGGGGGAGGATTTCCTTTTCACCCCCGCAGTCTTTCTCACCCAACCCCTTTCGTAGAGAGGGTGACTGAAAAAGAAGTTGCGTTCCAAAAAGAGAGTGGTCCAATAGAATGAGGTGGCTGCTTGCTTGAAGGGAAAACAGCTCCGCCCTCGTACGACCCCCCCCCCCCCTCTCGGGGAAAAGGGTGTAATTATCTTGAGCACAAAATAAGGAGTGGGTCGGTCGACACTGAAGGTCCAGATAAGGCAGCAAAGAAACACGGTCCTCTATAGAAACCAAGGGTATGATAGATGCCTATGAATCACAGCTTGTATATTGTACATAACACGTCATGGATAGTTTTAGCGCAATAACAGCGAAACACCATACTCGCTGTCGTTTTAGATTCCAATATATAATTAGCACGCTTTACTACTTAAACACTATAACCTATAAAACTGAAAATTATATCAAACATTTCCTGTCTAAATATTAGATACAGGGAATTTGTAAGTAAATGAAATCTTTAATCAATTAGCTTTTCAGTTGGTGCTTTCAGATTTAGCCAGTCAAACAATAACTGCATAAGGGATAAAAATGGTAATCACTCCTTTGTTTCTTCATTTCATTGAGACGGATAGAGCATAGCAAATAATAAAGGCGGAGGGACAATAAAAATGAAAAAAATATAAAGTTAAAATTAAATTAAAATAGGAGATAGGAAAGGAAGATTGTGTTTTCACTCTTTTTCTTTTCTTAAAGAAAGTGGAATATTACTTTTTTCATTAGAGAGAATTTTCTTAATCTCCGATAATTCTTCATTCTCATGTACTTCAATACATATAACCGCTTTTTGTCATATCACCATCACACCGAGAACCGTGTCAACAACAATGCCTTTCTCTACTTTATAAATCCACTCTTCATCATCATTATATCCATTTAATATTGCTCTCCAACTTTGTTGAAATAGTATTGCTCCTGAAATAATGTATTTAGTTAGTACTCTTTGCATCACTGAAGTCGTTGGCCGTTTTTTTTTTTTTTTTTTACTTGCTTTCTTTCATTTCATAGATTATCCGTGCACTTATAAAACTATCTGAAAATGAATATAAAAAGGGGGTTGTTTTCCACCTGTTAAAAGAACACTGTATTTTGAGTGAAGCTTCAAGTATGATTTATAGAAACCCATTTATTTTATAACTCACTCGTTTTTAAACAAAAGAAGAATCTTCCTAAAAATTAAAATGCAATTCTAAAAATCACTTTATACCTTTGCATATATTCAGCAATTGTTATAAAATTCTTATACAAAATAACATACGTTTCTAAATAGTCTTTACACTGGATTGTAAGATAGTGTTCGTAGTCAAAGTTCTGATTGTATCTAACGTTAACTTCCTGATAATATTCAAGAACTTTAATTCAAGTTCTTATATTCATACCAGAGACATTAAATTCACTCATGCTATATATATGCATTTAAGTTTTGAAAATCAGAGAAAAAAATTTACTCATTAAAATCGGGCATTATTACTAGCATTACCTTGACATGATTTAGTATTAAATAATATGTTAAAATTAAAATACGACATCTCAATATACCTGATAATAGAAACTAGCATGATATACATTTATTTGCCAAAGGTAGAAGTTTTTGACATGTGTTTGAGATTAATACACATATTTTTTTTAATAAAAATTAACCAAACCTGAAAGTTACATAGTCTACACAACATGTAGTCATATCTTATTATACTATAATTGATACATTTAATTTATTAGCAATCTTCTGTCCAAACATTATTTTTGCTGTACGCATACTCCTATCTTTTTCACAAATGCGCTGAAATACGCTCCAAAATTTGGTGAAGTGAATATTTTGAAGTATTCTTCAAAGTATATAGATATAATATACAAGAAATAATTTGCAAGAATTTCATCAGAAGTTTTGAATCTTGCACTTTTCCGTATGAAGACTTGATTTCAAAGTAAAAACAAACTAGAACTTCAGTAGAATTAAATTTAAATAATAATAAAAAATTATGAAAAGAAAAACATGATTTTTTTTGTACCGGATAACATTGATTATCAATACTATGTAGAATATCAATAAATAACCCATACATTACGTAAAATAACGTAAACTCTTTGTCATGAAAATTCTTACAAGGGTATGGATATTTTTGAGAGATGGATTTATATTTAACAACTTCTTAATCTGTTACAAAGATAAATGTTTAATGTAGATAGATATGCTCTTACAGTGCAGGTCCACGAATTTTACATTACGTACAATAATGCTAAAATTTCGTTACCTTTCATTTCAGATAAATGGTAACTGAAAAGTTCTTTGTTTTTCAATGTGTAAACCATCAATAGCCCACAGATAGCCTACAGATTTAATGCCAGTGAACTCTTATTTATAGTAGGTATATATTTCTATATCAACACGCCACCGCATGAAATGCATACTTCCTAATAAGACGAATGATCGTAAGTATTCAGATATTAGTCATAGTGCATCTATATTGCTTTTTGCAGTTGACACAGAGTGCAATATGATTCGATGTCCCGCATGCCCAGAAAAACCTAACATTTTGCGACGTTTTAGGGAAAGTATATCTGCCACAATCATGAACGCTATGCCCTGTTGTGTATCTGTACATCTTAATAGTGTGTAATTCGGAAATGTTATATTGTTGTATTTACATAACAAAATTTCTTTTTGCCTCCTACGGGTTGTAAACGATTTGCTGTTTTATTTCTGTAGTTGGAAGTAAAGAAATAAAGAAATAAATCAACCTGCTCATTCCAGATTAAAAGGAGAAAAGTAGCTTTTAGCTTTTCGTCCCCCTTTGTCACTGGAGTGCGTGAGAAAACCACAAAGCTTAGAGAGGTCATTCCGAGAAGGGGGAAAAAAAGAGGGTTCTATAAAAAAAACTCTCAGGCTGTGTGCGTTTTAAAACTAAAATGAAGTGCCGGAGGCAAAAGTGGGAAAATCGAGAAGCTTTGTTTTAATGTGAGCATTAACAAAATGTAATCTATGTTAGGTAAGTAAATATCTTATGCACCGAGGGGGACGGCTCAGGTGGTAGCATTTGAGACTTGAATTCGGGATATCCCGGGTTCGATTCTCATTTGGGTCGGCCATCCTGACCTTGGGTTTTTTCTTAACTTCTCCTGGTTACTAAGGCAGATGCTGGGATGGATATATTTTACTTTCCACGAATTTTCCACTCTCCTATTCCATTTTATTTCATAGTATCAGCTATAGGATTGGATGCGTCAGGCGAAGCGGGCTGGTGCTTTGTGATGTGGCGGTGGCTTGCGCTAGGGAGAGGTTGCGGTCCTAGCTTCTGGTGCGGTCTGCATGGGGGTCTCCTCTGGGATCTAGGGGCACTTTGCATGCTATCTTGGTGGATCGGGAATGGCTCTTGTATGGATCGCCGAAGTCTGGGACTTACTGTCTGTGGAAACATTAGGGACCCTCATCTGTGCTCGTGCATTGCTGTAGACCATTCTATTTTAAATATCTTATTCTGTTGGGAAAAGGGAAATTATAATATGCTGCCACTAATGATGTTTAGCAATGGTTTAATCTAAAGATTTTTGAGAATTGTTTTTCGACTTATTTTTAACAAGAGTGTGACTTTAAAATATTTTTATATTGCTGCTTATTATACAATTGTATTAAATCCTAAAGTTTGTTGAATATAAAATTTACAGCTGTTTTAATTCGTTACAATTGTTCACTGTTATTTAGTTGAACATTTAGTAGAAGTTTCAGTGATATATATATATATTTAGTATATTAATATTCCTCATATTTATATGCTACTATGACTAAGAAAAGATCGAACTCACAATACACGAAAGAGTCTGCATAGATTGCTGTATGCGGCAATAACAATAATGAAAAAAAAAAACAATAACCATCAGGAGATATCCTCCTGGTATAAATACCCAATGAAAAATTTTAATAATTAATTTTTTTCCTTGTTAGTAAGCATACATGATGTTAAAGGAAATATACTTGCTTCAATCTCCCTCTCATTTAATTTCAAATGATTGTTAGAACCACCCTAAAGAACATAACTATTTGGAAGCCATGCCGTGGAGTATCGAACAGATGAGCTGCGAGCTGAAGCAAGTCAAATTTCGATAGCCCTTAAGGTTTTACTTGTTTAATTTCATTATCTTTAAATTAATTACTTTTTAATCTTTAATTTTTAGACAAGTTACTTCATTTTAACAGTTGCACAAACACAATTTTAAACACGCTATTAATTTAAAGCTATTTATTTGGACATAATATTTTATGTCAATAAATGTTCCGAACAAAAAGTAAAATAAAGTTTAAAATGAATTAAATTATATTATTATAAAACTGAAAAAATATAAATTCATTCTAATTAAATATTTTTCGTTTAAACTATATTTTAGGCTGCTCATATATAATTATTTTATTCAAATTAGAATCTGCATTTTTGAAACACTCATTGCTATAGGTAGCATTTTTCTAGCACTTCAATGTTATCTACTTTGGTTTAATACGGAATATGGTGATTATTAATCTTTTTATAGGATACAACTTCATATTTTATAACGTATAATACAATTATTTTAAATTTTACATTCCTCAAGACAGTTTCGAAATCAGACCATAGTGCAGTTAGCAATATTACATAAATTAGTTTTAAGGTATATTTGCGCTAAGTAATCAAGTTGGCAATGATGGAACCACGTCAGGCTGAAAGAAAATAACTGGTCCCATCGCAGTACCCAAGGGCATACTACTACTTCTCTCATCGCGAGAAAATCGCATTTTTAAACAGTAATGTAGTAAAATATGTAAATGTAATATAATAATAAATCTACTTTAATTTTATCTCGCATAAATACATTTATAATCACAATACAACCGTTACGATGTTGGTAACATTATCCACAGGTCTAGGTAATATTTCTTTCATGCTTCTCCTGGTGAGAAATATGCGCACTGTTTTTTTGAAACAAGAAATTTTTCGAAATGACTGGAATAAAATTAATTTATAATTAATAATGTATTTATAAATATTCAGACCTATTTAAAAACAGTGTGTTACACAGAAGTTCAGTTTTTTATTTTACGAATAGAATATTTGGAAACGAGGCCAGAAAACGCTACTTTCATATTATAAATAACGGTTTTACATTTAATACGTATAAGCATAAATTAAAATCTTCAAAACCACTCTTCAAAAACTTAATTGGATAAAAATATTTTTAATAATCCGAGCTAACAGTAGGGTAGTCCTAAACTTTTGACACGCGAAGAGCTAAATAAGTTTAAAATCTTATTTTCTGTCCGTTTCTAACGACTTTTTCTGATATATATAAATGGAAGAAATAATAGTAATGTATAAACATTTTTATCCATGCAGCTAACTTTACAGAAAATACACTGAAATTTGTGTGCAACAACAACAGCAGCAGCAACAACAACAACAACAACAATAGTAATAATAATAATAATAATAATAATAATAATAATAATAACAACAACAACAACAACAACATTAATGTCAGGTTTGTACAGCTACTGCCGTCTTCCTATGTCAATCAGTCACAACAGTGTTTCTTCTAGTATTGAGCTTCTCTTGCCATTGTCTCCATAATCTCCTTATCCCAAGTTCTTGGTCTTCCTTTTCCTTGTCTTACTGGTGGTTAGTATTCATACACTACTTCAGGCCATCTGTCCTCTAGTATTCTCATCAGATGGCCAAAACATTTATGGCTCTTGTTTTCAATTTTTTGGAATGCTGTTTCTTCTGCAACCATCGGTTTCTAATTTCCAAAATTTTAATATGATCCATTCCCAAAAATCTAGCCCTTCATTTAAGATAATCATACAACTATTAGTATTCTTTTTCTATAACACCCACTAAGTACCCATATCTCAAACTGATTTCAGCAATATATGTATGTGGGTGTGTGTATGTATATTTGTATCATCCCAAAGATTTTTGTCCCATCATATTGAATTTAAAAGCTTGCGATTATTTTACTCAATTCAATTATATTTTTACATTCCCTTCTCCAATACCTTCTACATTATTTATCATTGTTCCGAAGTTATTAAACTGGTCATCCTGTAATATTTCTATTTCTACATTAATAACTAAGCTCTCATTTGTATTTGCTTTAATGGTAAAATAATCTGTTTTTCCCACAATTCATAGCAATTTCCAAATCTTTTAACCGCGACTTTTATCTATTATCTTGCGCAATAACTACTTAATCATTGGCAAATTGCAAAATGTTTTTGCTGTGTTTATACTTAACCCTTGGTAGCTACGTTTTATTGGTATAACACAAATTATATATATATATATATATATATATATAAATTGAAGAGTATTGTGTTAATAATAATAATAATAATAATAATAATAATAATAATAATAATAATAATAATAATAATAATAATAATAATTCAAGACTATAAAGCCCTCTTTTTTTAGCTTCACCAGGGACAATTTTATAATAAATCATCTAAGAATGGGTGGTATGACAGCAATACTATCAATATCGAAACTAGAGCGACTAACAAGTCTTCTGTCCTGAGTTTAATCTACTAAAATTGTTTTACAGATTTATGCAGGGCCTTTTTCTAAAATTTGTTTGCCACATAACTATTTTTATTTATATGTGTTAACAATCTGGGAATATGCGACAGTAGATTTTTATCTACTTAAAGATTAAGTTTACTGTTTCTTTATAAAAAGTTAAAATTTTTCTATTTATTATATATTTTTACTTTTATTTCCTAATCATGTTTGAATCTAAATCTGTTTCACTATACTCGTTTATTAAAGAATTATAAAAACGAGAAATACTTTCAGCTTATTATTCATGTTTCCTTTCGAAGGCAAAAGTAAGGCATACAGTTTACAAAAAAAAAATAAATAAATAAAATAAAATAAAATAAAAAAATGAAAAATAATAATATTAAAAATTGACAATGGTAAATGGGTGAAGGACATTAGTATTAGTATACAATCCTCAGGCGCCTGCAACGTTTTGGTTCACTGTAGCATTACATTGTGGTGGTATCGTCTTTGTTAAGACAGTACTCACCTCCTTGTATTCTGCAATTTAATTTTCTCTGCGGAAATAGAACAAACTGTGTTGTGAGTTGTTTATAAGTAAACTAAAATTTAGTGTCTGGAACTTATTTTTCCTCTTGTTGAGTTTGATATTGAATTTCACGGAATAGATGGCATCTCCAAGACCACTATAATGGCGACTCCTGTTCAGCAGAAAGAGCGAAGGGGTGGAAGGAAGGATGGCTTCGGTTGTGCGGGGAGCGAGGGATACGTACTGAGGCAGGAGGGTTGGGAAAAGTAAAGCTTCGTTGCTTCATTTCTCGGGAGATTGTAGAAGAGAGACGATGATATTACTGCCTACTGTGGGACAAACAAGGATGGCTATACAGGCTTACCAGGACTGCTCCGTCTCCTACGAAAAGGCAAGGCGAATCGACCGACAGCGCCAAGGCAGGGCCTGCTGTTTTCTACAGTTTATTTGAGCATGCGCTCTTTTGGCCCTCTTCTGTGCTTTGCTGCAAAAGCTGTCTTGCCCGGCCAAACTCATACCACTGACAGCCATCCCTTTCACTCTAATATTGAGTTGGTATAACAACTTGAGGCCTAGGCCAACTCAAAAGAACAAGCATTTGTTATTATGTATTATTTATTTCGCTCTATTTTTAATAAATTTAGTATTTTTAATTTTAATGCCATGTTTCCAAAACACGTATAAGCTGTATAAATAAATTGAATTTACTGGCATACCAGAATCTAAAAATATCTACTTTTTAAAAAAATTAATATGCAGGAATTGTTCATAAGTTAGGGCATCTTGAGAAAAGTGACGAATAAATTTTATGATACTCTCAGTATTTGAAGTTCTTTTCGTTTACCAAAATTAAAGTAATATTCTTCAGTTTTTAATCGCCTTGAATGGCAAAGAAAAAGAATGAATTGCTTTCTGGTCTGCTCTCAGTTTTATCTTATTTTTAAAGCAAAATATACAATTGTTGTGATATCCATTTCCATTTACTGCACTGGAAAGTGAAAAATGTCTTAATAAATTTGTACGCAAGTTTTGGATCAATATTATGTTTTTACATATACCCATAAGCTTTTTCACTTCAACCTATACCGCCACGGGTGGCCGAGGTCATAAGTCTCGGACTCGTGAGCGGGAGGTCTGGGTTCGAATACCGCCAGGACCGTCCTTCCTGACTGAGGTTTTTTCCAGGTTTTCCTCAATCCTCATAAATGGCAAATGCCGGGGAGGTACCCTAAACTTAGTCCTGGAACGATTCCTTCCATAAACTCCTTTCCCAGTATATCATTTCATCTCATGTATCATCAGTGTCCATCGCCTGTGGTGCCTCTGTAGCAAAAACGGGCGTTAAACACTATTCATTCACTTCAATCTATATTTATGTTTGTATCTCTTCAGTTTAATTTATAGCCTAAAGATACCTTTTTAACCTTTTTTAAAAAAAAAAGAAACCAGAAATTTAATCAAATCTATATTACCTAATAAGACGAGTGCGAACTTTGGGCACAAAAATGGAAAATATCATTAAGAATTTAAAAATAGGCAATAACTTGTGATAAAATTAGTTTGTATATTTTAATTAATTACTTTGTATATCAGAATATTGGAGCTTGTTTATTAACAGTTGAAATTAACAGACTAAAAAGCGAATGTCTATGCAAGAAAATTAAACCATAAAAAACTTTCGAAATCTTAACAACTTAATAAATTAACTCTTTGCTGCAATGCTATAACGTATCACAACACATTTGTCCAGATTTATTTATTTATTAATTTTTGCCATAAACCGATACCTGTGCATGTAAGAATGTTTGCAACTGAGTAGTCTCAATTTCACATGAAGTAATGGAACAGTATCTGGATGAAGTAATTTATACTTTGTCATCTGTACAGAAATTCCTAAAAAAAATATCATCACTCTTCTTTTTTTCATCTCAATCAGAATTCTTCCGCAGAATTTTCCTCACATTAGTTCGTATTTCTAGGTCATCCTCCACGCTAAGAATTTTCTCCAAAGTTATCACAAAAAAGGCTTTTGCCTCCAGGGATTATAGCTGGGAATATCTTAAACTAGCATCTGATAAGTCTGCATTTATTTCAGAATGAGAAATTACGGCTTTGGTTAAGAGATCCCTCATTCACTTAACCATAAAAATGAATTGAACATTATAAACACCATTTAGAGAAAACAAAAACAAAAACAAAAACAAACAAAAAAACGGTAACAATTTGTACACTGAATACTGATGATATTCTCCGAATTATCTTTAGGTCAGCCTTTTCTAAAATTTCATTTGTAAGTTTTATTTTTTTAATGGCAAGTATGTGAGCATATTGCCCCCATAGTAGTTTATTGCAGCATGTCCTAATGAAACAACACGGACTATGAAGGCAGAGAAGTTTGAGATAGCAGCAATGTTGAACGATATCTTCAAAAACGCTTATTCACACTCAATATCGCAGTAGTTTACACAAGAAATGTTAGCCCTCGCTCACTCTGGTAATCTGTGTAGGATGTCACACTCAGTATCTTAAGTACAACGTTTTTAGTCATTTCTACTGATAGCTATTTGTTACAAACATAAGTCTATAGGAGCTCTAAGCATAAGTCTATAGGAGTTCTAAGCATAAGTCTATAGGAGTTCTAAGCATAAGTCTATAGGAGTTCTAAGCATAAGGCTATAGGAGTTCTAAGCATAAGTCTATAGGAGTTCTAAGCATAAGATAGGAGTTCTAAGCATAAGTCTATAGGAGCTCTAAGCATAAGTCTATAGGAGTTCTAAGCATAAGTCTATGGGAGTTCTAAGCATAAGTCTATAGGAGTTCTAAGCATAAGTCTATAGGAGTTCTGGCATAAGTCTATAGGAGTTCTAAGCATAAGGCTATAGGAGTTCTAAACAAAAGGAGAATTCGACATCATGGAAGTTGAAAAAAAAATTGACCTTGCTTTTAGGAGGAAAGCAGCGAATGAGAACTAAGGAAGCAGCAGCTTTTTCTGGACACATCCTGCCACTGCCGTGTTCCAACAACCAACTGGAAATATGAATCATCAGTTTTTCCCCCTTGTGCTTATTGTCCAGGTCTTATCAAATGTATCTATTATTGAAAGTTTCCCGCTTTTAGTTATGATAATCTATATATTGTTAGTACAAGTGAACTCTAATATATTCGATATTAATAACGTTAGAGGTTCCATGTGGAACCTATTTAAGTATAGATTGCTCAGGAGTTGTACGTTAATGTACATTTAGAAAATGCTAAAAATTGACTGTCGAATTTCCTGCGAGCAAGAATCGAAGCTATTTAGATATGTGGAGAACTCTTGCACCGAAATGTCAACTGAACTGAAAGAAACGTGACACACCAAAATTGATTAGTTTATTAAGTTAATCAGCAACAAGTTATTTCTTTGGTTTTTTTTTTTTTTTTTACGCGATAACTGTTTACAGAGATGTTCAAATTGACACCGTTGGAACGCATGCAGATATCAGATCTCGTAACTTTTTTTTTTGTAAGCGTGTAACATTCCGCTGATTGCTAAGGTCTTTCGAGACGATGGATGAAATGACGACGCAAATGAGTTTGGAGTGAATAATATCTGATGTTACCTGGAAGTAATTCACCTTTTTAGGATAAGGAAAACCCTGGAAGAAACCTTATCCGGCAACACATACCGACCAATGATAGAACCCGGGTTGGTCAGTTGACAAATAGACGCACTATCATCTCAGCCACTGCGGTACCCTATCTCACTTTCTAGCTACTTGTAGTACTTCTATATTCTGCTCAAATTCCGCAGCCGCTTCAAACATTTTCAATAGCGCCAATTTCATCACAGTACATTTTACTCTTCAAATTTCCTCAGAAACAAAACCCCAAAGGATTGTGCTCTGGAGACCTCACAGCCCAATATCTGTTCAAAACGACCAACCCATTCACTAAACGCGTGGTTTAAATGTCTATGAACTTCTATGCTAATGCAAGGGGGTACAAGAACCACATATTTCACTTTGAAGGTACACATTTTCCGAAAGAATGAGTAAGAAATTGCTTAGAAATTGCGTATAATTTGCTCCAATTCTTCCAGTTTATTGAAAAGTACTATCGGAAATGGCCTTATAGTACAGTGTAGTACATATTTTGAAATATTCAAATATGATAATGAAAATTTAAAATAATTACATGCAAAACGTGACGTATCAATCAATAATACATGTAATACAATCGGGATGGAGCACACATTGTTCATTTAACACGTCTTGGTGCTGGTATTGGTCTTGGTGGGCAATAATTTGATCTGAATCTTTGTACCCTTTGGATGTGCCACAAACGAAATAATTTTTTTCGCATTCCTATGCACTGTACTTCAATAGCACATGTCTCGCGTATTTGCACTGGTTGATAAAGTGCTTTCTTTACCTCCAGCACTTCATTCGATCAATGTACTACATGCCTTTCTAGACCTGAAACCTAGTTACTGCAGGTTGAAATCTTCCTATTGAGAAACTGATCCCTATGAGTTGTGCACCCTGCGTATAACAATCACTTTTGCTAATATACGCAATATATTAAGACATTGTTTGATTTTAAATAATGAAATGATTCTAGACGTTCTGGTACGTATCACGTGTCTTTTCAGGACCTTTGAAGCAGTAGCACAAGCTGTAATGGTTTCAGTGTGCAGTCAGCGCAGATGTTTAGGATATTATGGGAGGTAGGGCGGCAGAAGGCAGGGGCAATAAGTACGTGCTATTCTAAACAAAATACTCGTTGGGCTGGGCTGTTGTATTTCACTTCAGAAAGCTGCCTGTTGACTTTACCTCCTTTACTCATTCACGACTCACAGACACTGTACAAATTCCTAGGTTGCCAAGTTAAATCCTAAATTTATTTCACTTGAACTGAACTTTAAATACTTTAAAATAAGTTTATGGCTGAAGACCTCGTTTTAGATAAAGATGAAAATCATAAATTGTTCATCTATTCAACTAAACATATTACATCAGAAAACTATGAAGAATTAGTGAAATATTCACAATGAAAAATTCGACTAAATTTACTTTGAATTTATAAAGGCATATGTCGCAGAGGGAAACGGTACTAGACTTTTATGTTCGGTTCATCACAAAGAAGTCACAAGTGTAATCTTCGTACTCAAGTCCTTAATACTTTGTGTATGTAATTTGGCATTCCAATAATAGAAGCGCTTTAGTATACTCCGGCAGAGTACCCCAGGTTGTGCACCAAATTTGAAGCGGCTTGGTATATGGCAGCCCCATGTTGAGCGCCAATTTTGAAGCTGTTTCATCCGTGGGGACAGTTTGGTCGCCAATTATGAAGCGATTTATTTGCTGATCGCCATATTTTGTAGCGACGTGCCGTTGATTGGCTATTGATAGCTTTAGTGTTGTTGCCCAAACTTCATAGCAACAATATCTGAGTGATTTGTTTTATTTACAGAAGAAGAACATTTCAGGTCATCAGCGTCCCATTCTACTTAGGGCGTGGAACGGCCGACAAATTTTGCTCAGGGGCCTCTTTTTTCAGGCTTGAGTTTCTTTATTGTGCCGTAAATGTACGACACGGGACCCACGGATTTACTTCCCTTCCGAAGTAAAGCCGTGGATCCCGTAGGATTTTTACGCCCAAAAAAATCCATCGGTCCTGGCCGGAATCGGTTCAAATCATCCTCCAAGGCATGCCCGATTGCTATTATTTGAAAGTTTAAAATATTTATTTACATTGGTTGGTTTAAAGGTAACGGTACAACCTGCTGGCGAGTTCATTGCCCTTAACATATTCGAAACCTGGATTTTATTAACCCTCGCCAAAGGAAGCCTTTTAATAAGTGACCTACACTTGTCCCTCGGATTTACAATTCCTTTGTAAAGCGATTTATTGCCTCCTTGGCTTTGGCCCGTTTCTGGCTGGGCTATCGTAGATAGTTACACCTGAGAACTTTCTCTTTTCACAATACACGGTTCAACACATTAAATATATATATATATATATATATATATATATATATATATGTGTGTGTGTGTGTGTGTGTGTGTGTGTGTGGATGGGTGTAGCTACATTACTAAACTGTAGATACGATTATTAGGTTTACAGCATATGTTTGTATTTCAGCGGAGGTGGACCGTAGTAACTGTGTCATAATAGAGATTCGGAATATATGCATAGGTTATGAAAAGATTTATTATAAGTTATGAATAACATTTCTGAACTTTATGAAAGGCTATTTTTAAAACAATTTTTTTGATTACCATACAGCAAAGTTCTTTAAGCAAGACATATTTCTATAAAGTATTTTAAGGTTTGAGCGTACTCTAGTAGGGTAAAGTCCCACAATCAACTGAAAATTGAAACTTGACCCTGAATGATAGTCATGTAGAACACTTTACTGGTGGTTTCGCCATTAGCACTAGTTTAATGACATTAATTGTCAGCTTGTTAGAGCAATATTGATGTGCGCGCTATCTGTGATAATTCAAGATACCAAAGGGAGGAACGTGATAGAGTTTCTGGGAAGATTTAACTGGAGTAAACTTTAACTACGTGTGGAACCAGGTATGAGAGGAAGGGGGGGATTTTGCTTAGGGGCTGGGATTGATATGATCATGAGAGGTGGTGAAGAGAGAGGGGTGAGATTCCCTAATGCGGATTGCAACAGAATAATTATAATGTAGAAATTGATACTCCAGGGTGACATCGACATTAAGGCGTTGATGAGTATCGATTTCTAATTTTCTGGCTTCCAGCTCATGTGGTTCTCTTCTATTGCTTCACACGCCGCTAAATGTGAAAGGTAATTACGCATAAAATATGAGAGCAAAAGATGAGACACAAGCGAGGTAAAGTAATTCATGCTGTTAAATATGCGGTTTCAATGAAATTATCCGATATTCCGAGCTTGGTTGTGAGGAAGGTTCCTCGTGTCAGTCTTTCATTAGTTAGAATTCTGAGAATATTTTGCAGTTAAGCTTTTAAACAATGTTGTCAAGTTTTAATAAACGTTTGCATATTTTCGGATATAAATATAATTGAGCAGAAAATACCTAACTCGTAGAGTGAATTTTTTTAAAGGTTTAACTCATTGTGACTTTGACTGCATTGATCTTCTGGCGACATCTGTAAATGGATGTGAATACCATGTACATGTAAGTCTGTAATGAATGAAATTAATTTAATTAATGATGACGCAAATGAGCTTGGAGTCCTTGGCACCTTAAACATTCACCCTTCTTCTCAGGGTAAAGGAAAAAATCCGAAGAAAAGAAAAATCCTTACTCGAACAGCTTGACCTGACGGGAAATCGAATCCAAAACATCCGGATACTAATCCGCAAACAGAGTCGCAAACTCTGCCATTAGACCAGGGAGGCGGTTTAGAATAGATGTCATTTTATTTTTCTTGTAAGTTTGTTTTACATTTAAGTTACTTGTCGTCTTTTGTGCACTACCTTAGTGGAATTGATACATCAATGATATTATTTTTTATTACCAAAATAATTACTTTTAACTTAAAAAGCATTGTTAGTACCTTAAAATATTGTGTGATTGTACACATGCTAAAGTAAATTTACGCTTCCAAAAAATAAACGCTCGAACATTCTATTATTTAACAGTATATTTAATCCATACAAACTTCCTTATTGGCACACTACTGAACAACAATTTATTATAAGGTAATTTGCAATCATCATCATCATCATCATTATTATTATTATTATTATTATTATTATTATTATTATAGTTCATGGTCGCAAGTACCCGCGGTAAACTTAGATGTTGCGTTATGAATGCATCAAAATGTCACATTTATTATGTTTGGATACTTGTCTTTCGTTTTTCCCCAACAGAACAGCTCTGCAAACCTTTTTAATGGTACATCGTTAATTTTCAGATTTTCCAACCTCGATATAATTTTTCCTCGCTGTATTCACCACCAGGGCGCATCTGTGCTTAGGCTTCATATGTCCATCAGCAGTTGTTTGATTGATTCTATTGTTTGTTTTTCAGAGTTACCAGGTAACCGTTACATAATATTAAGATGTACGAATAGTCACATGTTTACATGTATTTGTTTGCATTTTTCTCCACTGGGGCTGTTCCATGAATGACCTTCAGAAGTTTTTCCTTTATTTTTTAATTTCGTCACATGCACTTAGACTCAGTGTGGCTGAATGTGTGCAATAAGGTGGCCCTCTTTTTCAACTTTCAAAAAGTTTAACTCTCCCTCCTCTATCTTGTTCCAATAAAAAAAAACGATGTGTACTAATTTTCAGGGCAATAGAACAATTGCTTGGTGACCTTCAAACGCTTTGGATTTAGACCACAGTATATGCAACGATTAATTCCATACAAAAGCCAAAAGCGGTATACTTTTTTCAATCCCCATAATTTTATTTTTTATTCTTAGATATATTTATGGGGACATCCAGGAAGCCCCAGAAATTGTTTAAAAATATTCTGAATGAAATTTCCCATCATTTAATTAAATTTTTCTGAAATATTATCAGGAATTTAAAAAAACAATGGTTTTTTAATAGCAGATACAACTTCTATAAGAGAAACACGTTTTTACTTGCAACAATAATTTCTATGGAATAAAATCATTATGCGAATGAATATTGAAAATTATTTTTTCCTAAAAGAGAATTTAGAAGCAGTTGGGTATTTTTTACGGTCTCTGGCAACGATCTTTAAAACAAAATTGTTTCTCGGTTTCATTTTTTGTGAGAATGTTATTGTAATTCTGAAAGAGTTTGACTCCTCTTTCTACTACAACCACTACAACAACTATCTTCTCAAGTTTTCACTTTTGTAACCAGGATGATCCTTCCAATTTTAAGGGTTTGTCGAGGAAATCGATGCTGATAAAAAATATCGTGAAGAAAAGTTTGAACCAGGAGTTACAAAAGACGTAAACTTTTGAAAAGGAAGCAAAATCATTTTGATGCAAAATATACCTCTTCAGTTGATTTATTTCTTCTTCCTTAACCTTGTCTGCTTCCAGTATAACTTGAGCCATATTAACCTTAACCATTGTTGAATATTGTCATCAAATAAAATAGAGCCACAATTTCGGGAACTAAATATTAGAGCACCATTACTAATATCTGGATCAATATCCCGATAACCTATGATTAAAACTGCAGCAAAGAAAAAGAAAAAATATATCTTTTTGTGGAAATTATGAGTGATCTCTTTGACATATCTCATTCCGATGCTTTGGGACAGATGACAGGAACTTTCACTCTCGTCACCACCATCACTGACTGATTTGGCTGCTTAAATCATGTTTTTAAGTAGCAAAATGTTCCATTTCTTCATAAGTCCTTTTAGTTCCCATTGCAGTGCTCGTTCTTCCTTGTGTTTCAGTTTTAGTTTTTGAACTACACCAACCGTGCAGCCTGATATTTTTGTGCCATGAAGCGTTAAAAATTCCTATCCGCTTCATTTTTCATCTGTCAGAAAGCATCTGAATGAGATATGTCAAAGAGATCGTCCATAAATTACACAAAATGATGTTTTTTTTTCTTCTTTTTCCTTACCTGCAGTTCGATTTTTTCTGCAAATCTTTCCATTCATCATTGATGCAGTGATCAGTTCTTCTAGTAGGAATTCCTGCTTTTTGTCAAATAATGGAAACTTCTTGAATCATCAACCTTGTTATAAGGTTTACAACTCTTAGATTGTAGAAAAAATGCTTAAAACTTGCCGGTTTCATGATAGTTTGGCTCCGACGATTTCATAGGAGATGTAGTCAACAACAGAGATATAAAAAAAATTTATTAACTTGTGTGACAAACTATCTGAATAAGGGGATGCCATTTTACAAGTCTAGGAGAAAATCATCATGAAAGTCGCTTACTGGCAGTCTAGCAGCAACACAAACAGTAGTTCCGAAACAATAATTGAAAAATCTTTCATCATATATCATCTTTAGTTACAAAATAAGACAATGAAGCTTATAAAATAATATTAATTATAGTATAGGTTTATCTAATAATATTAGAAAAAATACTTTACGGACTAAAATTTTAACCTTCATGGTCAACGAGGGTCACTTTACAGTTATTCGTTTGAACTGAAAAGTTGCACAGGTCGGGTTTTTTATTTTTTTTATTTTTATTTTATTTATTTATTTATTTTTTGCTGATTAGAACAAGATAAGTGTGGGAGCAGTTCATTTTTAAATTTCTAAAAATTACCTATAGCTAAGAGCCATCCTAGTGTGCAATTGTTGGAATGTAGAGCTATATTAGAATTTAGTATGGATTTTTAATGAACCAATATGAACTTTTCAGTTTTTACTGAAAAGTGTATAAATACAGGAAATTTGTATGCATGTTCGCTTAAAGAACTATCTATTTAATATGAAAAGGAGTAAAGCAATAAATCCTCCGCTTACCCGAGATTAGGGTTAGGTTTAGGTTAGTGTACATGTGTATCAACTGATTAATTATTCCTCTTTTTATTGTAGTGGTGTTAAAAATATACACATTTTTGCATTTTGAGTGTGGAAGGTGGCTGCGGGTGGAGGTTACATGCTCGTGTTTCCAAAATCCAGAAATACTGCTGCACTCTTACCACTGTTCTATGTTACCACCCAGTACAGGATATTTTCCTTCCGTTGATACTGTTAACCATTAATATCACAGAAAAAGTACAAATATTAGCATGGATGCATCTGCAGTTTCTTTTCTGACATCACTATAGTCAACATGGCCATGTCAATTTTGTTACATTAATAACGCAAAGTCTAAGAACGAGTAATTTGTTGTATACCTTTATACCAATTGTTCCACCTGTATTTAATATGCTTCTTTGGAAACGCATTACATTTTATAGTTATAGCATATACAAATATTTTTTTCACTTAACTTTTTACGTGATTTATGAACTTTCCTCTTATTCACCATTAGTCCTTACATTGCAGTTTCTAGTGTATTTCTTACTGTTGGTACAACCGTGACGTAAGCATGTTACGCAGCAATTTTCTCCTTCTTCGTCCGACTTATAAAAGTTTATGTACCTTTTTGAAAGAGTGGTATCTTTTAATGGAGTCACACATCTGTTAATACTGTTTTTATTAACTTTCTGATTATTTTAGGTAAGTTTAATACTTAAATTTCTCCTGTGGCCCGACATGAGAATTTCACCATAATACTACATGAGGTACTGAAATAGGATCTGCTTTAGCTTATAGTTCGCCTTTTAAACACTGGATGACGTGATTTTTGAATAGCCATATTATTTGAATGTGTTTCTTTTAAGCTGCATACTCTTGAAAGAGAGTACAAAATAGTGCAAAATATTTGCTTTAGTTTACTTAATGATTTGTTACGCTAAACCTACATATATGTTATTTGATAGGCGATGGAATGTAATAATACACTTGGCACATAAGCCATATGGGTCTTTCGTGCATTCCTTTAATTCTAAATTTATAATTTAAGATATAGGGCTTTAAAGAGTTCTTGAATCTTTCCTACAAACTTAGGAAATATATCTCCTAAAGGACTGTGTCCTAAAAGATGTTCTTTATCTTCCACTTACTAGTACATTTGTAAATGTAATTTAGTTTGTGCAGTATTGCAGTCTATGAGAGTGTGTGTGGAATTTCCATGGTAGAGTCCCATCAGCCGTAATGGACAATGTTCAGTACTCATTCCAATAACTTTCCTTGTTTGCTTCCTCTCCGTACTCAGTAGGTCCTTAGCCAAGGTGCTATCGAATATTTTAATAGAATTTTATCCAGTTCTTGACCCTAAAGTTCTTCCATCTTATTTGATATTTCTTGGTCTTTTAATAAACCTACTGCGGTTTAGTAGTTTTCTTGTTAATGTCGCAGAGCAGTTATGATGCTTGAAGTAAACATTAATTCCTTTTGTCAGTTTATCTGCTGCTTCTATATTTTGATGTCCAACATAGTTCCAATTGATTTTTTCTCGAAAGCTTAATTAGAGCTTGGAGACATACTCGTATAATTCTGGAGCTGATGATATTTAAGTGCACTAAGTGCTTCTTGACTGTCTATCGACTAACAATTAATAGTATCACAAGACATGTAAGAAGTGCAATTACTTCTGCCTGAAAAACTGTAACAAAGTTTCCAAGATTTACGGAGATATTTGTTTTTGGAGATAAACCATAAAATCTAGCTTCTGCAAAGTTTCCTATTTTTGAGCCATCTGTAAAGAAGACCAGTTGGTTTTTAGATAAATTAAGATGAATCATTCTCCAATTTTGACTCTGAATGGTTATGTAAAATTATGCTTTTTTAGACTCAGACGGTAGGTCAACCACAATTTTGTGATTCTATTTTTTTTTTTTTTTTAGTAGTGTTTAACGCCCGGTTTTACAGGCGTTCCAGGCCAAAGATTTAGGATGTCTTCTCGGTATTTGTCATTTGTGAGGACTGAAGAAAACCTGGAAAAACCCCCACTCAGGGAGGACGGTCCTGGTGGGATTCGAACCCCAGATCTTCCGCCCACGAGTCCCTTGCCTTAACGACCTCGGCCACCCGTGGTGATGTGGTCTTATTGAAGATTATTCAGCATTAGTAGGATTTCCCTCCAATTACCCATAGTATTAATTCTAGCTGTCACTATCTTCTCTGTTTTAAAATATAGATCTATGAACAGAATTCAAAATAAAATGTCTCATGCAGATGTTGGGGTGTGCCGGGCATTGCACCAGTTTGCAAAGGCAAATGAGTCTTACAAGATCGCAAATGTGTTACGTACATTTATTTGTTGTCTCTTTTTTTCATCACTCTGGAACGCTTTATCTATGGCCTGACCACCATCAAATACACATGTGATTTAAGATTCCATGTATATCCAAGGGTAAGTCTGCTTGACATAAGTGACCACCATACTTAGTGTGTGGCGCTTTAAGATCATTGTCGCACCAGACCTACTTCAACTTGTTTTTAGTCATTTCAACGTTATGTGGCGCGATTTTTTTCTATAGTCATGCTATTTCCAGGCGGTTTTAAACAACCATTTTAAGTTAAATGCTCTTCTTGAGAGAGAGGTTGCCGCAAATATATTTTTTTAATAGGTGGCAATCACATACTTTTTTCCAGAGTATTAACATGGTTTGATAAGTTAGACATATATGTAATAATATATGTAATATGTAATATATAATAATATATATAATAACATTGGTTCATAAATTATAGATTAATGCGAAAAATAAAACCGGGCTTAAAATGTATAAAAAGTTTTATTGCAAAACACAAAAAGAAAAAATAATGCATTCATTGCTCACTTTAAATAGTGCATATAGAGTGTGTGGAACTGCCAATGTTTTATAGCTCAGAAACTAATAAGTTATTTGCTGAAAAATATATAGTAACTCTCAAAGTGTCATGCAAGCCAATAAACCTCCATCAGTGCACTCTTGTGGCTCCGCAGATGTTCGGATGGTATTCGGTATACCGCTAGCTGTTTTCATTGTGAAATTTTCACAAGTATGGATGATCCTCCAGTGTAAGTCAGTCAAATCTAAAGTTGAATTATGCCGATATTACCCTCTTCGTGTTCTTCAAAGAAAAAAAAAAGTAAATGAGATAGTTCTGGGAATCTGGCGGCTATGTTATTGATCCATACCGTCCATAGAAAATATCATCCAAGCGATTCCTCACATGCGCAGCATAATGTGGAGGAGTCCTATCTTATTGAAAAAGATATCCATTTGGTGTCTGAGGAAAGGCATAATTATCCAGTATATCCAGATAAACATTTAAATTTAATTTTTTAATTGAAAAAGAATGCACCAATCACTTCTTACATCATGAAAACGTACCAAATATTGATTTTAGAACTCTGACTGTACATGGAATTTCGGAACTTCACACCCAACATTATGTCTGTTGACTAACTAGAAACTGAAAATGTGCTCCGATCGGAAACAAACAAGCAAATAAAACAAATATACCAAAAAATCTAAGCAACGATTAATGAAATCAGTGTTGTTACATAAAACTTAACACCATTAATTAACTGAACACCAGTTAAAATGCTGCCATCATAAAAACTTGGCGCATTCTTCATGCCTTTTGTCTCAATAAACTCAGTTATTCATTGATTTTAAAAACTATCTTATTGAATCATTTTTGACCCGAACACCCTATATTTATTCGTGAAAACATTAGGAACAAACCGTTTTCCATTTTTGCAAGAAACTTCCTGACAAAAAATGCATACAGTTTTCTGTCCTATATTTAATTTTTATGTGTTTTATTACCGAAAATAAATATCTGAAAATTTTCAATTATTTTACATATATGTCATTTCCAACACTAGATTCATAAACCTCTATCAATGTTCAGCTTGAGCCGCTTATGGCTGATTTACATGAGCCTATATTCATTTCCATTTCAATGATACAGAATCACCGTTCTGAGCAAAGAGAAGTTAACCAACCGTGGGTCACATGATGGAAACATTGCCACATACTGTGAAGGTCATGGAACAGTGGTCCAAGTCGGCTTCTTTATCACCTAATTGCCTGTTACTGCATGACGTTATTCAGCATGCTTCACGTATGTATTTAGATGACTCTTTCCTGTTCGTCTGCGGTACCATTTGTGATTTTGTTTGCAAGAAAAGTACTATAATAAAACTACTTTTAGGAACTAAGAGTGATTAACTTCACTAACAGTGCCTATTCAGAAGGAGGTCTAAAAGTATTTTAAAATTATGATATATTTTATAGTATTATTCTTTTTCGGTTATATTTTTCAGGCTTTCAGGTAATCTCTGAATGTGCACGTTACGAGAAATCTTCAGTTGCAGGAACTCAATTATCAATTGTCGCGTAATCATTTGATTTGCTACAATTATGAACATGATACAATTATCTTACAGGAAAACAAAAGGATAACAAAAGAAACAAACACCATCATTTTGTGAATAACTAATCTTACACCAAGTACATAATTACTTATTATAGTAATATTTTAATTCCATCTTCGTTTTCAACCTAGTCTTTCATAATTGGTTTCCCCCATTAATAGCCTTTCTGTTATATATTTACTGAAAATCCTGCAAAATATCCCAAATTTCCCAAATAGTTTAGTATTGTGAGTCGTTTAGTACTTCTATATGATGGTTTTCTCGCCATAGGCTCAAGAACTTACCATTTTTTCTTTGGATAATACGAAGAGGGTAATATCGACTGAACTCAGCTTTGGATTTGGCTGATTTGCACTGGAGGATCATCTATACTTGTGAAAATTTCACAATGAAAACAGCTGTCGGGAGACCGAATGCCATCTGAACATATGCGGAGCCACACGAGTGCACAGATGGAGGGTTTATTGACTTGCATGACACTTTGAGAGTTATTATATATTTTTCAGAAAATAACTTATTAGTTTCTGAGCTATAAAACATTGGCAGTTCTAAACACCCTATGTACTATTTAAAGTGAGCAATGAATGCATTATTTTTTATTTTGCTGTTTTGCAACAAAATGTTTGTACATTTTAAGCCCGGTTTTATTTTTCACACTAATCTCTAATTAATACACCACTAGATAAAGGCTTGTAAATTTATATACACATGCCTTCAACCATACACAAGAGAATCTATTTATAGTAGCCACTCACGTTGTACGCATGTTTCCCCAAATTCTGCAATACTTTTCTCAAAGTGGCGACTTTTTCGGCTTGAGTAGTTTCTTTGAACTGTACGGTTTTAAGCACTTTTCCTTTCAATGGTCACAAAGAAAGAAATCGGAATGCGCTAGATCAGAAGGTTTGGTTGATCTAAGATTTTTGAGATACTTTTGCTTGTCATCATTTTCCAATGCCATCTGTCATATGAAGTAAGACTAGATGCACTTCTTGTCAGTTTTTCATCCGTTAACTGACTAATAAATTTGTTGAACAGTCCAGTAGACTTCAATGTTAACTATTCGTTTAAAAAAGGACTTATAATTCGTCTGCGAGACGCGCCACACTATACTCCGATTGTTTGTGAATGCAATGCACAACTTGGTAATTTTATGTTGGCCTTCGCTTGTTTTGATGATCTTAAGTGTATACTCAGATGAAATTATGCTTTATCTGTAAATCAAGGGACGTCTAAAATTCCACAATTCTGAGCAAGAAAGTCTGTAATCCATTAAGCGGTTTGGTCGACCCCAAAAATTAGAGTCTAGTTATAAGACTGTTCGTGCCCCACGTTCAGCACGTTCTTTTTGAAGCGATTTATTGTCTACGTCGAGTTCCTCACTTTGTGATGCCAGTTTTGAAGCGGTTTGGTAGATTGAGTATTGATCGCTTCAATGTTTTTTCCCAGGCTTCAATGACAATTTCTCAGGCGAATTTTGATATTTGCTGGTTCGTACTCAAGAGGGCGAGGAGTTCGATAGTGTAAATACGCACGCGAATGCGATATAATGTAATGGTATTTATTATGTTCAAAATATTTCGCATCCTCTGGTGTTTTGCGTACAATAGACTTCTAGGTCGAATACAAACTTAGCTGCCGTGAGTGGAACTTAGAAGTGAAACTGAGTATTAATGTCGCGGTGTGTATCTCTTACAATTGAGTGCCTCTCACCGCGTGTGAAATTTACGACGAGTGCCGCTGCATGGAAACTGAAAACTGCTTAACTGATGACTGCATATGTCCAATAAGAACTGAGTAACTGAACAGCATCTCACGACGTCTGGAATGTGCGAGTGGCGTATAGATTTTGACACTGCCAACTGCGTATCTAGCCGCGTTTAGATTTATAACTGCGTGCCTCAGACAAGCAAACTTATAATGCGTGTATCTTGCCGCGTATAGAACTTATAACTGCTTGCCTGATGCCATCTTATATACTAAATTCAAACCAAGTAATCGTTGGCTTAATAACGCCACGGGGGTCAATATGTACGCTCAAGTTTCGCTCCTATCTTTGAAAGTTTAAACAAACATTTTCCATTGGCTGGTTTAAGTATAACTAACACATTATTCGCCATTTTTTGAAAGTTTAAAACATTTTGTTGGCATTGGCTATGTTAAAGGCTAATAGTACAATCAATGTCTGTCGGGTTCAAAACCCCTAACGAATTTAAAAGTCCTTCAGTTTATTTACCTACAACAGGAGTCCTTTTAAAAAGGGTGCATTCACAAGCGAACCTCGGGGTTTCTTCTTATTGTATAGAGTTTTATGGCCTTCTTCACTTTCCAAGCTACGTAACCCGAAACACCATTCCTCTTTTGTTGACATTCAAGCCACATGTTAACTTTATGCCGTATTATATATGCTAATGCTATCTACATTACTAATTAAAATACATGAATATTATGATAATTAAATTTGCAACATACATGTTATATTATATTTAATTTCACTGGGGGTGGGCGGTAATAACTGTGTCATCCACAAACAAAATGAACAACTTTTTCGTGGTTAATCACAAGCATTTTTTAAACACATGACACACTAAAAGCGCGCGCTTTCTTTTCCGCTCTTTGACACGTAAAAAGTTGGAGATTAGTGTCTTGGAAAATGCCTGATATCGTGACGCCAATAATCCCTTCTTTATATTGCTAAAATCTTTATTCAGACAATGTATGGCCCCTTGAATGTTGAGTAAGAAGTTTGTTTTCATTTTGCATCTAACTTTTTAACCGATTTCAGGATACAACACTTTGATGTTATAGTATTTTACCAAATTCATGTTGTTTTAAATTATAGAATATATGCATATCATTTTGCAAGCAATTATGTAAAGTTTTACGAGCAATAGTTTGGAGTCTCTAGCCAGAAAATTACCCTGTATATTCAATTTCGCAGTTTGAAATTAACAAACTATATAGTTGGTGAGCATGAAGATCATTAGTAGATATGAAAACGTACAATATGACAATATTTCTTGATAGCTGATTTACCCCTTATGCAATAATTTTAGGCACTCTCAAATATTTATGCTACGAACTCATAATGTGCAATGACCAATATAAAATAACTGGAATTGTTATAACTCCATTCTTTCTGTAAACGTCATTTTTATTTATTTTCTTAAATATTTATAGTAATTTTTCAAGTTTCCTAAATTATAAATGTTTCCATATATCCCGAAATAACTTAAAAAAAGAAAAGAAAAAGCTAAATTTTTCCGGGGATAGGATTTATATATTTATATAAATCCTATTTGTTTCCTAGTTCAGAGTCCAGTAGCTTAACTTGGTTTACCGTCACACCCTCGCCTATACTGAAGCGACATTATTGTAAAGCAGAACAGCCGACTGTCGAGTATGGCGCTCACGTCTCGCCTGTGTTTAATGCTTTCCCTTACACCAAGACAAGGTAACAATGAGTACCTGCTTAGTATTCCACAGACCTTGGCTGGAACATTGCCCCTCCGAGGGGATATAAATGCAATTTAAACCGGCGTGAAGGGATGACTGATTTATGTCACTTTTATCCTTCATTTAGGGTAGTAACAAACATCAGACAACTGAGAGGGGGGATAGTTTAATTGTAATTATCTTCTGTGTGCAAACAGGTGGGGGACCATTATTTTTTTTAATTAAAACCGACAAATTAACATAAATACAAGTCAAAGATAAAGATATGGTTTAAGAGTAGTATTGAGTTCTATAAGTTTAAAAAGTTTTAACTCAAAATTGAATGCATCCATGTTGAGAAACGTTTGTTACAGTCTGCTTTCCAACGTTTCAAAATACTGACTTTTGAATTGCAACTTATCATTCCTGAACAATGGACTGTTTGGATTTGATCTTGAATATTAGATGCTGCAAGGGACGCAGGTTTAGGACAGCAAGAATGATCTTTGTGTTCTGTTTATAATTCCCACACGAACTTCCTTAAGTGTTTGATAGTTAACTATCAGAGAGAAGAAATTGTGCAGCAATGCCCTTATATCACTTGCCCTAAAAAGTATGAACTGCATTCACTCTGCAGCTCAAGTTATGCATGCATGTAATTTGAATGGTAGAGAAATAATAAACCGTTTGATGACCCACCCCCTAAGAAAACTATAAAAATATGAACAATGGCAATATATTCTGCACTACAGCATAAAACACTGCAACAAGAAAACTGCAGCACTTTTTTCACTCGATGATGTTTGTAATAAGTTTCTGTAAAAAGAAAAATTAGAGAAGCAAATATGCTGCATGAAGATGTCGTTTGCGGAGGAGGAGATTAGGAGTGGTTGTAGCGGTGGGAAAGAAAGAGTATGAAACAGATTAAAGTAAAACAGGAGAGAAAGGGTGAGAGAAGTTAAAGGAAGAAAGAGGGAAATGAGAAAATAGTAATAGTTAGATACAAAAGAAGTGAGAAGAAAGAAAAGAAGAAGAAAAAAGTTTTCCAAAAAATGTATTTGAAAATATTTCTATAATCAATTAATATCACTTTTCAACCAGGTAATAAAACCTGTCCTTTTTACCAGAATCTTGAAATCTTGACAGTTATTTTCTTTTCTCCAGTACTTTCTATTCAGACAGTTCTTTTAACAGATCAGTGATTATTTTTTTTTTTTTTTTTTTTTTTTTTTAAAGATTCCAGAGTGACTGTCATAATTTGAAAACAACTTCTCTGTTAAGCTAATGTAGTTGCTGTAGCTTAAACGAATATATGTAAACAGAAAGTGAATCAACTGCACTTCATCATGTTTAGAAACATAAAACTTTAACCTACATCGGGTGTTAAAGAATTTTACCACAATAATTTTTCAGAAGTAAGAAGTTATATAGTGACAAAGATGTTAGTGTTAATTTTGATTACACCCTTCATTAGTCAATGGCGTACTAGTTCTTTAGAAACTTAATACTATAACTTTGAAATTTGAACGTCTTATCTTAAATTTGGTATTTAAGACCCCTCTACAATATTTGATAGTATTGCGGTGTAGTTGATTAACATCCTGTATATGTCTATACATGAGAAATGAGCGATATAACCAAGAAATGACATTTTTAAGAGTACTGTCTTTTATTATTTCTGATGTTAGTATTGTTCTTAAACACAAAAGGTCTAGTGGGAGCCTCGTACACAAGATCGTGGGCAGGTACATACATTTTTTTCGGGCGTAAAAATCCTATATATGGCTTCCTTCTAAAGGGAAGTAAAAGCACGGGTAGATTTGCGACAAGTAAAATAACCTCAAACCTGATAGAGGAGGCCTCTGGGCAAAATTTATCGGCCGCTTCACTCCCCAAATTGAATGGGACGCTGATGTCTAAGATTTAAACAGCGTTCACAAATAAAACAAAATTTTAAACACAATGCTAGAAGTGTTTAATTATATATTTTAAAGCATATAAGGTCTATTATCTCCGAATGTGTACTGATTTAGCGATATTTATTATTCCCTAATTTTGCATTATAAGCTCGTCTTATTAACCAACTCTGTACATAACTGTCAATTGTGCTTTTAATTTTAAATATATCCCCCCCTTTTTCCTATTCAGAAGAGCGCGAAGTGTACAAATTAGCGCTTTTCGAGTATTTTCTCTCTAAGCTCTTCATGTTATATTTCTGTTGTCAATAAGTTCTTTTCTAGAGAAAGAGGCGCAGATAGAGCAATCACACATCAGAACCAGTGAATTGCAAGAATTTGGTGATTCTAAAATCACAGTCTGTAGCAATCATCATCAATTTAACTCTGTATCTAAAGGACGAGGTTAGATCCTTAAGACCGAAGCACATACTTAACTAGAGTCGATGTCTGCAAATAGTTCCTTGAATGACCCTTAAGAGATTGGTCGTGGGAGAGTACTTGTAGCCCGCAACCTTTCTCCATAGGATTGACAAATGAAGGTAACCTCTGTTGAATGTATAACATGACTGTACCAGAACGTTTGGCTCAACTATAAGTATTTGTGAATTGAGAACTTATTCCAAGCGGTCGTGTCTTTTTACTGCTGAGCTTTACACAGGATCAAAAGTGCTATATTTGAAAGCGGTTTTATCCTGGTTTAATAAATATAAAATGTGCAGCAAGTTATGGCACCATAATACTATTTTGATTCAAAGCAATATTTTATTTTATTTTTCATGCATACTTTTGACCACCATCTCAAAGAATTGGTGTCACTGTCAAATACTAGCAGAGAAACAGTTCGCATTTATGGAAAAGAAAAGCTTTATTATCTACAGTAATCTATTCTTTGTTTATTAACATTATTTTGCAAAATAAATATGTTCACAAAATACTTTTAAGACGATCTAATTGTTTTATAAATAAATTATTTTGGTCATTTCATGTGCCCTATCACCTCCCTTGCCATTTTTAGGATGTAATGTGAAGCCAGTTTATAAAAAGTTAGGGATTAGGTTTGATTCTGTCTAGCTCCTTGCTAGAATTTCAAACAGAAACTTTCTAGTGATTGCTCAGACCATTAGGGAAAATTTAAATAGGTTTAACACTTAAATCCCCATATTTATACTGGAGAAAATCATCCTTTTTTATAATCACCAAAACATCATCCTAAGATATATGCAATGACACAAGAAGCACATAAAATATAAATATACGCTCTCTTATGTTACAGATGATCACTGGATTGAATTACAAACATCCATACATGTCGCTCTTGTGTTGCCTTGCTACCAGGGATCAGTAATTTCCGTGGAAATAGAACGCAACCTCTTGCTGTTTTAGTGACTTAGAAAATCTGATGTCACATATGGGTATGTACTTTGTTAGTTAGCCTTGTAGCCTTGTTACACACACGCGCGTACACACTCACACACTATCAAAAAAATCTACCCATTAAGAGGTATTAATGTTACTTGTAACTAGTGACAAAAATAAAATTGGCGGGTACTACGGTTTTCGAAATTTTGCCAAGTATTCGCCTGTTTCGTAATGTCATATTTTCCCTTAATGTATAATTTCTTATAATTTAAGTAAGTGAAAACTCATTACCTTAGTGAGCAACAATGAAACAAAATTTAGATCAATCTAATTTTTGCACAAATATTTTATATTAAGAATAAAGAGAAACTTTGTGCTAACATTAAATTTGTCGGGCACATGTCTTTATTTTTTGGGAAGAGTATTTTTGTCTATTGGATTTAATGAAACTACAGCTCTTTCCAAAGGTCATTTGCCGCTATGCTGGAAAAAAAAAAAGAATCTCATTTCTTCTCAGGGGAAAAGTGCAAACTAGCAACAAGTATAAGTGCCACACCAGTTAAATAGTGAATCTGATAGATACTTAATAGAACATTAAAGAAGATTCTCTGTCCGAATTAGGATATGTGCATAAAGTGTTAATGAAATAAGTAAACTCATTTTTGTCTATAGTTATAACCCATAAAGTAATACAAAATCATATAATGAAGAATGGGTAATTCAGGAACCTAAACTCACTTTTAGGGAAGATTCTTTGCTTTTATCACGGTGTGTGTAAGTATTTTTCATTATTTTTTGAAGTTATCAGTTATATGATGTAATTGCGACTTATATTTAACCTAAAGAACGGGCTATTCTTTTCCTACTAATGGCTATGATAATAAGAAATAATTACATTATATTAGTTATTAATTGATGAGAGTTTATCCTTTCACTATATGTACATATACTTTAAATACGCCCTGCTTTTATGAACTTCTAGACTTTAAAATCGTGCAAAGGCGAAAGAAACGGAAGGAGTTGCACTTGACAGGAGACAATCGTAGAGCTACCAGCATTTTAAATAATGCCTCGAAATATTTTAATATATTCTATGAAATTTTTCACTTTTCTTTCTTGATATGGATAATAGAATAAGGAGCATGCTACAAAGCAAAAATTTCAATATTTTTTAGCATTTAAGTATGTAACATTTAGAAATAAAATTTATAAAAAAGTTCAAAACTTCAGAATTGAAAGAATCTGTAATTATTATCTCTGGTTGTCCCGTGATTGTTACGAAATATTCGTCTGTATTATATAAGCCCTTCCTCAGTAGCAAACATTTATGAGACATACTCGTAAAGTCTGTACAAATATTTCCCCCGCTGTATCAACCGCATTAGTAAAATTTCAAAGGTTATCGTATTTTGGTTGGATTTGTTGATGATAAATAAAATTCTTTATATAGGCAGTCTCCAACCACCAATCATATTACACGAGAATCACTGGAACTTATCCAAGAGCAATTTCCAGAGCGGTTGATTTCCAGAAACCGCAAATATCCCTTTCCTACAAGTTCTGCTGACCTCACACCCCCTGAGGTTATTGTTGAGGTATTTTCAAGGAGTGTGTGTACACAAGTTTAGAAATCCAATATTCAACGACTTCAATCAGCTTAAACAAAACACTATATTTGCCCTTACTCCATTACCAAAGAGACAATAAATACGCTTAATAATCCTCATTATTGTTAAGAAATATGTTTAAATAAAGTCGGGTATTTTATATGTGTGTAAAAGAAACGTATAATTAAAATAACTATTCATATAGTATACACCAGTTTTGGTAACATTTATTCAGGAACATACTGTGATACTGTGAAGGAAAAATCTCTTTTCTTTTTTCTGTTTTAAGATGAATTCCAATGGCTACGAAGTCATTTCTCCAATAAAAACTGAAAAATAATGTTGCATTTCAGAAGCAGCATTTATAAATAATGTGTCATACTGGGTCACTCAATAGCGGGATGGTAATATTTTCTTCGTTTAAGTCTTTAGGAAAAAAAGAACTGAAACACAAATAAAAGTCAAGTAAACTTTAAATAAGAAAATAAATATAATAAATTCCCAGAAAAAAGAAAATAAAATAAAATAGAAAAATAAGAAAAAGGATGAAGCATCAGAGAGGAAAATAAAAAGGCATGAAATGACAAATAAGAAAATTATCTCTCCTTTTCCTTATTTTCTCTTAACTTATGAGGGGAGTTTATCTTCACTTTTCATTTTGAAGCCCTAAAATAAAGACACGAGATTTCGTTTATCAATAATACTCAGTAATGTTAATTGCAACAGAGCCTAATAAGTCATTTATCATTAACTCATTTTTCACTACAAGACCGTCTTGGTAACCAACTCTTTCCATAAAACAGGAACACTACAGTTAATGTTCATTTCAAATTTTATTTTACAAGGTGGTTTACGACCTATGAAGAAAACACTAAATGTCCAAAATGTAGCTTTTTAAGTATTTATCCGTATTTTGTTCATTTCATATTTATATTACCCGTCGGCATGAGTGACTAGCTGAATGTTTTTAGTTGTTCCCAAACAAAATGTACCCCATTTAAGTATTTACTCTCACAAGTCTCATTAAAAACTTTTAGACTCACCTATTTTTCCAAACTCTGCTTCTAAAATATCCACAACTTCTAAATGTGCTGCCATGGATTGAAGGAAAAACTGTTTCAACTTAGTTTTATTTCAATGAAAAAGCACAGTTGGCAAAATGTGTACAAATAAATTTCATTAAGTAGTAATGATATTTTCCCCTCTAAAACTGATCTTGCAGTATTGTGGATGAAATCTTAGAGGTAGATCTTCCATTTTTGATTTTACGTTTTGCATCTTGTATAGTTTGAAGACTGTGAAAGCCACATGTATTATGCAGTGTCAGTTGTTTTTGTACATGTTCCTTTTGATGCAAACTTTTTTTTTATTAACTCAACCCGTTCTCATTTTTGTTGATGGATTATGTTCAACCACCACACAAACGACTGCTGTTTAGTTTACGAATCAAATAGCTATTAGCTTTTCGTTACCTTAGGAAATTCTATATACTTCCGAATTTTCATCTGCAATGACGTTTTACAGCAGGAATTTACACCACTCAATATAGACGGTGATCGGGAAGAAATGTAAACACCATTTTGTCATATAATAAGCTACGTTCTCTCTCTCAATAAAGGTGAAATGCCCTTTTTTCACTATTCATCTTATGGCAGCGATGTTTTCAGGTTTGGCTGCGGCCGAGGCGAGGTTTTAATTTTAGGTATTTCCATCTCCACTTCATTTAAAAAACATCGCATCTTAACTATGAGAGTAAAACTGTAGATTATTCAGAAATGTTTAATAATGTTACATAAACTTGCTTTGGATTAGCTTAAAAAGCAAGTCTAGAGGAATCCATCCTGGACAATCACTGAAAGAAAATGCTTCATTCCCAGCATATTTAACCATGATCATATATAAATACTAGGTGCCTATCACACTTGCACAACTTTCACTCATGCATCAAGAAGCAGCTAAAATTTTGCGACATGCAAACTTTAAATATATCATATTATATATAGTTGAACTAATAGTTCCTTAAATACTGACTTAAAAGAGTTGATATATAAGTACAAATTGTAGTTAAATATGAAAATATAATTTTTGCAGTTATTAGTAGTGCGTGTTTTAAATAAACTATAAACCCCGTATTTTAAATAAATTTAAACGAATTCTTAATTGCATACTTTTTAATTGTACGTTTCAACACATTACTTAATAGACAAGGAGCAATTGCGTTCACTTGTGTAAAAATGAAAGTAGAACCATTAATTTGTTTTAGTGGAGACCAAAGTGCAAAGTTATAACTATTTTAAACTTTGATTAGAGGCGCCGGTACATGGTGAATATATTCCGCTTTAATGGAAATTACTTAATAAAGAGTTTCGTATAGACATGTTAACTTTTCTTATGGTATAATGTAGCATAACGATAATAGACAGTAGCAATTATTGAACATACCAGGCTGCACCTACTGTTTTATTATGTTCGAGAGGGCGATATTGGGGGGGGGGGGGAGCGGCTGAAGAGATTGAATCTTCCCGCTTGTATTCTCACATGAAAGTGCGTTTAGAGCAAAGGTATGTAATTGAATTCTCCATGCGGAAGAAATTGCACTCTTGGCATTCATCGATATTTATTGAACCGACAATGCTACTACAGTAAGGTGATGGATGGTAAATTTCATCAGTGACAAAGAAAAAATCACGAAGGACAAGACCCGCACGTTGTCACCACACCAAAAAAAAAAAAAAAAAAAAAAAAAAAGAGCATCTGAGCTCAACCGCGCTAATCAACGGATTAGCATGGATGGGTCCCATGAACACTGTATGGAAATTAGCGACTTGTTGAACCGATACGGCGAGTTTCCTGCATCGCACAATCACCAGTTGCCAGAAGGTGTCACTAGAACTAGCATACTCAGAACGGCTGTCATTGGAATGACGATATTGGATTTTCACCGAAGAAAAAGTTGAAGACTCAGCTTAGAGCGGGTAAAGTGATGCACACTGTCTTCTGGGATATAAAGAGTATCATCCTTGTGGACTTCCTGGAACTCGGAACTCGGAAGACCAGCTCTGACCACTACATTGCGTTGCTGCAGAACTGAAGGTACGGATTTCTAGAGTTAGGCCAGAAAGGAATACAAACTTTTTCTTGCAACAAGACAATGTTAATCCCATACCAATTTGAAGACCGTTGGTCACATTAGCAAATCTGGCTGGCACGTCCTTCCAATCCCACCGCACGGTCCGAATTTGAATACTTAAGACTATTCAGTTGAAATCAACTGCGCGGGCAGAATAGATGTAGATACTCGAGCTTATTTTACAGGAGCTACTATAATCATTGCCGTACCCACAGGTATTAAAATCTTTAGATGATTTGCCACAACTTACGGATCTAAAATAATTTATAGAGCACCCTCACTCTGAGCTTTAGGACGACTTTGTACCAGCTGTGAAACAAGGTTTGTATTCTGCCCTGCTGACTTTTACGAGTGCGGTATACAGGCTCTTGTTTATGCATAGCCAACGATGGTGAAACATAATGTTTGTAGCTAATTATTCCAGTATCAAACAATGTTATTGTGTGCCTTGTGTACGTTTTTGTTCGTGGAAATAAACAGGAGCAACCGTTGTACTTTTTGGTTTATACGGACATTTAAATTAATGAAGTTTAAGATCAAAGAGAACCGTCGTTAAGGTGAAGTCTAGACCCACTCGTGAGCGGGAAGTCTAGGATTCGAATCCCGTCAGGACCGTCCTCCCTGACTGAGGTTTTTTCCAGTTTTTCCTCAGTTCTCACAAATGGCAAATGCCGGGGAAGTACCTTAAAATTAGGCCTGGAACATTTCCTTCCTTAAAAAAATCCTTTCCCAATATATCATTTCATCTCATGTATCATTAGTGTCACCTCCTGTGGAGCCTCGGTACTAAAAACGAGCGTTAAACACTATTCAAAAAAATCAAGAGATTTAACTGAAAGAAAAACTTAAATTCAAATAATGAAGGTAGAACTCTTAATGGGTTTTTATCCACTCTCTCTCATTGAGAACGAAGTAATGACTACCAAATTTGTTCAATTTTGCTTACATCTATGTTAATGAACCACAACACAATAATTTCAGAGACTGTAAAGGGCTCTTTAGGGAATGGTACACGAAAAAAATAAAGGAATTTTAAAATACTGATTACTAGATTAGATATTGATAAGTCAATGCTAAAATAAAAAATGGGATAGAAGGTGATTTAGAATGCTTCAAACCTATTTCGCGAGAAGAAAATCTACAATATCATCCATGTTTTTAAGAGTTAATGCTATAAGCTCTAAATCTGGAACTAAACATATGGCAGTACAGCACTGAACAATGGTTACCTGATTTATTGTGTTAGGTAGATTAGTACAGAGTTGTCCATTTGACTGTGTAGCCTAATAAGACGATAAGACTACAGACCGATTCCGAGAATCTAAGTTCAAATTTTGGTGATTTACTTTTAGCAAGAAATAACTCAAGATGTTAAAAATCAGCGAGACTCGAACTTGATAACAGTGAGATCCGCTTTTACTTGATGTCCGCGTCATTCCGACTGCACCAGGAGGCGTGCTATACAATTTTTCTCGTTATTGTGTTGTGTAATTTCGAGTGAGAGTTTCATTAGTCAGTGGCGTATTGGTCCTTTAGAAATTTAACGCCATAACTTTGAAACTTAAACAGCAGACCAAAGCGTCTCTACCACAAATTGTTTATCTAAAACCTTCTTACAATCTCTACAATGCTTGCGTTGTAATTCATTAACAAATTGTACACTAGCAGAAGGATTATGTAAGTGGCTATATTTTATATTACCGCACACTACAGTGTGAAACATAACTTACGGCCCACCTCCATATAACATAAATATAAATATAATACGTATGTGCGAATCTAATCATAGTATTTTAGTAATGTTGTCTTCGCTAAAATCGTAAAAAATCATCCAACGGAAACCTTCATGTGAAATTTCCAATTACTTTGTTTTTAAATGCTCACCGTAAACAAACTACTCATTCAATTTCTAAGCTCCAACTGTTTTTTCTCAACAAATGTCAATTGTTTAGAAAATATGACATATCTCAATAGTGCCACCTAATGGTCGTTTGTAACAATTTAAAAGGTTACTCTCACATGTTGTATCACTAATGGCATCACGACTGTAGCCTGTGGTGGATTCACCATATCTTCCACTCTACTCGTAAAGTATTATTACCATAAAAATGTGTTAAGAATTACATATAATGTAAAAATACCTTTTCACAGCTGTGAAACATCTCATACATAAAAATTGTCCATTCTACTCAAATCCCTAAGAATGGTTTCAGTTTAAAACTTCATTCTATAATAATAATAATAATAATAATAATAATAATAATAATAATAATACATTTTTGTAGATAGCTGTGATTAGTTTATGGCACCGTAAAATTCTTTAATGTTCTCTAACATCTTGGTAAGTACGCCTCGTGCACATTTTCTTAACGTTGACTCGGTTGTCGCCAAATGAGCACATATCGTGTAGTTCTGATGTTCATCGTGCACTATTGAATGAATACTATCTTACATTCCAATGCAAAATAGTTGCAGTAGTTAATTTCTGTAATCGTCCTTACTTATCTGTAGCACTCAGAGGTGACGTGGGACGGGCTCAATCATACTATACCTTAAAAAACTGGTGCCGCAAATTCAGGGCACCACAACATTTTTAGGTTTTTAAAACTTCGGTACAAGAAATAAGTAAATTAATTCTGTATTACCTTCCTGTTGAAGAAGAGTGTCCTAATTAGTGCAGAAGAACTGAAGAGTTTGAATAGTAGTTTAAGAAGATATATCATACAAAATAAGTTACCCTTACAGCATTTTCTGCAAGAAGGGCAGTGCACTTTTTTTTGTAGTACCTGAGATCTAAAAAGGTGTAGTGTTGTGACACTGAGAGCGCGGCGCCAGATACCAGCAATGGTGAGGGGGAGGTCGCGCCAACATGAAAATGGACTGTTTTAAATGTGCCTCACTGTATTTAAACAGTTACTTGTTTACATGGACGGAACTGTCCAAGTTTAACATAGTTTTACGCCAACTATCACGGTCTTCCATACTTGCATGAACCCATGATCCTGAGTCTGTCAACAGCTTAAGTTATTCGCATTCCTCCTCTCAAGATGAGGGGAAGCTTCGGAAAAATCTACACGGGAACTTAATCTAAACAGGGTTCCTGCAGTTTTTCGGCTGAGTGTGGACCGATTACCTGGCCAAATGAGCAACCCTCCCTGCCAAGACAGCATTTTCAGAACACTAATACTGAAATACACAGAGCTTGAGCGCATGTTTCTTCCTATGGAAAATACTAATTTTAACGGTCACGTGATGGATTAAAAGTATCAATACAAGCTAAGAATGGGGTAATTAGACTATATGACATAATTACTTACATAGGCAAGTTCTATTTAGCGTACATTGTAGTCTCACTTTAATCTCACAGACAAATCTTCCTTATCGATTGCGCAACCGATATTGTTATGAAGCATTTCCTCTAACATGCGTTACCCCCTTACACCTCAGAAAGCAATCTCTTAAGGGGTTTAATTATTACGTATTAATACCAATATTATATTTACTTTATCATAAATTGTAGATCAATACAATTTCTGACTTCTCTCTTAAGCCACCGAGCTTTGTAGCGATAGCATCCATGATAGTTTAAATTACAAACAACCGTTTCTTTTCTCTGAATGCTTCTTTTGTGTTGTTCTGAGGATGTTATTAGCTATGTATTATTTTACATCGGTACATTTTTCATAATTAATATGAATTCTGCTTATTGCTAGATATTTATATAATTATTTCTCAAGTGAAGTAAAAGATTGCTTGCTGCTAGTAAAAAGGATTCACCTTTAATGGAACATTTTACATTTCTCACTCCAACTACTTTATGTTTATTTTCATGCATAGATATTATTCCGTTTCATTCACGACTGTATAAACAATGTTCTAATGTTTTATTCAGTTTATTTTTTCAGATTTTTACACCATTTCATTCAGGTGTTTAATTATTTTTTATTACATTTTGTTATAAAATAATGTAGTTTTTGAGCTACGTAACTCTTTACATAGTCTCAGAATTAAAGAAAATTATACAAATGAAAATCAAAATATACAAATATTTCACACTATTTTAAAAGGTTCATTACAGTCAAAGAAGGTGGTGTTTTGCATCTTCCTTAAGCCATTGATGCACTGAGATGTGCAAGACGTGTAGTGAAATTAGACGAAGACTAAAGGAGTACAGGAGACGGAATGCTAGTTTGAAAATCAAATTAACGATGCGACCAAGAAGAGAACAACGAAGTGAGACAGTAACGTTCTCAGAAAAGAGAGAAATGTGTCGGGTTTCCTGCAGACTGCCATGAGGAGGTTCCTTTTTCCCCAACTACAGCACCGTCTTCCTCTTCACCTTACCAGGCAAAGTGCCCAAGCAAATTAAGTATATCATTAAGGAAAACAGGCGTGGCTCTACGATCTACAAAGTTTGAAACTGCGCAGACTCGAGATAACAATCACTGCAAGCAAACACAGCTTGTCCCACCAACTTTGCCGACTCTGCCACGAATAATTAGGAATACAGTTTTTTCATTACTTCCCTTCAGAAGAGACTCACTCTCCTTTTCAAACTCCTTCTTTGTTACAGGAAAATGTAAAGCAGCGTGGATGTTATTTACTGTTATTTATTTGTGTAGTCATCAATATCTCATTTTGGTAATTACCTTGAGGTCCATGGGCTGAAGGAAAACAAAGAACATTTTCCTTCGCAATGAAAAGGCAATGAAAGTCCATAGCAGTTTGGCTGGATCTTTTGAACCTTCAAATGTGTCGGGAGCCACCGACTGTGCCAATTAACTGTATATTTTTTCTGTAACCAGCTTCTGAGTAAACGCTAAAACGATGGTATTACCAACGTTTTCAAAATTTCTCCTCTGGCCTAAGATAAAACACTTTTCGTTACAGTTTATCGGCATTTCTTACATTTTAATAACTTACATTTTAAAATAGATAAAATATTGATTTTTTTTTACTTTTTATGTCTGATCCATGTTTGTTAGTGTATACTCTTTTGAATATTCATACTTTTGTCAGCAAGTATTATCCCATGCAACTATCTGCTTCATTGCATTGCTTTCTTTGTCTATTGGAAAAGACCAACGCCCCCCCCCCACACACACACACCACACACCACACACACCAAGCTGAAAGCGGCAGCAGAAATGTTATTTATAACTTGAAACAAATAAGTTTGAGTTTTAGTATACATAAAAGGATTGCAAGGAATCAAAGCAAAAAAGGAAGAAATATTTTGCACCTTCATGCATTTTTCAATCTAAGATATGCCAATGAGGTAAATTCAAATACCCTGCAATTGAAGAGAAACCAGTGAGAAATATTTTTTTAAAAAATAACTAACTGTATTTTCATCACCGTGGTATGAATCTTTCTGATTATTAATCGCCGAATGCAACTACGAAATATACTAGGAATATGAAGATATCAATGACCATCTTTAGAATGTTTTGCCTCTAACAGGGCTAATAGTTCCAAATGCTCATAGTACATTTGAAGCTGATCAGGGGTGACTATAATGATTTTTACAGTTGAGGTCAGGTCAAAATATAAACAAATAAATAGTTGTTTTTTCATCTCATAATAAATAGCACTTTTAGCAATCAGATCTGACACTTATTTAAGACTCATGATTGTAAAAGACCACTAGGATTACAATAAAATGGGCATTAATCTGCAAACAAGAAGCTATGAAAGTATGGATATATGGAATTGAACTTGACGATTGACATTTGAGTCACTGTTATTATAAATGCAGGGTTTTCTATTCTTCAGAAAATGAATCTCTAAAGGACTTCGAGCGAAAAAATCGGACGACTTTCTAAATGAGAACATGATTTTGAAGGTATCATTTCGATAGACTCCTTGACAATAAATTGGATATAACTTAAAAAAAAGTTCTAAGCTGCAAAGCTAAAGTAACGATGAGGGTACAATGCAATCAAATATTTGTGATCACTGAAAGCGTTTCTTGATATGGTTAGTAACAGTATCGCATACTTCTTTGACGCTTGCAGTCAAATTTACCTCCAGATCATGTTTACAGAGCTTGCTGTTGTCTGAAGAACACAGTATTTTTTCAAAATTTGTTATATTTCTCAATTTTCTTTTAACGCAATTCATTTAAAATTATGTAAAGTGATGCATGTAATTAATGAATTAGGTCATTGAATGTGAATCTTACTATGGGAAATGTCAATTTCGATATGTGATAGCAAATATTAAGAAAAAACAGAATTCTGGGTCATTGGGTAATTTTTTTTCCCCCAAGGTCTCCTCATTGTTACGCCAATCTTTTCAGTTTCCTTAAATATAGTAACTCCATTTTGTTTTGGTTAAAACTTTTACATATTAAAATTTCCATTCTGTTATTGACAAATTGGGTATGCATGAGTGCGGTAGTTTACTTCAAGAATAGAACAATGTTGTGAACTTAGTAATGTTTAGCAAAAAGGAAAAGCATTATTGCATTTTTGCTTTTTGAATAGTCACTATTTTTAACCAAATTTATCTCGTAGACTAAAAGTGAACATAGAGAAAGAGAGTGTGCTCTATGGCACAGTTTGTACCTCATCCTGATTACCACCCATTACAGGTGCACCATCATGTACATGCGCTATAAATATATATTCCAAACTGAAAGGTTGAAGGCTTTTAATGAGATCTTTACTTAGACCTTTGGGAAAGAAAGAAAATATTATAGTTTGTACAGGCTCTTAATAATCTTTAAAATTAGATGGGTCGATATCAAATTTTCTCAATACTCAATACTTAAGCATGTTTTAGCCAGGATTATTGATAATTGGATACTATAGGCTTTCATATTTTTATAAAATAAAATCTATTTTCATTATTTTAAAAGCATTATATATCAAACAAATACATTTGAATTTCTTTTACCCACATATTACATTTTTATTCTGAAACGTTTAACACCTTTGTAATTATGAGAGCCTATGGAGTAAAATGTATTCTAAATTTAAGGATATTAAATATCTCTTAATAAAAATACGCTATTTATACTTTGTATTAATTCAATAAAATGTATTAAATAACAAATGGTGCAGTTATCACTCATAGTTTCAAACTTCATTCATATTATTCAGAAAAGACAGACCACGAAACATTCGTCTGTCGCTTCAAAATAACTGAAAAGTATAACTAGGTAATAAAGTGAAGTTTTCATGCTAAAGATGCTGAGGTACAAATTTGTTAGCATAAGTTACTTATTAGATGATTTAACAGATCACAAGATATGTTTACTAAAGTCTCTTTTGTTATTAGTCAGACTCTGTTATTTTAGGTGCAGAGGGGTTATTTCACATCCACTGAAGAGGAAAACCCTGTCAGAAATTACTATCAGGATTCAAAAGATGTACTTCAAATTGCAATATAAAACACTTTTTTTTGCCCTGGTACATGACTTTTTAAGAATTTTGTAGTCCATACAAACTGTCGGCAAACCACATGCAGAAATAGGGTAACGGATGTTCTTTTGTTATGGAGTTGACTAACTGCCTTAGAAGCTCTCTCAATTTCTAGGTACTGGCCATGTATTATATAGACTCTTATGTAAGTGACACATGTTTCTGTGACCACTTTAAAATGTGACAACATTAATTAAAATTGTCGTATTAATAAAAAATCGAAAAAATATCTAGCTCGTGCATAGAGGTATCATTTGATTTCGATATATTTTGAATATCGAGAATATAATTGATAAACTAATTCTACTTAAAATAATTGCCTATTGGCTGCAGCAAACTATATCTGTTATTTCATCTTCCCATACAGCAACAGTACAGCACTTTTCTTCATTTGTTTCATATGCATGTCGCAATAGCTCATTCTGTACACGTGTGAAGTAATTTACAGACACGCTATTCAAGTGAGTTTAATACAATATCGAGGATTCCGAAGCCTATAATCCCCCTCCAAATTTGTCAATTCTTGAGATTCCTTGTGACCCTCAATGTCAGTTTATATGTATCAAAAACGTTGAGTCATGTGCCTATTTTCAGTGACTTATTCTTATATTTTTTAATAATGTTTTGATCGCGGAATCTGAATGTTTGCAACTTATATGTAAGGCATTTTCTACACGAATTGCACATTCCCCCTGAATTTTAATTCGTTCGCTAAAATGCTTAATATCATTTCAATCTGTTACTGTCCAGAATCCTCTTCACTAGCTAACATAACCGCCACGGGTGGCCGAGGTCGTTAAGGTGCTGACTCGTAGGCGGAAGGTCTGGGGTTCGAACCACGCCAGAACTGTCCTTCCTGAATAAAGTTTTTTCCTGGTTTTCCTCAGTCCTCATTACTGGCAAATGCCGGGAAGGTACCCTAAACTTAGGCCTGGAACGCTTCCTTTCAAAAAAAAAATCCTTTCCCAATTTATCATTTCATTTCATGTATCTACTGCCTGTGGTGCCTCAGTAGTAAAAACGGGCGTTAAAAATTTTTATTCCCGGATAGTGAAGAAGATGAACCATAAAAAGCATGACTCGAATGTTTCGATCACGTGCATATTGTCTATACGCCCTGCTCAAGAGCTGGGGGATGAAGTTAACTAAATAGCAGGATCTCAGATTCGAGTCCCCAGATACACATATTTTTAAATAAAGAGATAAATATAAGTGGCATATATATATATATATGTGCTGTACACAAAAAGATAAGTGATCCTAAAGAAATGCTGGGGTGCCTGGGCAGTCTGAATCCTAAGAGTAGACGGCCCACATGCAGCTCTGGAAGGCCCAAACATTTGCAGATCCTGAGTAAAGTTTAAATTCAACAAACTAGTCATTAAAGCAATGTACTCGTATAAAAGAGAAACAATTCACATTTACCATGGTAAATTTGTATGCGATATCGTGGTCCCAAAGTTTTTCCATGTAGTGTTATTTCAAATTCTACATAGTTTCTTTAGATCACTCAAAATGCACGAGTGCTTTAAAAAGAAAGTATGAATAGTATACTTTTCAGTAAATATATTTAACACGAGATTTTAAATTGTGAAAAATAATGAAATGAAACTTATCTTTTACTATACACATGGTTAAAATCAATAAAATTTCAAAATGTTCAAAAAATACGCAGCCATGGTGCAAAGCTACATAAAGTCAATTTATTAAGTTCTGCTCAGGTAGAGTTATGGTCTGCTAGTTAATGTTTATTAACATGTCAGTAGATGTTAGTCTTTGTTCATCCTTCCATTACATTTCCAATGAAGCAAGACGGACTTACAAAGATCCAAAGCATACGAACTCTACACTTAACATTTCTTACATAGACTTTATAGAGAAATGTCAAGCCTTCAATTTCCTTTCCTACGCCCTTCCCACGACACACATCAGTAATCTTCTCTATCTGTGCGTGTTCTTTTGTTCTCATGATGTCGTTCCTCTTTCTCTCTCACTCCCTCTGGATCTAGTCGTTTTCCTCTCATTCAAAATCTCCATTTCCTTTGTTCTGGAAAACTACCACCTCCCTCCACCTTCCCACCCCGGAGCTCGCGTTTCTAATCTTCAAATAGCGAAACTTTAGTTCCACAGAGAGAGCTGGAGAGAAATTGCCAACGACTTTCTGCAGCTATTGGGCCCCCGACTGCTTGATTAACTGAAGGCAATTCAAAATGGCGGATATCATAAGAAGAAGTACGTTTGGAAAGTGATGAGTACATCAAGGGCTCATGGTAAAAGTTCTTCTGTGGAAGACTTCAAAAGCAAAGATGTTGCAGTAAGGAATTTTTGAAGCTGTCTAAATAATTGGTACAGAATTAAAGAAAAAGAAAAAATGTCAGTACAAAATCAGAAGTATGACGCATTTTCTTCCTTTTGGAGAAAAAAAAAAGATTAAAAAGCTAAGATATTCTTTCTTCTTAGAGGAAGACAGAAAGAGATAAAATAAGCAAAAGACGAGAGAGAGGGGATGGGAGAGAGAAAGAGAGAGAGAGCGAAATAAAGAAAAAAGAACGATGTATGAAATAACAAGAAGGAGTAAGGAAATTGGAAAGGAGAGGAAAAAAAAGGAAGGAAAATATGTCTCTCTCCTCTTCCTTTCCTCCCTTTTGTTCCTTCGTATTGTACTTTAAAATCAAAAGAAAGTTTTTTCTTCTTGTGCTATCGTTTATACTACTTAGTTTCACTTGTACTGAGAGTTTTTCACTCTCTTCTCTTTCACTTGGGAAGTGCAAGACAAAATTGAGAAACAATGGCTAGAAGGCACAAAAAATTCCTTTTAGAGAGCATGACATAAACGAGAAAACTAAAGTGAATAGTTAAAATAGGATAAAGGGGCAAAATAAATAAACTAAAACAAAAGAAATTTGCACATGAAAGAAAGCTAATAAAAAGAGCCAGAAATGTTTTGTTCATCTCTCTTTCAATTCTGAGAGAGAGAGAGAAGAGAGAGAGAGAGAGACTGAATCTTTAATGAAGATGTTATTTGAGCAGAGCACAACTGCATACTGATAAAAGCCAATCGTCAAGGTCGTATGTGAAGGTAGCACCTTGTAGTTAGTTGAGGGAGGTTTATCAGCGAGTGGTTGTGCGTTCATGTGTTACATCGTGTATTTTCGTTAGTTATACTACCACATAATTATAGGCGATGTTCCACAAATTTTTCAAGCTATACCCCCATGTAAATTGACCAAATGCCATATTGTGTTCTCCTTGCAGGGATTTTAGGGATGGACAAAAAAGACGTTATGTTAATACATTTCTTCTTTTAATTTTATCTGTAATATTTTCATTGCTGAATAAGCTACTGAACTAATAATCAATCCAGAGTTATTAATACATAAATTTTTCCTACTCTACTTTGTACCTGTATTAAATATACACGATGATTTATATAGAACTAATATATTCTTTCTTTATTTATTTCAAAACGAAGGATGCTAGCCACAACTATTTATACCTTAAATGTAGAGTATCATCGGGAGGTTATTAACCTCTAAAGAAAATATTGAAAATGCCCTTCCTCCTGCATAAGGCATAACACAACAGGGATTTCATGTGCAAAATCCTTGCATATTGTCCATTGCATGGTTCTATTTATATGGCTATACGAGATCCCAGAACTCACGCTATTGGGCCGTTCAAAATCCACATGTCATTCATGAAGCAACTATGCACTCAGTAAGTTGGAGTTTGGGTACGCAATATTCGCATAGAGAATAGTGAGACTAGACTGTGGACACTGCAGAGTATAGCGCCACGGGTGGCCGAGGTCGTTAAGACGCGGACTCGTGAGCGGGAGGTCTGGGGTTCGAATCCCACCAGGACCGTCCTCCCTGACTGAGGTTTTTTTCCAGATTTTCCTCAGTCTTCATAAATGGCCTGAAACTTAAGCCTGGAAAGTTTCCTTCCATTAAAAAAAATCCTTTCCCAATATATCATTTCATTTCATATATCACCAGTGTTCTACGCCTGAGGTGCCTCTGTAGTAAAAAGCATTAAAAAAAACCTGCAGAGTACCGCGGGATGTGTCAAGCAACTGGGCGATGTAGAATTGGGTCATAGATATTCTCAACTGCATGCTATACATCAAACCAGTCCATGACGCTAATTGAAAGTTTCCTTGACGACCGGATAATCTCTAAGCACATGTGGCCACCCAGGTCTCCTGATTTGACAACTCTGAGCTTTTTCCTATGGGGTTACTTAAAAGACAGAGTTTACGCCATACGTCCCCAGACATTGGATGACCTGAAGCACATTACACAGGAGATTAATGGTAAAGATAGAACAGCCCTCCAAAAAAGGGTCGGTAACATGGAACAACGTGTTATGCCTTATGCAGGAGGGAGAACATTTTCAGCATTTTCTATAGAGATTAATAATTTCCCAAAGATACGCTACATTTAAGGTACTATACGTTGTGGCTAGCACCATTCATTTCGAAATAAATGAAGAATAAATGTGTTAGTTGTATATGAATCACTCTGTAGCTTCTTTCAACTGTACAATTCTGATCCAGTGAATTTAGTAGCAGTTCACGCTGGTAGTTTTTATTCAATGACAATCTGTGAAACAAAGAGAATAATTTTCAAAGAAAACTATCTATAACATTTTCTCAATAGTCAAATTTTACATCTGCTGCTGATTTACCCAAACCTTACAACGTAATCTGAGTTGCATATCCCAGAAAAGTATACGGAAATTCTGGCACATTGTGTAGTCTTAACAATTTGTTTTTATGTACGATATAGATATATATATATATCGTACATAAATATCACATATATCATATATGTGTGTGTGAAAACGGATTTTTGCACAGAAGGAATAAGACGATTCACAAGAAGATATTCTATCAATCGTGTTGCAGGTAGGAAAACTGTTCCCCAACTTGTTAAAAAGTTACGAGAGAGGGGCTCTCTCAATGGCAAGAAAAATGTCTCGAACTCCCTTGTTTCTGTGGAAGAAAGATTGGATTATATAAAGGAATTTTCCATGAAGATGCCAATAATGTATTTCCGCTGAGGGTCATCACTCTATAACACAAGTTAGTGTTTATTATTATCAGTTTTAACCACAGTATCATATTATGTGTTTGTTCAAAATAAAAACTACAATAAAAGTAGTAACTTTACACGCGGCAACTATATCTCCCTGTTTACGGTTCCAGCGTCTGCATATCTTCAGTAAGCTGCCTCACTAGGGGGCCCGTAACTCAAATAATCTCACTGTATTGGTTTTCTTTCCTGTTATGCCGCTCAACTTTAAACCTATCTATAGAGCACAGTAATCGATGCTAAAAACTGAAGTTAACTGCTTCATAAGCGACAATAAACACCGTTTTAATGCTGTATAAGAATTTGTATCAACGTAATTTCTAAATTCATATGAAACGTCCGTATCATGTCGTTATTTGTTGGTCCTGGTAGTGTAGTGGAAACCATATTTGCCTCCTAAACCCAAGATCGCGGGTTCAAACCCGGACAGGTTAGATACTTTTTTCGGGCGTAAAAATCCTAATTATGGCTTCCTTCGGAAGGGAAGTAAAGCCGTGGGCCCCTTGTCGTAGATTTACGGCACGAAAAAAAAAAACCTTAAGCCTGAAAGAAGAGGCCTCTAAGCAAAATATGTCGGCCGTTTCACGCCCTGAATTGAATGGGGCGCTGATGACCTGAGATGTTAAATAGCGTCTGTAAATAAACCAAATAAAACAAAATAGTTATTTAGCCGTAAACTGCAAACATCTCAATGCCCTGGACATATTTTAGTCAGGTTATGGTACAACTACCGCGGTCATCAGAATGCTTGAAACAAACAGTGCTCTCAAACCACAAAAGGTAGAAAAAAAAAGGTAACCAGTATACCTTTACAAGTAACCAACAGCTAATACATTGCGCATTAATAATACTGCAGAAAATGCTATGAAAATTCAAAATATTAAAAACAACATGCCTCTCGCATCTCTTACTATTTTACGTAAGGGAAAATTTTGCTTTTGTTTGCACTATTTATTGCTTGTAATTGTTAAGCATGTGTCAGAATTTGAATAAAGTTTCCACTTTTGCAATTTGTTTACAAAAGTTAATTCAAGTACATGTATTGTGAAGTTGTTATTGATTTTATGAGGCCTGCCTCCAAACTATATCCACACTTCCTGACCTCCAACTAGATTCCCTTATAATGTTCCCTCGCTAGCACACTAACGTTTCTCATGAGAATACTTAGACTTTTTTTATCTTAAAATTAACTTTTAATCCTAGCAGGACGCATTTTATGAACAGAAAGTTTCAAATTAAAGGGCATAACTACTTAATGGATTCATTATTTGTAGAGAGCACCTTTATTTTTTCAATATGATTTCGGAAAGGTTCAATTAATGAGTTTTAGGGCTCTAATAATTGGAACTCTTCACATTACCTCACAGTATTGCTCTGCCTGACTTAAGTCTTAAATTAGACATTTATTTTTCCTCGAAAATGACCTAAAATTTTATAGGTTTAATAATGTAATGTGAAGAGGTGCTCTTAAGCATTTAAAATATAGGATATAAAAATGTTGATATATACATTTTACCGTCTATATTTGAGACAATAATTTCATGTGAAATTAAAGAACTTTATTTTCCCTTTCGCTCGAAGACTTAAAAACCATTTTTAATTTTTCAAAAGCCTAAGTCTTATCTTCACATTCACGATGCCTAGAAAGTTTCTCATAAGTTTGGCAAGTTTATTAAACCCTTTTTATTTAAGTTATCTTACTAATATAGCTTAAATGACAATGATACTATAACAGACATTATTTTCCAACCTAACACTGATCGATCGTGAAAGTGATTTGTTTCTGTTTCGTATGTTGGTGTTTATCCCTCATACTAATTCCTTTCAGCATAACTTATAAGGCCCCAAACTCTATTTGAAATACCACATAACTATAGCGTTTAGTCTGTCTCTTAGATGAAGCTTATAGAGCCTTTTAAAGCAAATAATACCATCGGTAAGTAAGGTAAAACATCAGTTTCAATGAGCATTAATGCTTTAGTGATTTTAATTTATCATGACTGAAAAACCTAAACATTTATAACCCATAAAGAAAAATGGCATTGTGAGCTTCGCCCTTAACTTAACATGTTGTCACTAGCTCTTTAGACTTCTTGAATTTAGTACATTATTTCTTTCTATATGTCATTCGAAGATATTGCCAAACACCAAATATCTTTAAATATTTGTTACATTGTGCAGCAAGACCTCTTTCTAAATTTTTGTTTCCAAGTACTTCTAAAATTTAAGTTTACGATGGTATCAGATACGGATGAAAGCCTTGTTACATCTTATGAATTTATCCAATTTTTTCTAGAATAATGTCATCTTTAATAAAAATGAGTGAGAATCTCAACGTTTAACAAGGAATGTAGTGATAAAGTTTTCATGTGTTGAGAATTTAAAACACTTCGTTAATTTCAGAAATATTGGCCAAGGCTTATAATCAGATACACTCTAGACATGGACACCATGGCAATGTGGTCAGAGTTATTATGGACAGATTTGATTAGATAGAACAGGACAACAGATGATAATTGACAGATACATTAAACCAGCCCATGTTAGGCGGGACTCAACTCGCGACCCTCAGTTACCAAAGTTTAAAATGGAGTATAATGGAAACATCAGCTGGGGAGTTCCGTGTTGTGTGTGACTTGTCAACTGGCGGTTATGTAGTGTTTATTCCTGAGATTTCCCTTTAAGTACTCGAACCCAATTGTAATCATTTCACTGTCTTGGAAGATGTTGGCGGTTTTCGAAACGTTAACAAAAAAAGAAATTAAATTCTCAGCTGCAGAGGTATTAACAACTTTTTCTCAGGTCATAAGGAAATATTGTATTGCTGTAAAGATTAAGAAATAAATCTAGTCAGAATTTTATATATATATGCCTAAGCTGTATTATGCTTGAATGTCTAAATGTCATCACATGTATCGTATTTTGTTTGATTTGTAAATTCACCATAGAACTTGAAGCCTAGAAAATACATTTGCTATAGGACTGATTCTTAATAGAGGTGTTCATTATCTTGCCAGATTTCGTTCTCTAGTAAAACATGTTTTACAACGGGGTTAAAATCTGAGTGGGGGAGGGAGCAGGACATCAGAACATGGGCCAGACTCATTAAACAGGGACTCGCGTGGTTTAGGCTTGGAGCATGGCGGAAGATCAGAATCTCAGGTGAAAATGGGCTCAGAATTCGGCCTTTATGTGCAAAGAGGAAAAATCATGGTCACACATCCTAGCGAACTGTAGAAGCACTGAGATATTTCTGCCACCTCCATTTCTGACTCTAACAGAGGGCAAGGGACATGTTGGACTCTGCTGGCAGGCAAGGGTGAGGAGCAGATAGGCAAATTCATGTCGAAGGTGAAACAGCTCAGACCTTAAAAGGTTGAAAATCGGAGGGGGGAGGGGGGCGAGGGGAACTAAATTGAATTCAAAACTTAATTTTAAAAAAATATTTAATTATTCCACTGAAAAGGGAGAAGGAGTTCCATATTCTGGATGTGTTTATGAAGTTAATATTGAGACTATTATTATTATTATTATTATTATTATTATTATTATTATTATTATTATTATTATATTAAGGTTATTAATAGTATTATTTTAACTGTGTTAAACAATGGAGGTATGATTTATTTACTTGTTTATTTAAATAATGTACTTTTTGTATATTATGAAAGTCACGTGCCCGTGGATCCGTGCGAAGGTTGCAAAGGTATGTATGTTAATTTAAATAAAATTCACTCTTTCATTCATTTAGTCTCTTCAGAATTTTCACATAGACTGCATGTAGAATTTCCATGGTAGAGTCCCATCGTCCAAATGACCAAGTAGTTTTCCTGCTTTGCAGTCTCTCCCCATCTAGCAGATGTTTAGCTAGGGCGATATTGGGCTTTTTAATAACGATTTGTACTAGTTTTTGACCGGGAAAGTACTTCCAAGTTATCTGTTCTTTCTTGGCACATTGATACACTATCGTTTATAGCAATTTTCTCGCTATCACTGCAGAGGTTTTCTGATTCTATTAAGTCAGTCTTAATTTCCTCTTTTGCCATTTTGTCTGCCAGCTGATTGTCTTCTATGCCCTAATGTTCAGGCACCCATTGATACTTTGTAAAACGCTTGAAGATATTCGCATATACATCTAAGGTTGACTTCAAAAGACTTAGTGCACTAAGTATATGTATCATATTTACTACATCTATGAAAGATGAGGTAGAAGCGTAAGTTATTGATTTACTGAAAAATAAAGAGAAGAGATGTCTAACTGACACTTCACTACAAATATATACAAATTTTAATATCATCCATGTTCTAATTCGTACTGAAAGAAGTGTACGCAATGTAAGGAGAGTAAATATTTAATGTAACCTCCATTTGCAATAAATCAACACGTGATCTTTTTCATATTTTCAGTCTAACGAAAGGGTGCTATATATCCCCAGGAAAGGCGAAATCAGTGACAGAAGAAAATCTTGCGGAGATACGCCGTTCTTGCGTGATAGTCTTGCAAGTTGCCTCGCTCCTGTGTAAAATATAAGGTACATCTCTCACAGCTGAACAAAGGGAATTGTTTTAGATTCTCTTTCTCGACTACCCTGGAGGAGGAACTACGTCCCTGCCGCCTTCTGGAGCCGAAGGAGGAGAGAGAAATGAGGAGAAGGAAAGGGAGAAATTGAATTATCTTTAGAATGGAGTTCCTTGAAATTAGAGGCGTCGTGTGTTGATTGAGAGAGTGGCGGAAAGGTTGGGGGAAGGAGGGGTCTACGCCTTTGGCTTCGTTAATAATAAAGTCAATTTATTCTGCCAGAGAAACTTGTGCTTTGTTAATTCCACGTGTCGCCGGCGTCTTCTTGTTCTTCGAGTACCAATGCTGCAGATGATTTTCCTGGAGATGAACAAGTACGGATGGATGATGAACAAAGTTCCCTTGCAGGCGCTCGTCTTCCTTTCTTCTCTGAAATGCGTACGCAGATAGATTACAATATTCAAATATGTATTATTTCGTTTTCTCTATCTATTCTCCTTCCATCTTCGAATAAGATGTTACGAAATGGATATCTCCCTGCGGAACCACTTCATCTTCCAGGTTTTTGTTTTACGAATTCTGCGAGTAGGGTAGAATAAACAAACAAAGGGATGTTGTATTCCTCCAGCCAAGCGAGGGCGTTTCAATAATTGGCAACTTCTCTTTGGAACTGCCTTAGGTTGATGGCTGTAGTTTGTCTTTCCAAAGGTTTTTGAAAGGAACAATACATTTCAGAAGAGCCAATTACAGTCCCTTTGTATATAGTTCAACATGACCTATTTAGCAAATAAATATATGTTACAATGTGATACCAATATATCATACTGTTTTGCATTTCAGACATTTATCGCATTTGGCACTATATTTTATGTTCACAACGGAATTTGGGATGAAAATTGGCAAACTATAGTTATATTTTTAAATCTAATTATTTTAATGGTGTATTGATGAAATACCCCAAAATACCTTCAGAAATTGTAGAGGAGTCTTAGAAAACAATTTCAGGTAGGTAAACTACGCGAACGAAAAAAAAAAGCAATAGATGTATGAGAATAAATTTGAAATTAAATGTTAACATAGTGTTACAGAAAAATTGAGTAAAAAAATTGCCTAAGAAGGCTATTAAACTGTTCTACGAGCAAGAATAACTCGATTTTCAATTACTCACCATAATAACGTTCCACATTTTAAGCTCTATTAGTCAGTGAGATGCTGGTCCTTTAGAAACTTAATAATCATAATTTGGACATTTGAACAGGCATACTATAGATTCCGTGTCTAAAATGTCTAACATAAAACTCCTCTGTGTCACAACTCCCTGAAATTGTTGTGACACAGTTCACTAACGCTCTGTTTAACTTTGAGCCCAATTACGTCTTTGTAACTTGAAATACATAAATATATAATACATACCAATAAAGGATAGTAAGATGTTCAAAACGTGAAGGTTTTAGATTTCCATTAATAAATTGTTGAAATTTAATATTCCGAATAATAATCACATAACTTCAAACTACAGCACATTATAAAAAATATATGCATAAGAGTTAATAGCATGAAAATAACAGAAGAAAACAAATACTTCAGATGAGAAGTACTGTCTGATCGTAAGACAATTTGCAATGGAAAACCTACCGTTCCATGTAACAGGTCATAAGAATTCTTAAAGAAGAAAAACTAAGAACTAGCAAGTTGATATTAAACGATCTAAAAGATGCAAAGAAAACTCAGTCAGGTAAGCTTAAATGTTTCTAGGACTAAGCTAAATCTCCAGGAAATTGTATGTTGAAGTAGTTAATGATGGCGTAGGTGGTGTATTATAATATTAGAGCATGCCCCATTTGGTAGGTCAAAGTTAGAAGGGGTTATGGGCGGAATGGTGATGGAAATTTGATTATTTGCGATACAGCTCACCACTCAATAACTCTTCTAGTCGATCTACAGAGGTGTTGCTGGTTTTGGGGGCCTCATCGTGCCACGTTGAGCGAGGGGAATTAAAGGTGATGTGTTGACCAGAGAGAACATCTTGTTATCTGCCAGTTGACGTGTTTATTCAACAAAGAGTGCATACCATGGCGTTTCTTTTCGGACCGCAATAATGAAACGTTTGGCAGACACGCGGAGCTATAATGCTTGACTAAAGCATGTTTTCTGACTGCTGGGAAGGCGCGCCGAGCAGAAGTGAAGCTCAAACATTGATGTTCCAATACGTTCTCTGACTTCCGAATGCTGAATACTCGAATCTTGAAAGACCAGAAGGACCAAAGAAAGGGCGATTTCACGTCCTTAAATACTCAATAAGTCTCGCTTGACCACGTGATACAGGGACGCTCCATTTTCCCGCCAATATGGATTTAGACATCCTCATAGGCTATCGGTGACTTCATGCAACTCTCACATTATTGGCTAGTCAGATTATCTGAACGTAACCACTTAGCGATTCGTCCAGCGTTCAATTTGAATTTCTACCGTTCGTTATACTTCAACCTCCTTAACGGTAGCATACGTACTAGCAGCGTGCGTCTTTGCCAACATACCTGCCCGGGGGCGAGCCACCCTCCTCCCAATGAACAAAAGAAAACATTTGCTCCATTGTCTGCCAAAACGAACACTCTGCTGTCCGAGTGAGAATTACGGCTATTCGAGACATTTTTTTGAAACTTTGAACCCGTCACTTACAGCTAACTGAAATAAAATGCTACATATATTCTAATTGATTTCTCACAATTCATGGAGTACCCAAAACTATATCAATGTGCTCTCTTAAATCATTCCAGACTTTGCTTATAATCAATATATTTACAGGTATTTAGACATATCTTTATTTTAAAAGCTGTCTTATTATTTTTTCTATATAAGTTTAATTTCCAGCTCCATACATCTTTATTTTTATTTATTTTTTTGCGATCATTTTAGCTATTCTGTAAGTGACTCAGACTACCGCAATACGACTGTCTCTTATTTTTAATGTGTATCTTCAGCTCTGTATTACAATTTGGGAAGGATATGGTTTTATAAAGTTTAGATAATTATTATTTTATAACTTCCCGTTAGTAAACATTTTATTGGGAATTTGGAGAACTTCACTTCTTGCTCACTCAAGTAAAATACGAGAAACAAAATACAAAAGAAACTAGATATCTAATCTAAAATAGTTTCATAAATAGTTCTTTTGGTTTTCAAAAGTTGTAATTCTTAAAATCACAAAGCTAAGCTCATTTTCTACATATTGATAAATGTTAGTCTTTTATTTAAATTATCTACAGATACAGACAAATTAATACGAAGATCATATATTTAAGCACATCTTTAATAACATTTATTTTCAGTTGTGCTTCACAACTTTGGTATAAATGCAATATGATGGGGGATATAGGAAGCTCTTATATTATTCTCCTGAAAATGTCTTCCAATTTTAATTGAATTCAAAGCCTGTGCCAATATTTATAGCACTGTTAGCATATTCTTTGTACGGTTCTAATTTAACCTTTTGTGATACCTTTTGTAAGCATTATTTTACTAATTTAGTACCAAACGCCTATATATTTATTTTTATGTTTTTCTTGCAACTTTAGAGAAATTTATTATTTTATCAAATAACATCTGAAACCGCCATTCAGTTTTAAAAGTAAATCGAAATGCATCTGATATGCAGAAGCTGTAGGCCAGTTATTTGTGAGAGTCGTTTTTACACACTCAAAATATGCCTAGGTTTATGAAGAAACGAGACCGTAGTTAGCATAAATTATTACCAACTATAAATAAACACAGCCCGACAAAATATTAAAATAAATAGATTATTTGCATTATTTTTGGTTGTAATTCAAGTAGAAAATGATTCCAAAGACCTATCGAATGTCTTAATATTCTTAGAAAAAATGGATCACATTGGATTTTCGGAAGAAAGGCGTAATCCTGCGTGTTGCTTCTATAACCTTGGGCTAGCGCTCTCGCTTGAGATAAATTTGCTGTGACGTCATTGACTGACAAGGAACGAACATAAGTTTGTGTCTAGGACTCTAAAACTGATTAGCGAATACACATATTGGGCATATGGTATAATTATTAGCAATAAAATTTGAAAATAAAAAAATAAAAATTATTATGAAATTAATACGCACTACCTATATCTGTTACATTTTTAAAATTAAAATATTGTGTACCATTAAAAACTGTATGCAGTTTCCAACGACCCCAAAAGGGACAAAAATATTTCTATGTGTATTCTCCATGTAGTGTGCAATTGCAGCAGGAAACTTTCTCCCCTCTTCCAATCTTTGAGCTTATAATTACGTTTGATTTACCCAACGCAACTGTATTGTTATTGCAGGTACACCAAGATTATGCTTGTTAACATTCTTTAGTTATCAGTAGTTCTAAGAAATAAAGATAAAATTTATATCAGAATTTTAGATTTGTGAAAAAAATTTAATGGTAGCATATTTTCGATTAATGTTTCGTTATCCATTACTATAATCAGGAATAGAATTAAGTTATGTTCCGGAGCATGTGCGAATGATAAGTGCACTAAATATGGTCCCTGCCTATTAGATAATACATTAAAATGCACAGGTTTCTTAATTTGAGCCTATGACCCTCAAATTCATGACCATCGACTTTCCACCTTCTACTTTATGTTTAACATTAAAATGTAAAAATGCAGTTAAAATATCATAGGTTTTCTTACAAAATGATTATAAATACTGAACTGCTAGAGCCAAAATATTTTAATATATAACAATAAAATTTATAAAATCAATCAAGTAAAAATAAAATTAATCAGAAAAATATTCTTGATGGTGATGAAATAGAAACTTTTATTGATATGCTCTTAAATGTATCAGCTTCTTTTATGGAAAACCTCACATTTCAATTCATAAACAGAACATGTGGCGTGAAAAAAGTGCTATTTATTGACATTGCCTGTTTCTTTTCATCATTCAGGTGAACGGCAAGTCTATCTGTAAGATCCTTTCTTAAATTCCTCGAATCTGAATATCTAATAATAAGATCATTTGATTCAACTTATCACCATTTTTAAATTTTGTTTTTTAAACTAAACCAAGTGTCAGGGTAAGGTTTTGGAATCAGAGTGAGAGAGGAAAAATTCGAGGTCACGGCAGGTACTTAAATTACAGACCTTCGGCTTGCTGTGCCGTCACCCTGTCCGACATATCCAACCTGAGTTTATATATCCTGGAGATCTGTAAGGTTATCTCGATGCGGAAATATTTATTTCTGAGACGTAACTCGCAATCTTCGAGCATTTGTGACCCAGGCTTCAAAGTTAAGCACAGTATAAGAGGAATTTACTTAAAATGAATTTTCACCCTAGCGGTGTATTAAGCGAATAGACTAAATAGGGGAGATTTGTGGCTATGGTCGGTCGAGGCACGGTAGCTCAGATGATAAGAGCGCCGGCACGGCATGCCACAGAACCATGGCTCGAATCCCAGCCGTAACCTGCAATTTTTCCTTGTTGAGTTTGATTCCAAGCCTTACCGAAGATATTCTGACTTTTACTAAAGCACCAATGATGAGCTGTTAAAATAGAGGTTTTGTAACTGATACATGCCATGCATTAGTATTTCCTTCATAAGTTTAATTCCTGTTCAACAAATTACAAAAGAGAATATGGTGATAGTATACTATTAAGTAAACCACTAATGCTGGATGCCTTTACAAGCTGTGCTTAAAAAGTTGCTGTTTACATCCTTTAGACCTTATAGTGTCCCATCAACTGAGCTGCAGAAGAGTTTAATTGATGTACTTTATGATGATTGCTAATGTTTGACATCTAGACATTGTACAGCATATGTCCTCGTGTAACGAGAGATATTCATCTGCATAACGATCGCGTAAGGAACAAGTGGAGAAGCTTGTCTCCTTGCTGTTGGACGGACTTGAGGGGAGGGGAAGCTTTGACATTAAATGACATGACATACGTATCAAGGCATTTCGGGGAGTGTTAGGGTGGAGAAGGAGCACTATTACTCTATCTCAGTTAGCTAACGGAGCGAAGATGCCGCCCAAATTACTACTACACCCCACTCTTCCTTCCAACTCAGTGTTTTAATCCTGCAGAACGCCTTGCTATAAGCTTAAGCGTCAGGTTTCCAAATTGCAAGACGCGCGATATGTTGATATCTAGAAGGGCAAGAGTGTTCTACAACAAACCAGGTCCCTCTAAATGCTATTGTTCAAATTTCGCCATGTAACAAGCGCATCAAATTTGTTTTAATCAGTTGTAGGTGTACAACACATTACACTATCTCTTGGTCGTCAGAAGTAATATTTCTTCTCTATAAGAACTCTCAACAAAGTTATCCTGTATCAGCGCAGAAATTGAAGTGAATAGTGTGAGTTTTATTTTAAAATTTTATGCCAGTTATTGCAAGTTGTTGGGAGCAGCTCAACAAAGAGATAGAGAGAAAAAAATAATTTCTTTAAGTGTACCCAAAATTAATTTCAAAGCATTTCAAGTATTAGTTTTAAACTATAAGATTTTTACACATTAAAGACAATACTTCAATAAGAATATCAATAAGAATAAGATATAAAATCTTCTTAGAGCAAAGGCCTCCTCAGGTTGTAGGGATAGTTCTAGGTGGGATAATGCAAATTAATTTTATACTGCTAATTATACACTCTCTTTACTGAAATCTAACACTTAATTCTGCTTTCGTTAGCCGCCTCGGCATATGACATCTTCAATATCGTACTAGCACCCGAGTACATATGTATACTAATACGCCTTTGATTGGAAAAAGCTGTGTATCTTCCAAATTAGCCCGCCTCTAGCTTCTCTAGACCTAAAGAACCTCCCACCCATGTTTGGCCACCTTTTTTACCTATCCGTTGTCCCACATCTAGATCCTCATTCTCGCCACGTGTCCTCCCTACTTTCATATAAGGCTCCCTGTCGATACCCCCAAGTCTTTCAGTGCGGCGTTTTGATTCTGTCTGTCGGTGTTAAACCTTCTATTTTTCTCCACATTTTTTCTGGCAAACTTGTATCATCTTTGTTCTTTTGCTATAAGGAGACAATGTTTAACAAACTTAGAGAAGGACTGGAATGAAACATGGTTCGACTACTTCCCTCTTGGTGGTTTTCTTCTGGGATTTATCTAGCAAATGAGATTGATACTTATATTGTAGTCTTGTATAAATGGAGTAGTTTGAAACCTATTCCATACGTTTGTTTTATACTTCAATTTTGACCTCTGGGCCATTCATTATTAATTTTGCCTTGCTGTAGTTCATATCCAGATCGACGTTTCTGTTGAGTTCTGATGTAAAAAAAAAAAAAAAAAAGAAAAGAAAAAAGAAAAAAAAAAACAGAAGTTTCACAGAATTGCTTCATACACTGGTATATATACACGATAGTTGGTTGCTGAAGCTTTTATATTTTCTTAAACCGATTTGTAACGCTGTGAATGATATTCGAGAAGCACTTAAATATTTGACTACAGGAAAAAGTGTTAAGCTTTGAATCAGTTGGTTTTTTGCTTGGCGTTTCTATCCTTTTAGATGTCTATATCTAATCCGATCCTGATACTGAGCAACCAGCATAGTAGCCAAAAAGTCTTACGTTGAAAAACGCGAATAAATCCTCTTAACACTACTTAATATATTTTCTGTAGCAGTTTTAAGACTTAAGCTACACCAATTTAGGACTTTTAATTTTTTCGTTTTTCTTTTCATGCTCTCTCGCGTAAAAGTAAATTTAAAAATGACAATAAGGCAGAAAGAACTATCTCGAATAGACTATCTTGTACTTTGCATGGTTTTCAGCACTATCACAATAATGTTGTGGCAGTTTTGTAATAAATGGTATTCGTTTTGGATTTCATTTCTCTTTTCTTTGAGAGAGAAACATACATTTAACCACTATGCATTAATTTTGCCAAGAAAATGTCTCTATACGGCTATGTGTTTGCAATTGGTCTAATATATAGATAAGTACATATGAAATTTTAGCTAACAATATAGGTATGCATATATATAATATATTAATTTTCTATACTGCTTGAAATACTTCTAGCATATGGAGAAAAGTATTTAAATTGCTATTATTTCTGAAATGTGTAAAACAAACATTTGGAAAACGTTTAAGCGCCGGAAATGATTTAAAAATGGAAAGAAAGAGTAGTAAGTTTAATGTACTAATATTACAGTTGTACTAACCTTTCTGACTATTTGTATAGGGAAAATTAAATGTAAAAATACCATAGGTATATTTTATACGTAGCAGTGTTCAGATAAGGTTATTATTTAGCAATTTTCTTGATAAGAATATGGAAAATGGACCATTAGCTAAATTTTGGTTTACAACTATCTTCTCCAGCATTCACAGAAAGTATTAGAAAGAAAATAGCCAAAAATAGCCAAAAAAAATTAAAGATACAGTCTAGGAAAAAGCACATTCTCTATAGACCTTTTAAGCCATTCATAACATATTTAAGTTGGTTAATATCAGCTATATACTTAACATTGACAAATGTCGCTGTTACACTATGCAGTTGTTCATCTAAGAATAAGACTTTGACGGCGAGGAGGTGGATGTCAAGCTGAAAAGCGGGCTAGATAAAACAGTCACAAGTCTGCGAGAGGAAAACGTTCTCGTCCACTGGGAAGGGCTGCAAACCGCAGAGCCTGACCAGCAGTGGGTGGAATGGCAGATGTGGCTAGAGGGAGAATCGAGGGAAGGTTAGAATCGCTCCAAATCTCGGAATTTGTAGCTATCATTGTTGTTGCTTGCTCTACTCACTGCAAAGGGAAGTTGGAAAGGTAACAATAAAAGAGAGCAAGAGAGGTATAGAGAGAATTTATTTCTGCAACTAAGCTCTTATTATAAGTACCACTTATATCCATACTTTTACAATTTACTTATAGCCATATAACTGAATATTTGAAATTTTAATATTAAAATTTACTTATTAGAGATTTTTTTGTAATCAAGAAAGGTTTCATTATCTGTTAAATTCTGCAAGTTTTGTAGTATATTATAAGGCCGCAAAATGACTAAATCTTTTTCTGAGCATTACTGAAGTATCCCCACTTTCAACACATTCTTTAAATAGTAAATTTTTAACAGCTATCGTCAAAAAAGTCTATTGACCTTAACCACGATAAGAGTTTTGACTCATTTTCAGAACTGTGCTGCTAACATCTTTAAATTCCATTTTATGATCATATTTAAGAGAGAGAAAAGAAATAATAAGCATTTAATAGATTTCTGTGATTAATTTTTAGTTTTATAAGACGTAGTTTAAAGAAGTGTACCTAAAGAAACTACCTACATACTTTACCTGAACAATTAAAAATGCTGCAAAGTGAGACAGTAAATATTTCACGTCCTTGCCGAACCCAGCTTGACGATGCAATCCTACTAGCCTTCAAGTTTGTCCCACGCTTTTGGAAAATGCAAGACAAAAATGAACAATTCTTTGTTTGCGTGTACTCATTTAGCCGTAAACGTACTCCCATGCTTCAAGAAGCATTTGTTTTTCTTCAAGTAGGTAATTTAATTTCTAAACTATTCTGCAAATTCAACAACATGAGATATTAAACTTTTTGAGTAAATAATTTCCCATAATAAAGCCTCCCTATAACTAGCTACAAGCTGCTACCTGCAGATTCACATACGACATTGACGACTTTCTTTGCCAACAATGCAGTCGCTCTTTGCCGGCCCGAAACTCTAATAATTTCCCTGTATTTACTTCAATATTTGTTTATGACGAATCACGCTCTTGCTGAATTTCTGGATACAATAATATAAGGGCCAGGATATACAAGGGTGAGGATATTGCAGATATGAGTTAATGTAAAAATTTTGCAATTTGCAATGTTCTTGGAGCTACGGATACAAATTCACACAGCCGTTTTCTTTGTGTTCTCAAATGTTTTCATATTTAAAATAGTTTGCTAATCTATCTAAATGAATTTAGATTATTTTCTTAATATGTTTCTTTAGCCATTCTTTAGAATTGAATGCATGCATGTCAGTATAGGCATATTGGTGACGTAAAGGAACACAAAATGTGAATAGTGCCACGAGCAGGAGGAACCGTTGATAATATCCTAGCTGCCATTCTCTCATGTATCATTACAAGGGTACACTACAAATGGTAGCGAAGCATATCTAAGATGTCAAGTGTAGCGAAATAAATGCTTTACGTTCAGAAGACGCCTCGATGGTTAAAACATTTACACGCTCGGTTTAGTCCCAAGTGTTGTACGTCATAAGGAGCTGCGCACAGTTTGACGCCGTTCATGCGTCGCAAGGCATCGTTCCTCGAATACTCTTTTTCCGCACTCGTTCGCGAATCTGTCTAGAGCATGCTTGGTAGACGTAGACTTGCATAACCCCAAATCGGAATAATATTAGTTATTAATGTTTTTAATTTTTCATAAATTGTTTTAATTCCTCTACAAGATGATTGATATTAAAGTAAAATCAAATCCTTTATCATAAGGCGTAAATTGATGCTTAAGCGAAATATAAAAATAGCTTGTCGGTGATCGAGAATTGTAAATAAGATGAATGAAATCTTCAAAAATTTAGAAATTTAATTAATTTGGAAATTAAACAATGGAATATTTTAATAATAAGGGTCTTCATTGCAACTAGTTAGTGAAAATAAATCACTGTATAATATTACACAAACAGAATTCCTGTGGGATCTGTGTCGTTTGTATTTATATTGGTACTATCGTTACTACTAAGACACGAAATGATCTTATTTTAGATAAGCTACTTTTTAACACAATTTATGAGAAACCGATTATACTTTCATATCTAAATGTGGTTTGTTATGTTAAAGAAATTGATTTGATATTACAGCTTCTGTAATTAATAACGATACTGGGAACTTCAATTGTTCTCAACGTTATATAGTTTGTAGGTAAAAGTTACAAATCACTGTACTCAAAATATAGTCTCTCACAAAACATAAACATTGTATGCGCTAAATTTCTCCTCCTCATTCTTGCGAAACAATTAATAGAAATACTCGTTTAAGAGGTATTCGAAGCCCTACTTTCAAGTGGCTCAATCCTTCAGCTGTTCTGAAAACCCACAATAAATTTGCCGTATAAACAGAAAGAATCTACATCAGCATTATACTCGTATCATTTGGTGGTAAATGGTTTCTCTTTATGCAGTGAAAAAATACACGTACATTCTTGAAAAAAAAGTCATTATTATTTGCCACACCGTATATTCCAGGAAATGGAAACCAGCATTCAATAAAACCATCTCCATAGCAGAAAAGATGTATGTTATACAGTATATAATGTTCTATGTGTAATGCACATGAAATGTTATAGCAAACATCTGGGAAATGCAAGAATGTGGACGGCTGGTGCATCATGGTAAGATGAGTTCTCTACCCTCAACCTCTCTTTACAACGCAATTTCTGTACTGTTAATTATTTAGTTATATTTGATCATGATGGAATTCATCAGGCTACAGTTACCAGCCATGATCTCTTTATCGGACAGGGAAGCAAACAGGTCAACTATGGCAAATAGCAAACTGCCCTACAACTGGTAGTGCAAAATAATCTTCAACTTATGTTTGAAACCTAAAAATGTATTTGTCTTATCATTGATGTTATTTTCATTTTTCTATCCCCTTTTCCTCACATTTTCACTGTTTTTCATATTAGCCGACCTATTAGCTCCTGATTAGTTAATCCATATACCTGAATGTTTTTAACTTAATATTCTGTCTGCTGCGAGTTCGGAAAATGAGCCCAACGATAGCGAGTAGTTAGCATCTTTGGAATTCTGGTTACATTCATTCGGTGGGTGTCATCATCAGATCGCTTGAGGGTAACATTTCTGCCTAAACGATGTTTCCATGCTAAAGTTACCATTTAAATTGTTAGCTCTGGGCTGCTGAGCTTTAATCCATTGACTCGGGTATTAATTTTAAAAAAAATATTTTTTCAATTACAACTATTTTATTGGTGGTTTCCAGGGAATTTCCATATGTGTATTCAGACTAGGTATTTTTAAAGTTGTATTCCTGACAATTACAAATTAATTTTCCGAGAAATTTGTAAAGATGTATTCAGGGTCGATGTAAGTGTTATTATTATTATTATTATTATTATTATTATTATTGCTGTTGTTATTTGCTTGGGTAAAAATTGGAATATTTCCTATGCCTCAATTGCATTATGTTTATTGAGGAAGCTCTTCAAAGTGCAATATTATCAACTCCATATTTTAAAGTTAAACCCTTTTTCCTTTTTCTTCCAATGGAGAATTCATCCAGTACTAAATAATTTTAATGTTGTATTGCTATAATAAATTTAATGAAAATATTCATAAATTATTTTATATTGGTATTGGGGTATCTAACTTGAGGGTTTCCACTCTTTAGTGCTTTTTCAAACATAGTTGCACAACTAAAAATGTACTAGTATACAGTAGCCCTAAAATTGGTAGAAAAGTTAAAATGATTGCCAGCAAATTGAGGTTACAACTACCTAAATCTTATTTTTATAGAGTTCTTAAAATTATTTAAGCCGCTCCAATACTAAGTTATTAACAAGATGATGCAGCCAATATTAATAGAAATAAGTAAGCTGAAAAATGAAGAGGATAGAAAAGTTATACACTAATGGATGTTTTACTAGCAATGCTCTGAAAAATTGTACAAAAACACTAAACATAAATCAGCACGGTTTTATTAACTAAAACATGATGGATAGGCTTAAGAAATGGTTGTCTGCGAATCTTACTGCTTGACTAATATTTACACTTTACAGGTTCTAAATAATTGAGCCTAAATCCCTATAAACATATTTTTTTTCAAAATGTATACTTTCACCACTTGGACCCATAATGAAACTTTATCACCAGGAAAAGACACAAAAAGATACCATCATAATAGAATAGTGAGGAAAAACTGCATTATTCAATATATAGTATTAAGCAAACTTTAAAAGTATTTCGTGGTTGTAAGGCAAATTACTGTGTCGTTGTGAAGTAAAACCTTTACTCAAAATCTAATAAGCACGTAGAACATATTACCTGTAACGTGCCATACTCAACAAAACATTTAGAGTACGCAATGAAATATAGTATCAATAAAAATAGAGAAACAAAAGAGTGAAACCAAACAAAGCTATGATTGGATAGCAGTAAAGCAAGTACTGAAAAATGGGGATGAAATGCTTTCAGAACGGTTATGCCATTCATTATCTGTAGTTGTCCGAGCTCCAAGATATTGCAACATCTATGAACACATAACTTAAGTCAACACAGATATGAATTTGCATTCAATGAAACCTGGTCTTTTTCCTTCAGGGGACATAAGTTTAGGTTAGATGAGGTTGGGTTAGGTTAGATTACACTATTGTCACTTGCAAAATTCAAGCAACCTTTTATCTAAATGTTATCAGACGCGTCCCTTCCACTTGTGTCGTACACATAATTTGGAAAAAAATTTAGATTGTAACAGTATTTCTTGTTTCTCTAATTTATCATCGTTCTGGCCTCCAATTGGAAATCTATCACGTTCTTCACTAGGTTCAATCTTCGTTATATTTTTCAATTATTATCTGTAAGTTTGTAATTCGAATATGAACTCATTACTTATCAATATGAACAACGTGCAAGATGTACCGTTTTTTCAGCCGAATTAAGAAATGTGTTTGTAATTGCTGCATTATGTGAACTTTTCTTAAGTATTGATGTGACCTGTTTTTCCCAGATTTTTGCATCTTTTCTTTGTCCATTAATCTGCAAACAAGTCTTAGAATTACTACCATATAAAGTAAGGAAGAAACGTAGCACTTGCTAGTACTGTTTTAAATTCGATCCGTGTATTGCAGGAACTGCATTAAACAATCAAAATTTAAATTACGGGGAGCATGTCCTCGACGTTCTTCCCCCTTTCCAGTTGTACCACGTCCTTTCCTAACCCCTCCTCTTGCCTCCCCAAAACTTTATCTGCTGAGGAAATCGTTGGTTATTGCGGCAGTAATATCGTAGGCCCCTGCCTCACGTAGACTAATATATACTTTGTGTAGTTTTACTGTCGTTACAGGCATAACTTTAAGTAAGGTCTCCACCTTCACGTACAGAACGCTAGTGCACATACACACGCACACACACGTAAAGCCAGGCCGTGCGATGCATTAATTATGCAATAAAGGATTCTGTGCAGAGAGCCTCTCCATGTCGCTCCAACTTGCTTTTCTCCTTGGCGAGAAAAGATCCACTTTGCTGTCAACATGCGTGCATTTTATCTCTGACTCTCTTCTTACTTTGATGTGTTAAAGATGCTAGTGCACTAGCAAGCGTCCCTTTTTAAATTTATTTCTTTGTAATTCACAAGCTAAAACATCGCTACTAAATAAATCTTAAACGTTTATTTATATCATGTTCTCATTCTGCAATCGCAGTTCGTATATAATAAACTCAAACAGAATGGCCTTCAGTGGACGAGCAAGTTCAGTTAAAGTTATGATTCCGGCAATTGACCTTGCTTAGTCAGGTTTATCACGCACGCTGTTTTAGTTGGCAATTTTAAAGAAGTGTGTGTTCATCTTTCATCTTGCGTTTGTGTATTGAATAGTATGCCGAGAGTAAAATATACGCTAGAACAATGAATGTATATTTATAATTATGTGAAAAATAAATTGTATAAGCACTGTAGAAGAGAAATTTGTGCTAAATTTCTCAATAAGTTTCATTGAGGAGGAGAAGAAAAGATCAAAAAGCTGGGCTTTAATACAGGAGAAGCTTGCTTAAATATGTTGTGGATTAGAAACTTCTCTTTGAAAGTGTTTAACCCGATTATCTCAGCATATCGTACTCATCTGTCGCATATTCATACATATAAATTGACTACTAAATCTGAAACAAAACCGTGAAGACGCTGAAATAAAGTATCCGTGCACTCTATTTCAGAGGATGAATATGCGTCGAATGTCTCAAAATCTTTTCAAAGGGATTCAGACCTGTTTCACAGTGGAGGGAAGGTACTTTGAGCATCTTTAATGACGGTGAGTTCAATATTAATTACTATTGACTACTAATAAATAACGAGAGAGACAGAAAAGTCGTACAATGAGTTCCGACTGAGCGACAGGTATTCCTCGGCAGATGACGTTACGCGTAATTTCTCGTCAGCAAAATCAATTTCCGATTGCGTAGCGTAATGAGGACCCTGTGTAAGGTGAGTAGAAATAAACACTTCAATGCTTTATGAACCAAATTAATGTTAATTTTACCTCCTTTTATGAACAGTAAAATACAATATTTATTGTGAAAATTCCATAAAAATAATTTTGTTTCAAGGACTGTCCATAGAAGAAAAACAAAGCGATTACTTTTTATTCAAATAGTTTAACATTTTACTTGACAAGCATTTTTCTCTATATTCAGTTAAGCTAAAAACAATCGATTGTATTAAAATCTATTCTAAAAACACAACAATTTATTTTATTTATATATAAATTTTATTTCCATTATTTGATAATTATAAAATATGGTTCTCAAGACATTTATACATCTTGATATATATAACACTATAATATCGTAAGGTAGATACGACTCTGCGTGTTATTTATATGACAGCAAAGTAAACCGAAATTACCCTTTGAAGGAAAATAACCCTTGTGCAACTTTCGCACCTAAAGGAAAAGTCTAATCCAAAACATAATATTATTGCCTGATATTAAAATGAATTCGGCTGTATTATAATGGAGATGATGGTTGTGACACATGATCTGTTATGGCAGCATGTGAAACATACGCTTCAAACTCTGAATCAGAGATAAGAAACATGTACATTAAATGTCAAGTTTAAGGGAGCGTGCACTGTAAGTACTTCAAAGGTCTTGTAGAGTGCTGTTAGCATGGCTATATTCACGGCGGCCTTCGGCTATGAATGGATACATGATTCTAGTCCTAACTAGCCAAATATTTTATTTACATTGTAAAAATATAGCTATTAAGATATAAATCTTTCTTTTCAGGCCCAAGTAAAAAGAAAATTCTTTAGAAAAGAGTAGGTGTGATAAAATGTCATATATGCACATAAAGAATTTCAATATATCGAAGAGAAAAAGTTATAAAAATTAAATGGCACGTTCACCTCACAAAAAAATAAATGTTCAGACTCTTGTTATACGTTTATTTCTTTTCAAGTAGTCAAAAAATGTCTCCTCAACCCATTCACTTGAGCTCTTTATAGCAGAACCTCCATTAGTGAAAAGAATGTACAGTTACCTCGAGCATAAGGGTACCAGGAAATAGAGAGGATGAGGGAAGTGCTGTTATTTTGATAGTCCTTGTGAATGACCTTGTATCGATTTGCGCGAGACAATTCTAGGAAATTAGTGGTAGGGGTAACTTTTCAGCTGCATAAATGTAACATACAATTGCAAGAGAGAAAGATGCGAACGGTACAGCTGTGAGATAAATTATCCCTACAATGTGTTCAGTACGGAAGTAAGAGAGATACTAACCTGATTCCCCTATAAACTCATAAACAGAAAATGAACTCTACCAGAAACCACTGACATCTTTTGCTCATTCGCCAGGACTATTCAAAACTAGTTTACTTTGTCTTTATACACATTTCCATGATGTCCTAAAAGGGGAATTGTTATAACTGGTGTGAGTCCTTCCAAAATAGCTTGTTTTAAATATGCTCCAATCTCTTCAATGGAAGTAGAACGTTCTTTTTCTATAATGAAAAATGGTCTCTCTGACAAGCGCTTTACTATGATAGTTGATACCTTGAAAAAAAAAACATCTTCATGTTGTTTGTAACCAAGAAAGTAACTTAATACTATAGTTATGTGATAAAATTATTAAGTATCTTAAATACCTATTTTCATTATTAACGAGTGATACATTACTCTTCTGTTTTCACTTTTGATAAATGCCTATTTTAATTATATCACTGTCTATTTTAATTGAATTTTTGCCAAAATAAGTGCCTGAACTTCCGGGTTTTGTCGATGAACTACATACACAAAAGATCATAGGAAGTTTGCTTTAGAAAATAAAATGTACAATTGCAACAGAAAGGTATAAATTGGCTGCAGTTTACAAAGGCTGTGAATTACTTTTTTATATTTACCTTAATCACAAGTTTGAAATTAACAAAAAGATTACTAGCCATGGATTAGACTATACCGTATTTTTATGTCTTTTGAACGGTCTTTCTATAGAGTTTTTCAGGGTAGCTTAATATTCGTTTTGGAATTCTTTATTATGTCTGTCTCAATAGTGATGTGTCTATCTGTCTCTGTAGATACCTATTCTTTCAGGGATGCAATATATATTATGTTTTAATTGGCGTGTTTCTTATTGTCTGCTTTTGTTCATATTTGACAGCTCTTAGGAATCTCATTTGGTTAACTTGTATTTTTCTGCAATCTTTTCTGAAATCTATTCTTAATTGCTTCATTTCCTTTTAAAATAATAATAGGATAGTCATTGTTTTGTAGTGACTCTTTTCATTTCTTTTCTTTACTTTGAAAGTCATAGATATTGTACTATTAAAATATTAACATTTTTTACAGCGTCGTTATGGTGGAATATGATGACTAATCTATAAACAATTATGAAGAAGAAGAAGAAAAAGAGTACATTTTCATCTTAAATAACTAGCAGCAAAGCCATAGTGACAAAAATAAACACACTTAAGTGACTTGTATTTTTTGTAAAAAAAATTGGGTGCGAGTACAAAAGAAGTATGTATATTTTGTAAATTGTGCTAAATAGAGTTTAAAGGTCATGGATGGATTTTTCATGAATATTAAGCAACAAATTAAAAACGTTAAAATTATTTCGAAAAATTTAAAACTATACACCATACAGATCAAATTGCTCAACACAGAGTTTTTAAAACTCTTTGTAAATTAACGGTAGGCTGCAATTTCCCGATTCACAAACTACAAATTCTATTTTCATATCTTTTTTGCAGAAGTATAGAGTGAAACATTCTATGTGATTCAACTTTACGTATATACTATTTAGTTCCTTGCTGTGATAATGTCATTTAAACTCTAAAGCCCTTTTATGTAAAAGTGCACCAAGGAAGTGAGAAGTTCTTTTGACACTTTACAAAAATATATTATTATATAAGGAGTACGAAAATTTCAGTAAGATATAAATAAGTGGGTACATTTTATTTTATTATTAAAGTACTTTTTTCTATTGGGATATAATGGAAATCTTTCTTATAGAAAATGTAAATCGGTCTGACAAGAACAAATAGGGGAAAATGATAAAATTTAAAGGCAGTCAAAAGAGCCCATCATTCATTTCAGCCGATTATAAATACAACAAACAGCTTCCTTACTCTCCAAACGCCTATATATTTACCTGAGCAGCGGGTTGCACTTTCTCTTCCTCTTTCCACTACACGCTTGAGTAAATTAACTGTGCTCCCAGTACTCGATGTGCAGTCGGCAATGGTGTCCGAACTTTTTTATAGGCAGGCATTATTACTTTTCCTACTATCGAAACTAGTGAACATATGCTGTTCAAATATTCCTTCTCTTACTTCTCATGCCGTTGATGTTCTTTCTGATGATCTGCCCACAGTAATCTTATGCGCTGTCTTTTATTTTTCTATCATAATTATTCTAAGGATTTGCACTTTTAAAGTATTGTTATTTATATATAAGTATTTTTTGCTACATTCCTACAATATTGGTAGCCAATGCATGTGTTTTCAATAACAAAATTAATATACATTTTAAACTATGTGTTTATAAATACGTAAAATAAGGTTCTTCCATGAAACATTTAACTGACATATATAGTTATCATCTGCTCTTATGATATTTAAATGCAATGGTAGCGTTGTAACAGATCGTTTAATCGTGTACTGAATATATATAGCAAAACAAAGTATGTCGGTCCTGGTGGATTAGTGGTAACCATACTTGCCTCCTAAACCCAAAATCGCGGGTTCAATCCCGGCCCAGATCGATGCATTTTTTCGTGCCTAAAAATCCTAAGTATGGCTTCCTTCGGAAGGGAAGTAAAGCCTTGGGTCTCTAGCCGTACATTCATGGCAAGAAAAAGAACATAAAGCCTGAAAGAAGAGGCCTCTGAGCAAAATTTATTGGCTGTTTCACGCCCTGAATTGAATAGGATGCTGATGATCTGAGATGTTAAAGAGCGTCCGTAAATAAAACAAATCAACAAAATTAAGTACTCCTAATGCTTTATTATAACTATATTGAAATTGCTTGTGTATTTTCCAATAAATTAGAAATAGGTTTAAATTTTAACAACACAGACTCCAGCCTTAACGACTTGCATTTTATGATGGTTGTTTCACGAATATAAAGTGAAGTGATCAATAAAAGCTGCAGCTTTGTCTTGGGTGTTAGAAATGCTTTATACAACACCTGAGTAGTTACCTTGCTAGAAATTATTCACAGATTACTGCGACATAAAGTCTGGTTACCCACGTCTAAATCTTCCCCTTCTCGCAAGAATGATTTCCTTTCTGCCGAGCCAAGAAAAGGGCAGCTAGGAATCATGCAGAAGGCTTAACAATGAAAAATTGCTGGAACAGCCTCTGTTCCTCCTACTGGTTTTGTAAATTCTCTAAATGATGATTAATGGCGACGATGGGGAGGAAGGTGAGTTCGGTAGCGCAATAGTTCAGAAGGAGCGGGGAAGGGGGCAGAAGAAGAACGATTTGTGCCTAGGGACTCATTGCTGTGCATACATGAGTTCGAAACGAGCGTTTTGAGAGATGCAGATAAGGAAATGCCTTCATATACACGCAGCAAGAGTTAGTTACTCATCTTGTGGCAATAATTTTACTCATGTCCAAAAATCGCTGTGTAGGAACTTCTTGGAAACTTACTGTAGCAGGGTCTGTACATTTGAGAAACCTAGAAATGAACTGTTTGAATGATTAAAGTTGGTTTCTCTTTCTTTGTACCTTCTATATTCATTGGAAATATTTATGTTATAAATGTGCAAATACCGATTCTTTTAGCTTTCAAGTTGTTTTATGCCTCAGATTAAAACTGGGTACAGAAGGAAAAAATGCATTCTTAAATGCAAATAGAATACCATGGTTTAGTAAAATAATACAGGGTTTTAATATAATACACCGAAATAATTTCATAGAGTGTAGAGATGTTGTATGTAAGCAATTAAATATAGGCTATATATTGTCCACAACTAAACATAACGCAGTTTTATGGTGTTAAACATTCTGCATCAGATGACGATAAGTCGATGTTAAAAGCAAGCCGGGTGAAAATTGGTTTAGAATGTCTTTAAAACTGCCTTAAGAGCATAGAAATGTCGAGTTACCAGTGTTTTCAAGATTTAGTGTCATAAATATTCCGCAAATTACGAACTAATCATTTGTCACTGAATGTCTATTAATGCCTTCTTGCCTTATGTAACCAAAACTTAAATATAGTCGGTCTTGATGTAGCCTACCTTAAAGGGAGCTCTTTAAATACTTGTGTGGCTTAATGCATACACAAAAACAGATGTACTGCAGGCCGCGGATTCAATTCTTGTCATGCCATTAAGTTTTGTTTGTTTAATATGAAATCTGCGAAACGCACACTAAAGAATTACAATGAAATTTACGTAATGCTTTCAAGTTTTATTCTTTTTCTCAACAGTGAATGTATTACCAACATGTTAGAATTTAAGTGTGTAAATTGAAACATCAACTTAAGACGTAGGCTAAAAGCTGTATTATTGAGCCCTACTCAGAAAACAACAAAAAACATGTGATGAACGAGACTCGAACTCAAAAACAAATGACTACCTCTTACTCGAAAGCTAATATCATAACCATAGCGCTAGAGTGATACGTTCAGAAACCTCCCTTCATTATCGTGTGCAATGCTTTCAAGCGGTTTTATAATGTAATGTGATGTGTTGTTTGTATATGTACACACAATTTGCTTCATTGAATGCCTTGTGGTGTTTATTTACACGACACTTTGTTGTCGGCCACCTGACTCGTTGCCTCTTTGACTTTTAACGCCGCGAGCTGCATACGTTACTTGGAATTGCATTTACCGCCCTACAACTGCATTGTGTGTATCTCGACTTTCACTTCCCTACTGCATCTGGGACTACATCCTGGTAATTACTGTACTGTACTGACCGAAAGAGCCTTCTGGGGACTGCCTTCTACTGTCTGGAACTGCGATCTGGTGAAGCGTCTACTGTCTCTGGTAACACGATGTTGGTAATCAGAAATCGTGCTTTTGCAAAGTTGTTTCCCCTTATATACTACATTCAAAAGTGTCCCCATGTGGTAACAAGCTCAAGGGGGTCACAGCATAGCGCCCATGGAGACGACTGAGCCTTCAAAATATTTAAATATTATTGGTGAGCTCTTGTGATCCCAAACGCGCTCACTTTAAATCCAGCAACCCTTTGACACCTCATTGACGAGCATTGATCATTCGATGTAATGCCGTCATCGCCAGCATCCAACTTTAACGAATTTCAGAGCATCTCCAGTAACTAAGACCTTCAGCTTTTCTTATAATAGAGAGACCCATTTCTCTAGTCATTATCATAAAAAGAGGTCACAAAAGATTACAAAAAGTAGTCTTTTCCCTATCGCCAAAGAGTTATGCGTCCAGGTAGCCATGAATACATTTTCGTTATACATGAAATGTTCCTGTTTGTCATTAGAGGTTACATAATATATAGCAATTATTACTACTTAAATTATCAAAATGCATTCACTCATGGGTTGCGTGGGTGTGAGGACCTGTCACAGGTTTCGAGGGGCATCTTCATTAGCCAATCGCTTTAGTGCCGTAACTTTGAAATTTTAACAGATAGACCATACGTTTTCTATCTCAAACTACCTGCCTATGACACATCCACACTTTCTGAAATTACTTTCGTGTAGTTCATTAACGTCCTATCTATAAAAGTAGCAATATTACATTTTCCTATTGTTCACATCAAATCACACTTCTAGCATTTCATGCTGGATAGGTGTTCACCGTTACACAGTTCCGATGTATTTATATTTAAATAGTTTATAAAGTATGGGTGAGAGTGCAAATTAACAGAAGTCATTATTCAAGCGAAATCATTTCAGAGAAACACTAAAACCAATCTCTAAAATATAGTGTTTAGTTTGTAGGTTAATAAAATTTTCTTAGCCTTTACCTAAGGTATAGATTTAACTCCTTTAAGCCCTTATATTTTAGTTTATACCTGATGATGATTTTTCAAAAATATGTGCAGCATGGGAAAATGTGGTGGGCCCATGATGTGCTCTGGCACATTTTATTCAGAGAGATGGTCATTATTTTGCTGGACTTAACTAGTCGAGGAAAACTCATTGGAAGTAATATCTAATATCAGGTCTGAGCATTTAGAGTCCTTTATTTATGCAATTCATTTATCTGATGCTGGGTTCCTCGAAAAATTAATAGAATCAAATGCGTAATACTCCTGAAGTTACTAACGTTAGGTTCAGATCAGTAGTACCGGAAAACCATTTTGGAAGAAATGTGGTAAAGAATGCAGCATTTTCTGATTCATATTTTAGCTTACAATTAGCCTCATTTCATAAATGTAACTATTTATATTTTTTAAAAGTATGCATGTTCTATGTAGTGGCAAGCTACTCTATTTGCCAATTTAAATATGCAGGTAATGGCCATAGGGTACGCATTCTTAGCCTTTAAACTATTTTGTTCCTATGATATTTTAACATAATTATCCGTTTCTTTATCATGGGAGTCATGTGGTTGAAACTTATGTTATGAACCTAAAATGGCAAATAGAACGTTAAAACCTAAAAATGGATAAAATTATCATTTAAAAATGTTAAAACTGATTTGAAATGTAACTAATTGTAAATTATTATAATTAAAGTGTTTAATATTTACGATAAAATCACTTTTAAAACATTAGCCAACAATGTGCGTCTTATGAACTTCAAAGACAAATCATTGCATTTAAATTTATAATTCCATTATTGTCATGTGCTAATAGTATTTTCGAAATTAACTTATTTTTAGAAAGAAACTGGTTTTAATTCGTAATACCATTGTTGTCAATCACGTTCAACGCTATTTTTCTCAAATGACTCTCGAAATGACTCTATTTCTTAATTATCAGTCACGTTCTGCTACAAAACTTATTTAGAAGCAAACTGAGCGCATTAATAAGAAGCTTATACTTTCAGTTTATTAATAGCTACAGCAAGATGCCAAAAGAAAAAGTTTCTAAAAGTTGATTGATTAGACAGTGGATCAACAAAGATTCCAGTTTTACCACAAATGGTTTTAGCCAGGTGTACCAAAAGCAAGTGAGCTGTTACAAAAAATGCATTTTCTGCAGCATAAAGAGTCCGTAGGGTATTGAGAGGAAACAGAGAATCCAGTTGCCACCACTAATTTAAGTTTTTTTGTTTGCTCTTCATAAGACAATTTTAAGCATGTGCCGTGACATGTGGTGCAGGACCCAGTTTCAATAAGCTGCTTTAAGACATCAATGGCCGAATGATACCAGACGAATCAACCTTAATGAAGAAATATTTGCATCCACTATAGTGCAAAAAGATTGAGTTTATTAAAACAGAACAGAAATACAGGACTGTAACATCTGGCATGAGACCGCCTACATTTGTGGTAAACCCTGCCTCATATTACGCAAGATGCGGGACAAAACGAACCACAGCACCATCAGAGACGCTTTACGCATCCTATGGCCATCAGAAAACCGTGATGAGAAATTTCTGCTGTTTGCAACCGAGAGTGCGGCCTACGTGATCAAGACGGCTAAGTCATTGAAACATTTCTAACTTAACATGCTGCATATCACCGCCTTGCTAACGGCTTACATCGAATAACTGGAGTGGTTAGGGGCAATTTCCCAGGAGTGAACTACATTATTTCATCCGTGAACAAAGCCTTTCTGAAAGCTCCCAGTCGCATTCAGATTTTCAATGAAATGTTACCGCCAACCTCTCTATCACCAGAATCCACCATCACCCGCTGGGTTATTTGGCTACAGGCAACCATCTCATTACGCCAACTATTTTGAAGACATCAAGAGTGTTATAGACCCGTTTGACGTCAAGGAAGCAGCCTAGTAGGAAAGGCTAAAACAGTTCTTCACAATAAAAATATCACTTCTCTTGCCTTTATTAAGACAACTTCAGTGATCTTCCTGCAGTTATTCAATGCTTAGAATCCACATCTTTACCACTAAAAGAAAGATGAAATCATGGATACAATCTTTGAAGCTCACCAAGATTCCGCAGCAGAGCCCAGGGTTTGTAACAATGAAAAACGTATCTGCTATTGTTTAGGATGAACAAATTCCAGACGATTTGCCTTGGGGACCGACAGCAGTGGCTTCATTGAATTTGCACCGATGACTTCATACTGCGTCAAGAGGACATTTTCTTACTATAAGAATGTAACAGAAAAAATTTTACCTTAGAAAACCTAGCAATCTATAGTACAACAGTAACCTAAATATCTGAAAAATGTTCTAGTTGAGTTTGATTTATTGAAAAATGTTCTACTTAAGTTTAGTGGGTTATAACTTAAAAAGTTAAAGAAAAACTTTAAAAAAATCGAGGCTTTAAAACTTTTTAAAAATTCAGTGTCCTGACATTATAAAAACTTGAAACTTTTAAGTAAGTTTAGTGCTTTACAACTTTAAAAAAATTCAGTGTGCTGATGTTATAAAGACTTGGATATTTTGTGTTCATATAGCTTTGTGTTTCAGAACGATGGATAATACAATTGGAATTAAAATAAAATCAATTCATATTATCGTATATTTGTTTTAGTGTGTTTATTTTACTTTAGCTAACAGGAACTTGAAGAAGCTACCCTAAAAGTGTTAAAACTTTTAAAAATCAGGGTTTATAAAAAATCTAAAAATCTGGACTGTAAAGTTGCAAACAATAACTAATGTAGCTTTATTAAGAGAAACAAGATCGAATAGATAAAATGGTCTATGAAGTCGGTAAGGAAGATGCCTTCGTAATATATTTGAATTTCAGACAGAAAATAAGAAAATAAACCAGACAATACAAGAAAAAGAACCTTCTCGTTTTAGAGATTAAGGGACTTGGGGGAAAGGTTTCCTTAATTTGTATTATTACTACAGTAATTATGAGTCGTTCTCTCACTACAGAAAAGAGATATAACAACGTTATGTTCTTACATATATCCCCAAGGGACTTGCCTGTTTTTAACAGATTGTGCAGTACAAGGTTTTAATGCTTTGGGGATGATATTTCCCTACCCTCTGAGTTTCCTGGCGCTTTTACCACGGCAGTTGCAAAGGGAGAGTCAGTAGAAAAATGAGAGGAAAATGGACGTTAAAATGAAAACAAAACAGCGTCTTTTTTAATTAACGAAAAGCCATCTTCATTCTTTCTAAGTATTGAAGCAAAAACGACTCATGTACTAAGCATATTTTCTTTGGTAATGAGGAATAAAATTATTTCAAGCTTATTCTATTTGAGCAATTCTATAAGAACATTATCTGCTATTAATAGCGAAATAAATGTACACGAATAAATTGCAAACACTTGAAGTTATATGGACTTTTTATTCTTAATACTCATGCTGCTTTCAACAAGGGTGTTATTCATTTCACTCAATCGCACCGTTTCTCAATGCTTTAATTTTATCGTAAGTGTGTTTTCTGAGCCAAGAATCTCACGAGAATGAAAACACTAAACTAATATTTTTCAATACATCAATTTATTATATCAACATTAATAAATCTTCTTTCAAATACCTTAAATCAACTTTTCACGTTTTTCGTAAATGTTCACTTAAAATAGCCATTTTCAAGGTATTTATAAATTTTTAGCCCTTTTTGATAGTAAAAAGAACAAATACAGAATTTTTTTTTCTTTTGTGCAGAGCATTCTTTTAAATTTCGTTATTTCATGTTACGCATAGCCTGAATAAGTTCTTTGCCTGACAATGAAGGAACGAGGTTTTAACTTGAATATGTTATTTTTATTTTTGGACAAAATCTAACTGAAGGTAAAACAATTAAAATCATAATAACCCCTAATTCACTTCTGTTATATATACATTCCAATACAAATAAAAAAAACTTAAATTAAAAACAAATATACCCGTTGGTTGTTGGAGGTAAAAAAAATTAAATTTAAATCATTGAGGTTTTAATATTGCTTTCGTTTTAATAATATATTTATTCCAGCAATGCTCCAATACCATTTTATCATTGCTGCAATGATTTTCGGAAGTCTGCAATATACTCCTCTATAGCTACAATTGTCTGTTGATTGTGAAGAAGAGTTTGGAGCTTTGGGAACAGATAGGAGACAGACCGAGCCAAATCTGGAGCGTATGGTCGATGATGCAACAATTCATACTTTGTATCTATAAATTTTCCCGTCACTTTTGTAAGCGGGTTGTATTGTATGATAAAAAAAATTCTCGACCTCAAATAGTGTCTTTTTTCACGAATTTATCAAATAGTTAAAAGATTGAAATAGTACTCTCCAGTTATGATTTTACTCTTCTGAAAGCAATCAATTAGGAAAATTTATTTGGCATTTTCATAAGACTGATAGCATAGCCTTTTCTGCACATGGAACTGATTTGTCTTCCATAATACTGATCAACAGCTTCTGTCCAGTTTTGGTTCTGGTGTACGTTGATGAATCATCCACAGTTTTAAGTGGACGTGTAAAAGCAGTTCCGTTGGTGTTAAACCTTCCAAACACTTTGCGATATTTTCACACGAGTCCGTTCATTCTCTGCTGTTGGTAAGCATGGCGCTTATCTTGCGCAGAATTTTTACGCATGCAACTCTTCGTGTAAAATGCAACCCATGCCTTTCTTTGAAATGATATAACCTTAGCATTTCACTCATTTTAACTGGCCGGTCATCTAATACAATCCTGTGATTGTTCAATAAGCTCTGCTGTTGCACTTGGGTCATCTTCAAGGATGGTAAGTCATGTTTAATTTCAAAAGCTCATTCTTTAATCGTTAAAATGAAAGTAAGATGTCTTAAAAAAAGTATACTTTTGGTTTGAATTTTCTTTGGCGTTAAACCATCTTTTTTCAAATAACTTTAATACTCAGTTTTACAAGTATGTTTTAGGAAGCTGCATTAAATAAATTAGTTGGAGAAATTCCTCTGTATTTCTAATGAATGCTTAAGATAAATCTATTAGCATAAAAGAACAATTATTTTTGTTAATTGCGTGACCAACCATGGTAAAACTGAGAAATTTCCAGAACATTTCTTAAATCCAAAAAGATCTTGAAAATACAGCCTCCAGAAAATATCACTCCATATATCTAAGTCATGGATTTTCTCTAGCTGGAGAAAATAAAAAAGTTACTAATTGTAATTAGTGTTTGTTTAATGACATTTATTGTTGTCATGGAATCAATGTTACAAACACACAAAAGGCATTGCATCCGTATCTTTTAAGAGGAACCAGTCCCTAGGGGAGTTTTACGTCTATGAAGTTAGTTAGAGTGTGTGTAAATGAATCGAGCGTTCAAATATTCCAAGTGACACTCGCAAGCGAGATCCGCAATACGAATAGTAACGAATGTTGTTTCTGTAGGTATTCAGTTGTAAAGCTATGTGTAAATTCACGTCAATTATGAATAATAAATAATACTTACTATTTAAGCACAGAAACTTGAAGCATTAAAGCTACTCAACAATAGCCCTGTGAGCGAGACCTGCGCATTTCTCCTTTTAGCCATCCACCGAATAAATAGAAATTGCAGCAGCAATGAGAATAAGTGGAGTATTACATGTTCTGCTGAATTTATTCATATAAACAAGGAGGTTTATTACAGAATTAATATTCATTATAAAACTTCGCTTTGGTTACTGAAAACATTATTCACAAATGTCTCTGGTATTCCACATTCCTCTTGTTCTGGCTTGGTCCCTCGAGACTTCCCAACATTTGGACTACGAAAAACCACCTAGGATGAGAAAAAATGAAGTGAACGAGGAAGTAAATCGACACTTCTAATATTGTGATGGTCTCAGACAAGACCTTCAGAGGCTTCCTGAACCCTATGGAAAATGCATTCTGAAAGACAGAGAATACTTTGAAAAATAATGTTGTCACTTTAAGCCCATGTTGCACATACCTCCAAAGTCATTTGAAGCGGTTCTGCACTCATTTCCTGTTTATTTATCTCATTTTTCCCGCACTTTACCTTTCCTGTTGGACACGATCCCTTCCTCTACAAAACTTCTTCACTTTATCAAGCTTTCACCCTCTTTTTCTCATTCCCTTTAGTCACGTCCTAATTCTTTCTCGTTTTGTTGTCCTGCAAATAGAAAATTAAAAACCCAGCTAATTGAAACAAAGCTTCTGCTGTTGTAAGGAATGAAGAACGTGCACCAGCGGAGCAAGTAATTTCTAGGGAAACAACTAAACGAGTTATAAGTGTGCAAATGGTAGTAAGGGATATAAGCTAGAGCTTGCTTGCTTTCTCTCGTCTTTTGTTTATAGCAGGGAAAGGAAAACAGTTTGTAATGGAGACTCATTTGTATGCAGACTTTTTCTTTTAAATACACAAAATGCAGTAAATAGTGTTTATTGTGCTTTATATTACTTATAAAAATCTAGAGAAATAATTAACTTTTTTTTTTCTGTTAGAAGAACATTTGGGGGGGGGGTTTCTAAAATGACTTATATGCATATGAACTCATTCAATTCGTACTTTCCTTTTTCATTTAAAAAGAAAGGGAAATGACTTGGCTAAGAACGGGTAGGCCACCAGATTTGCGTGAGATTTGCTTGTACAAATATAATGTGAATATAGTCGATATAAATTATTTCGCTAAATGCTGACAAATTTACTTTACTTTAAGTGCAGTATTACCAAATATATGTAAATTTCCCTTTAAAGAACATTATATTTTTAAAAAATTAGTTTTCCTGTAATAAAATAGATAATGAGCCATCATGTGAAAACATTTTGTAAATTTTCCACATATATATTTTAATATGCATTGCAAACGTATACTTATTAAAGTTCGAGGTTCAAACCACTACTTAACTCATTTTCTTAAGTGCACATTTAGAGCTCGGTATTAAGAATTTTAAAGAGTTTACAATAGTGAATGCTTCTTTAAAAAAAGCAATTATCAGTAAATATTAATATGTTTACGCTTAAATCAGAAAATGTGCATACTTTATTATTATTATTATTATTATTATTATTATTTCCGTGACTTCTTAAAGGAAAAGTTTATTAATTTTTGCAGAGCCCTCGTTTGGACGCATGGCCGACTTAACGAGAATTTGCTTGATACCAAGAAGCACACTGTTTGACGGCGAAGTCGAATGTCCATAGCCGCTTAAATTTAAGGCATAGATTTCAAATGCAAGTTATAACTCGTAAAATAACCACATATCTTCATTATAAAAGATGATTGAAATTGTGTCTTTGTGCCGCCACACAATTCTCACACCTTCTGAAGAACATTAGTATTAACGATCGTTCATTCCTCTTCAGAAATAGCAGTATTTTATCCTCTTATATTGTCTTTCAGTGCTTTCAACGTATGCTGATTATTCCAGTACACTTTAGTGTCTCTACATGGCCATAAAAATAAAACCATGATTCGTCCATTAAGGAAAAAAAAAATGTTCGCAGGTCAGTAGAATGAGCATTAACATTATCCAACTCCCAATTGCAAATATTAACTCTACTCGCATTATCGTATGACTGCAATTCTGAATTTCAATTATCTTATAGGATTTTAATTTTAAAAGTTTAGTGGCACTCCAAGCCGAGGTTTGTGAAAGTCCTGATTCCTGTGCAAGCTTTCTCAGAAATTTATTTGGACTTCGTTCTAACTTTTCTCGGATCTCAATGAGTTTTTCCTGTGTAAGAACACAGCGTTTTGCTTTTGGCAATTTAGGAAAAGGGAATCTGTTCTTGATAAGAAACCGAAAGTAAAACGCCGTGTTAGAACGAAGTTTTGCTTGTTATTGGTAGTTCTACACGGCTCCTAAATAATATGCAGAGGCTCTTATCCATTCCATATGCATTTCATTATTTCAGGGATCTCTTCGAAAATTTGTATGTTTGTATAATGATTATTATCCCTGGGCTCTTGGGAATAATGGCAAATTATAAAGCCAATTAGCAAGCCGAAAGACCTTCTGTCTGTCTCTCAAGCCAAGTGAGATAGTGCCCCATTCTGCCACATTTGATAGATTCACATTTTTTTACCTAGCTGCATCACAAACAATTTAGGTACATATGACATGGTTCTCTCCTGTTAAGAAAAACCGAGGCGCAAACTTTGTAGCAACTATCCCCTTATCGTACGTAAACTCTTTTACACATCATTGCAGATACGTGTATTTATTTTTGCTATATAATTCAGATTTTAGTATGCCTTTTCCACATTAAAATTAACCTTCATCTAATGAGAGCTTTTCTTTCAATTTCATCTATTTACACATTGTTTTAAAAATTCGAAACTTTCCGTATGCAAGGTATGTATTCACTTTAAAAATTGGATTATTACATAGGTAGATAATTAATAAGGTGCAATAACCTCCAAAGGCAGTCCTAAACTTTTCATTGTACTCCTTGATATTGCATTAGAAACAGCTTCTTTCCTTTCAGGTTCGGGGCTGCAACCATCACGATACATTGATATTGTTATCCAAAATTATGGGCAGCATTGTACAGTGGAATTTGTCAGAAATCGGTTTAAACGATATTTGGAAAAAGGGATAGAAAACAGGTATGATGTAGTGAAAAAAGTCAAAAGACTCCTGTCTGACATACAGACAGGAAATAGAGGCGCGATGCATGCAGATGTCATCTCTGAACCTGCAGAGCGAAATTAAAAATAGATGGAGTAAAGAGACCTATATCATGAAGGTAGGAATGAAACTAGACTGGGAGGCTGGAAGGCCCGTAAGGTTTTGACGAGGAAGGCAGAAGGATTTGCCCATTATGCTCGGAACCGGAACACTGGGTGCACATTTTGGCAAGTACGCACAAACAGAAGATGCTCTAGGATAAAAGTTTTCCCGGATTCAGTTTTGACTTCCAGTAGGGTGAGACTGGCATGTTCGGACTTAATTGTTGTAGCGGAAGATCCAGATTTAATTCCTATATAATTAATTAACGGAGATTCAGATTTAAACCCGGATAACTAATAAATATTTATCATAATGTATCCAACTTAAGCATATATTAATATGTATCTCATAATATATCTATTTAGAATGTTGCAGAATGAACAAGAAATAGAAATCTGCAGTAAGGTTGAAACATATATGCAGCATTCTGGTGCCATGTGCAAGGCCAGTCTTTGAATAGACATTAACCTCTTTCTTTTCGTATCTGTGAAAAAAATCCTTGGAGAAAAACCTTGGTAGATGGCTTTCACCTTGGGCAAGTGAGCTTTAAAAAGAGATATCCTCGCTCCTGTATAACGCCTTTTGCGTACGAAAGAATGAAATAAGCCTTGCCAATAAGCACTCGAATTTTAAAATATATCTTCCAGAATCTTCCATCGGAAAAATACTAAGCCAACCTATGAGTAAAGTGTAGGACTCGTCTAGAATGTTCTAAGATTTGAAATCTCGCAGAGAGATGCATAGAAAAACCATTAAAAGCATTATTTGAGGCATTTTCACTTTAGTTCGTTTTGGGAGAGGTGAGAGTACAGTTCGTTTCTGTAAACGTAAGAAGGCAATTCATGTTAGGAGATGTAAGAATTTAGTTCGTTTGAAATATAGTTTGTGAGGTGAAACAGTGAAGTTCAGTTCGGTTTAGGAGATGTGAAAGTGTATTGGAAGACGAAATAAGTTTCATTAGTTTAGCTAATGCAATCGGGAGGAAACCGTAGTTAAAAAATCTCAAAAGGAACAGTTTTGGGTGTAAAGTAACGGACATTAACAATCCAAAGTCTAGCTGGACTACGTATGTTAAGAACGAGAGAACTTGTGATTTACGTCATTAGAAAATTTACCAAAACATTACAGCTCCTTGCAAATGTGTCGCGAATGAGAAGTGATAAATCAAAATCGCAGAGAAATGTTAAAATCCTTATTATTATTTAGTGAAGCTTTATCCCGTATCTTTTTCCTCCTGTGAGAAATTTCCAGAAAAGATTTAAAATATTTACAGAAACCCTGAGAAAAATAACTCTTCAATAGCGGCAGAAGAAGGTATTCAACGCAGTATCGAAGCTGAGTCATTCAACATTCATCAACATCAGATATACAATATTTCCAATTAATCAAATCCAATTAACCTTTAAAATTCCCGCCCAAAAGTTACATTATCACTTTGGGTTTAATATTCCTCCCCCATATAACCTTTCAAATTCCCGCCACATTGTAAACAGACAAACTGGTTAAACCTGGACATTTTCTTTATAAAATACGCAGGTTTAAGGACAAGACATTTCTATAACATTTTACATAGTTATAAGATAATTTATATGAATATCAGAATTATTGTATGTATGTCTATTTCATTTTTGTGTCTGTGATTGGGCTTTTAAAAATATATTCTATAGGATGAGCAATATTCTGAGAACCCTTGTTCTAGGGTTATTTTGTACCTTTATGATTGAAGAATTGGGCATTCTTATTAATGTTTATATTGGTTTATTTTATTTTCATTGATTTCAGAAAGTATTTTAAAAGAGCATGAACTGTCTTGCAACGAGACTGCAATGTGGAATAAATGTATACATAGTCTAACTGAATAATAAATACTACTACTATTACTACTACTACTACTACTTGTACTACTATTACTACTACTACTACTACTACTACTACTACCACCACTACTACTACTACTACTACTACTACTACTACTACTACTGCTACTACTACTCGTACTACCACTAGTACTACTGCTACTACTACTCGTACTACCACTAGTACTACTGCTACTACTACTACTACTACTACTACTACTGCTACTACTACTCGTACTACCACTAGTACTACTACTACTACTACTGCTACTACTACTCGTACTACCACTAGTACTACTGCTACTACTACTCGTACTACCACTAGTACTACTACTACTACTACTACTCGTACTACCACTAGTACTACTGCTACTACTACTCGTACTACCACTAGTACTACTACTACTACTACTACTCGTACTACCACTAGTACTACTGCTACTACTACTCGTACTACCACTAGTACTACTACTACTACTACCACTAGTACTACTACTACCACTACTACTACTACTACTACTACTACTACTACTACTAGTACTACTATTGCTACTACCACTACTACTACTGCTACTACCACTACTACTAATAATACTACTGATACTACTACTACTACTACGACTACTACTACTACTACTACTACTAGTACTACTACTACCACTACTCTACTACTACTATTACTACTACTACTACTACTACTACTACTACTACTACTACTATTGCTACTACTACATTGAAACACGAACTATTTTCTGAAAAAGTATGGTATCATAACATGCTAATTATAAAAATTATGTCACAATTTTTATTACACTGTCAAACTTACATATCAAACGAAATATCATACCAACATTTAATAATATTCATTCTTGATATTTCCAACCCCCACAAAGCTCCGTAGTCAGACAAATTCCCTGTTAAGTTTTTTACATTAGTACTTCATTTTATCTATACCCAAACAACCTGTATATGGATTCGAGTCTAAGAGGTAAGGCCAGAAATAGTGTATGTGAGGTTCTACTAGGTGAGAGCAGAAGAACCGAGGGGATAGAAGAAGGCGATAAAAGGAGAAATGGGATGAAACGAAGCACTAAGGAAGAGTAGGAAGTACCAGAAGAGCGCCGTGTTCGGGTAATTAGAGAGGTTGATTTTAATTACTGTGCGCAATTTTAGCTGCCTTCTCGAGAAGGCACACACGGAAATTAACTGTGCGAGAACCGTAAAATGTTTTGCCTAGGGTATGTAAGAAGCTAAGGACATCGTAAAACACTATTTTATATTACGCATACGGGACACCGTTACATGGGGAAGCAATTACAGTTCCACATTTTCAAAGCTCTAAAAGCGCAGCATTGAAGAATAAGTTTACAACTAAGATTATCAAGAAAGTGATTAAACGATAAGTGTATTACTTATGTGAATTACACCCTTGTGCAAATTAATGTGTACAAATATATTATAGTATTTTTTTAATTACTTTACAAAATGTCAATACTCCTTCTGCTAAACAGTATTTTTAGTATTTAATGTGTCCACCCTTGACCTTAATTACCATTTTCATTCTTTTGGGCATAGCGTCATTGAGTTTCTTACATATTTCACTTATTTCTGACTCATGAAGTCACACTTTTATCATAGTACAAACAATATTTTCTTTAATGGTGCTGTTCATTTCCTTTATTCGTTTCTTGACAATCGCCCAAAGATTCTCCAAATGGTTGAGATCCGATTAATTTCCAGACCAGTCCAAACACTGAAAACAAATTTTACCCAATAAGTCTTTTACATTCTTCTCATTGACGCTACAGCCCGAAGTGAGCCTTGGCCTGTATCGGCGACCACTGCATCCTCTACCTTCGTCATGCGACTTCATTAATAGAGGGCAGTGTTGCAGGGGAGCATGTAATCGGCATGCAGGCACCCGCCGGTAGCCTATCACGCGGTTTTCGTGATCGAAGAACGCCACCTCTCCCCAGGTAGCTTCCTAATTGTTCTTAAGAGCCTGGGTATATCTCGTTCCAAACTTCCGTGGCATGGGATAAGTATTTGCTAGAAAATGTGCAGTCCCTCTGCCAATCTCTTCAGTTCTGGGGCACCTCGTTTCTGTAAAATTCGTATGCACTTGTCACTGTTGATAGGAATCAAACATTTAGTGCCTGTGAATGCAAAACAGTCCCAAAACATCTTCTTTTGTTTTCGGCCACATCGCTCTTTCCTTTGAGGTGAAATTAACCCAATGTCGTTTTTCTTTCTAATTATATTATCAACAGCACCCAAACTTATATTACATTTATCTGTTACCAATCTTTGGGTCATATTTCAACATTCACGGAGGGTTATGACTTTACTTATCTTCTTTAGTGTGATATCCATTATTAATAAAATATGCTTGCTAAATAAAATGTTAAAACAGCTAGAAATGCAAGACAATTGCTTAACTTCTAGTATAACTTATAAAAGAAATAATTACAATTAACTATCTAAACAATGGGTATCAATAATGTGGCATAGAATTGAAGGGAAGCAGATATTAGCACTGAATAACTTAAAAGCTAAATATCTTGTTCACTCTAACTCGCATAAAACTGTATTTTATACTTGTAGCGAAATTCAAGTTGCTCATTTTTAATCAGCTAAAGAAAATAATTAAATAAATGTCGAGGATTTCTTAAGAAATACACTGTTTCATTTTTTATAGCGAAAGGGGAACAAACATTAAACATATATTGTTTAATTAAAATAGGACGAGCGTTGCATTTCCTGGTTATGTAATATCAGCATAATACAACATACTAAAGCATATCTTGTTTTGCATATGCAAAGCAATGCTTTGTAAAATTCAACAGATCTGTTTAAAAAAAGTCAACACTCTGCAAACAGCGTTGAAAAGGATACAATACAAGAGTGTCGTGGAATAAGTTAATAAGTAAGAAAGGCATCTTTTATATTTGACAAAGAAACAGCACCAATGGATTAATTGAATAAAAATTTGTATTAGGGTTTGCTGGAGCCCTGAAGCTTAATTTAGGGACGTTGTTTAACAATGCAGGTCATTAGCATTCCATTCAATGCAGAACATGAAACAGTCGATAAATTTTGCTCAGGGGCCTCTTCTTTCCAGCTTGAGGTTCTTCTACGTGCCGTAAATCTACTAAACTGGTCCAACGGCTTTACTTTCCTTCCGAAGGGAGCCATACAGGATTTTTATGCTCTAAAAACCCATCGACCCTGGTCGGTTTGAATCCGCGACCTTGGGTCTAAGAGGCAAATGGGTTAGCAATGGACCACCATATTCAACCTTATTAGAAGGTACGCATTATTTTAGCAAAAGCTAGGTGTCACTACGAAGCAAGTCCGATTGTGAATTGCGTGCATTCATACTTTTTTTTTCATAACAAATAAAACGAAATTTCGGTGAATATCCATTGTGAGGATGAGCATTCGGATGTTCGTGGTTGATGAAGGTCGTGAACAAGGCAGTGACGGTGTTTTAGGACCATGTGGAAGTTTTGCTGGTGCATTACTTCCTCCTCACTAGCACGACGTTCTAACCCACTGAGCTAACCTAAAACAACATAAAACAGGAAAAAGAGGTGGGAGCATACAGGTGAGGCATTAGAAAACGTGAAGAAATTCACATATTTCGGTGTCACCTGAGCTAAGAACGAATTTGCTGGGCAAAACACATGCATAATTAAAATTATAGAAATATTAAAGATTTTGGTAAAAAAAAAAATGGTTGTTAGATCAATTATGACGTACGGGGCCGAAATTTGGGGGTGGGAAACACCTAGGAACTTAATCAGGACAAACACAGTTTCTACAACGGCTGCACAAGTAGAAAGGAGTACAACAAATTGTGGGGTTCTTAAAAGAGTTTGGTATCTTTAACGAAGGTCTAAATTTAAAAATAAGAACAGTTAAGTACTGGTTAAGAATAATACGGCGGGGGGGGGGGATAAAGTGCTTCTTGCGAGTAATTTGTCTGAGGGAGAACATAAGCGAAGGGTGGGAGGATAGGGTTGGGCATCAAAAGTAACGAAAGGCTTAGACAAAATTTAACTAGGAAATATTTGGTTAAGGGAAAGGGACGTTACGCACAATGGTTGGAAAATAGTTAAAAGACGTTTAAGATGTATAGATAAGCAAAATGCTGAGACTCAATGCGCAGAAAAAGTATCGCTTAACCTGAAGGTTCAAATAGATCAGGTGTAGAGGAAGATAGATTATCTAAATGTCTGGGGGAGAAAAAAGAAGGGGTCTCAGATTAGGGACTAGGAAAGGAAATAAAATAGTTAACACTTTCGGGGAAAAATTAGCCCACTGAGCGGAGAAAGTGATACCTGGAGGCATATTCTGACAAATTGCAGGGAAAAGGAGATTTTGAGAAATGAGCATTGAGCACCGCAATTTCTGAATTACAACAGAAGTATGAACGTCTGTCTGTAAGTGTTGCTGCATGAGAGGTACACCAACAAATGGAAATATTTCTAGCGAAGAATCGACCAAGAAGAATAATGGCGATAGAGAAGAAAGAAGAGCTGGGGAAGAGGGTGATAAAGGGAAGAGGGTTCAGGGGAAAGGGTTCTATTCATGTATATATATATAAATTACCAATTGAAATGTGTGAAGTTAGTATACTGATGGTTTTAACATATGTATATGTGCATATATGTATGTATGAATATATATATATATATATACTATTAATAGAGTAATAAAAACTTCTAAAAAGCATAAAAACTCATAAAAAACACTCAGAGTGCAATATAAAAAGGTTCACATAAAATTTCACACTAAAAACCGTAAAATGAACACTAAAATCACACTATATTTCGAGCTTGACTCTTGGTCACGTGATGAAAATGACAACGACAGACGCTGCCTGCCAGAGCTCAGTTCATTTTCATCACGTGACCAAGAGCCAAGCTCGAAATATAGTGTGATTTTAGTGTTCAATTTTACGGTTTTTAGTGTGAAATTTTATGTGAACCTTTTTATATTGCACTCTGAGTGTTTTTTATGAGTATATATATATATATATATATATATATATATATATACACAAGGTTAATCATAGCAATTGATGTTACCGTTTCTCTTTCTGTGAATAGTATATATTTTGATTGTTAAAAGGGCTGTATTAGCATGTACTGCCGTAAGGCTCAGGCAGTATTTTTAAGCTACCATCCCCAAATTCAATTAGAGTGATTATAGTATGTAATTTTATGTAACTTTTCAATTTTACTCATGAATGTAGTTTTATTTCTATTTCCTGTACAAGTGTTAAATTATTGCGTGTAAAATGTTATTTTCTAGCCAGAGTGCAGAAAACTACCCCAACCATGAAACCTGACCTGAGAATTTCTGTTGTCTATTGTAACAATATTTATATAGAAGGCCCAAGGACAAGGCAAACCAATATTGTCTAAAAAAATTGTTTTATTTTGTATTCTGTTATAGAATTGTAAAGCAGGGTAGGCGTAATAAAACACATGGCAACTGCAGGAATGAAAAGCTAGGCCGATAACCTCTTCAAGGGAAGAAGCTAGCAGCTTCAGTTGATATCTACATGTAAAAAGTCACGTAGGCCATGTTTATATAGTCTTGCAATTTTGCGACCTGCAGTCAGTTGGAAGTGGGAAAGTCTCCGTGCAGTTGGTGTGGAAGGATAGGCATTCTCAGTAGAGCGTGAGAGTATTCAGTAGCGCTCTCCGTTCAATTCTAAATCACTGAGGAGTAGACAGTTGCGTCTCGGAATTAGTTGAGTTAAGTGGGGTTCAGGATCAGAGTTTCTCTTCTCGCCGTGGTTAGTGGAAAGTGGAACATATTCTCCAGTAAATAACGGCAGCACATTTTTAGGTGGAATAGACTAAAACAATAAATTGTGTTTCATCTCCTATAACAATCTTATTAATCTCTAATCTCCTTTCACTATTGCCCCAAGACCATAAAAGTATTCAGCAGCAGAGTCTTAAGAGTCGTGGCAAAACTGTAATTCAGTGGAAACCATAACCGGAGAGGAAGGGGAAAAAATAAAATTTACCCCTGAGATTCCATATAATCAATGAAATTAATTTCTTTTTTCCAAATCCTTCCCTCCCTCCCTCCATCCATTACATATTAATTATATCCTTAACGCTTCGTTAAACCCGCTTTAAGGCCCGTGTGCACAGTTATACTTAGCATTTGTGTATTTTAAACTGGTCACAATAAAAATCCACTACTACTACTACTACTACTACTACTACTACTACTACTACTACTACGACAACCACCACCACTACTAGTGCTACTACCACCACCACCGCCACTACTACTACTACTACTACTACTACTACTACTACTACTACTACTACTACGACAACCACCACCACTACTAGTGCTACTACTACTATCACTACTACCACTACTACTACTACTACTACTACTACTACTACTACTACTACTACTACTACTATTACTACTACTACTACTACTACTACTACTACTACCATTACCACCACCACTACTAGTGCTACTACTACTACCACCGCTACTACTATTACTATTATTACCATTACTACTACCACCACTACCACCATCACTACTACTATTAGTACTACTACCACCACTACCACTACCAGCACCAGCACTACCACCACTACTACTAATACTACTACTACTACTGCTACTACTATCACTACTACCACTACTACTACTACTACTACTACTACTACTACTACCATCACTACTACCACAACCACCACCACTTCCACTACCAACACCACCACCACCACCACTACTACTACTGTTACTACTACTAACTACTACTACTACTACTACTACTACTACTACTACTACTACTACTACTACTACTACTACTGCTGCTGCTGCTGCTGCTGCTGCTGCAAGTCTCACAGAGCCACATAAAGATACTGAAAGGTTCTGAGCAACTCAGAGTAGCTATCAAACGGAAACGCCCTAGATTTTTGATTCGCAAAGTTCTGCTACTACATGAACACTCTCACTTGAAAGAATCCAGGACTTGTTTATGAAATTAAATGGAATATATTTTGACATCCCCCTCATTCTCCTGATCTTATCCCGAGAGATTTCTGTCTTTACACCGAAATCAAGAAGTACTTCAGAGGCCAGCGATTTGAAAATTATGAAGCAAAATCGCAGTGAGCGATGACTTTGCTAACGGGACAGACAAGTTATCAAAAAAGTGCTGCTACGTTACGAAGAATGCTTGGAAAATAATTATTATGTAGAGAAATAGTTTAGGATTTGTAGAACATTGCTGGCCTTATTTCAAAGTAAAGTGAATATATATGTTTTTACAGCAATACTTATTGGATAATCCTCGTAAACTGATTTTCTTTTCTTACCTATTATATATTATTTTTGTTTTCTTGCAATGTTCTTGAAATGGTAAATACAACAAATTCTGTAAATTTTGAGTATTCACAGCAAACTGTGAGCTTAACTGCATGAAAACTCAGTCTAGTTCTCAAATTTAAACCACACTACCACCTTGAAATATATATTTATTTTGCATGTAATATAATAGCATAATATAGATATAACTATAAATTTTAAATAATTTAATATGAAAAAATATGATTACAGCATATTTTTTATCAATATATTAAAGTTAATTGTATGTAATAAATAATGTTGCAAGAATTTAACTCAACCCTTAACTTGAAATGTTGCAGATGGCATCATCATATTTAAAATTCCAATATTTTTGCGACAGCATTTGTTTCGTTGTGTAGTTTTTTGTCAGGCTTCTGGGACAGTGTTGCTATGTAAAACTTCTTTGTTTGCAATTTTGGCGTAATGTATTTCCTTTTTTTTTTTTACTGCTTTTTTACCAGTTTAAGCCGAGTAGTTGAGGATATTTAGACTTGAAGATAGTAGCAGATATAATTTAATAAAGTCAACTTTACCTTGTCACACAGTTAATGTTCGCTTCTACCCCTCTGGTTCCCGGCCGAGGACTCAGCTTGACCAATTCACATGCTCATTTACATTATTCTCTCTCTACCCTGATCCTCAGCAAAAGAACACACGTTTACAAATCAGCGCGTTAGTCTCTGTAACGGCATTAACCACAGAAATGAAGCAACATTTACAGCCATTTTGCTCTGGCTAGAAATTTCATTAAAGTGCATTGAGAAAGGGGAACAAAGTGGGGAAAGTTATGTTGCCATCAACTATTTGCAGTTTATCATATAATAGTTCGTTAGAATTTAAATCATTTTTCAAGAGTTATAAAGGTTCTTATTTGTTCTGAATACTGCAAATTGATGAAGTGCAGGTTAATTGCTGCACTTTATACAATATCAAATACATTTTACCACTCCAAAATTTACAGGAACGATTATTGTGATAAAAATCGCACAATAAAAGATTTCTGATAATGCATTTCTGTTACTGAAAATATTTTATTTACAGGTAAACAAGAAAAATAATTGGTAGGTGTAATACTTTTTTCTTTTAGTTTGCCAACTGATCGTGATTTTATCTAACGCAGTGGTTCCCAAACGTTTAGTATTTTAAGCGAAAATTTTATTTGTGACCTCTCACTCGCGCTCAAATTCCACCCGAAGAAATTAAATTCCCTATAAATTGAGAAATAGCAATAAATGCACGCATATAATCCAACGAATGACCAAAATATGGTGCACGGAATACTCGCTTACGTAACGCCATATCTAGTACTTAGAATAATTTCCACCGTGGCACTGCGGAAGTAATTCAGTATAACTAGGAAGTAATAATTTCGCTTTCCTTACTTACATTTTCGTAAACTTTAATGCTGTGAGCAACATAATAGCTTTTAGGCTGAAATTTGAATGTGAATAAACTTTATCTCTGGTCCATAAGCTTGATAAAATGAAATTTAATTTATTCCAGTGTATTTAAGAGCTCCTTGAGCATTTAGTATTACAGATATAGCAAATTCTTTTTGCTGTCACGAAATTAAAATTGCACAACCTTAAACTTATTTTTTTTTCAGAAATTTCCTAAAAAAGTGAACACAAATGATACTGAAACCGAGTTTAGGCAAGCATTTAGCTGAAATTCCAAAAAAATTAAGTAAAAGCTCTTTGAAAAATGTATTGATGAAATATTCTCTACGACTGTCACCAAAACAAAGCAAAAAGTTGCTTTGAACCTGAAAATTATAGGTTTATTTGTATGCATTCAATACAAAGTCCGGCTTGAGAGTTTCTGAAAAATTGGCAGACTTATCACATTAAGATTTATTTTGCAACTTAGTAAAATTTAAAATGCATCATATATATCGTTTGTTATACTTAATAAACAAATGTGCTTATAAAATAAATGTATGTTAAAACATAAGAGCTTTTACTTTTTTATTTTTTTTTTTTGGAAAATTCTCTGGCAAAGCTCTTTTTATAATGATTTCTTTCTGTATGACTTTCAATTTATTGAACCAGTTTTTACCCGTTTTATTGTGTTTGCAAAATTATGGCAATTTTTGTTTTTCAATGCTGAATAATAATAGTAAATGTAAAGATGAATTATTTTATTAATTATAGACTAAATCTGGAAAATAATTCTTTTCTATAACCTTTTTAAATATCGACTACATCGTAAGGTAAAAGAGAAATAATATCTTACATTAATACAGCTTATATCAATGAATTACAGTGAAAATATCTTATAAAGAGCAACATTTGAACTAATAATGTTGCTACAGGTTTACATACATTACAATAAAGTTAATACATCCTGTAATAAGTAAAATCGCAATCAACAGAGAACAAAGTACCAAGTTTTGGGAAAAATCAAACAAAATATCATAAAAAATAAAAAATTAACCAATTATTAGACCTTCCAAAACAAAACATAATTAATATGAAAATTTGCTTTCAATATCCTTATGTGCGCGAGTAAATTTTGTGGTTATAAAAATGTAATAAAGAATAGAACCTGTCAAAAGTTTAGTCTTAGAACAACCTTAAAATGTAAAATTGAAAAGTAAAGTATGTAAAGAGTATTGTAAGCATTTAATTAAAAAGTTAGAAAAGTAAATTATCACAGAGTGTGTACATGAATATCTGGAGAAATGAAGGAGCAATTTTAGAGAAAAGGTTGCAATCTTGTGTCTATAGAGTACACAAATACAGATCTGCCTAAAAATAGATTGATCAGCTATTGGTTTAGTAAACATAAGATCCTGGCAAGTATATGAAGAAGAAACAAGAAAGCAACTCGCTCGATAAAACATGATATATCAGCAAATGCAAAGGCAGCTGTATTTACCATAAAACAACACACTAATAACCGAGTGATTTTTTGGACAAAACCTACCTAAACAAAATCCTACTTCATGACCCAGTATATAATATGCAAATTAATTTATTTAAATAATTTATATACTTCAGCCCCCCCCCCCCAGCATCCGCCTTTTCAGATCTGAGTTTTCTTACCTTCGATAGGAATTTCCCTGCCAGCTCCTCATTCTAGCCTACCAGCGGGGCTCAACATGTCTCTTGCTCTCTGTTAGTGCCAGGCCGCTTCAGCTTCTACAGTTGCTAAGATATCCGATTCCTCCTCTTCACATAAGGTATAGAATCTCAATCCACTTTCGTCAGAGATCCTGATCTGCTGCCATGCTCGTAGCCTAAACAAAGTAGATATCGAAAAGTAGAACAAAAGTATTAATGTTGTGCTGTTTCTTCTGTCATTTCACCATATTGCACTTGCAGTTTGTTTTTTTTACGTCTTAATTCTTTTTTTCTTTGATTGATTTATTTATGGAAGCTCTTTAACATCTCAGGTCATCAGCGTCCCATTCTATTCGGGCGTGAAACGGCCGACAAATTTTGCTCAGAGGCCTCTCTTTCAGGCTTGAGGTTCTTTATCGTGCCGTAAATGTACGACACGGGACCCACGGCTTTACCTCCCTTCCGAAGGAAGCCATACTTAGGATTTTTACGCCCCGAAAAAAATCCATTGGTCCTGGCCGGATTCGAACCCGCGATCTTGGATGTAGGAGGCAAGTATGGTAACCACTACACCACCAGGACCGACGCCGCCCCAATGCTGTCCTACAGCTCATTTTGAATATAATATGTAGTCCAAGAGCAGAAAACTTACAGCTAAATCTTCTTAGATAACATCTTGGGAAGGGTAAATGCCTACCGCATGCATTCCTTGATTATTTGCAATAAAACTCCTTCCTATGGGAAGGAGATTTATTGAAAATAAACCAGAAAGAGTTTTAATTTGAATACTGGCACTGGATAAGTACAAAATGTGCCATTATTCATCATGCATCTCATCTTTTGTTTAGCATTTAGGGGCAGTAATGAAGGTAGGAAAAACTCGTAACAAAAAATATAATACAAAGATGCATAAATTGATAGCAGATTACTCATGTACATACTTAATTATATTACACGGACAAGTACAGGCCCCCAGAAAGTTTACAAGCAAAGTTGTAAAAATTTAATGTAATTTTGATAGTATTTTCCAATGTGATATTCCCTCAATTGAAGCCGGTCGAATGCCAGTTACCATGCGATTGGCAAAACAATCGAGCAATATGGCCTAATCGTAAACTTGTTTCTTGAGATTAGAAGTATCTGAAAGTTAATTATTACTATCCTTTCACCTTTGTTATGATAGTGTTAAACTTATCTCATAACCATTTCTTGATTGCTTTAAGCACAAAACTTATACTTAATTTAATTTAACTGAAACCAGCACAGCCAACCTAAAAAACTAATTAAAGAGAAATAAAGAATTGTGGTACAAATGTAATTTACCTGCAAATACAATAAGAAAGCTTCCTGAACTTCTCTATTTCTAAATAGTATTTTACATTATGCTGAAATGGATAGTAATAGATTATTCATTATAACATAAAGGAAACGGACATATGGACTTCTATAACATTTGTCAAACAGAATATATTTCCTAAATTTTGTTTGAGTTTGCTGTAAAAAGAAAGAATGCCCCTAATTTGCCCAAAGATAACATTCAAAATGCATTAACAGTGCTGTATAAGATTTTGGGAATAGCATGATGGGGAACAAAATAAAGAAGAAATTAGATCATTCTCCTACTTAACAGTACATGGCTGTAAACACTACTTTGTGTCTGAGTACTCAATCTTCCTTAAAGACTGAGATATAACCCTGTCTCCATTCCTCGCATATTCAACACTTGACATTCCATATTATAAAGTTTGACACTTTTCTGGGTTATCGTCCCATGTGTCTCATGGAGGTAACAATTTCTAAGCAATGAGAGCTCAGTGTGGTATGACATGAAATACTATACAGTGTTCTGTACCTCTCAGACCCACCCCTCCTTCCCGATTTCCCATTGATCCACAATAATTACCTGACGTACAAATAGCGCCATTATCGCTCTTGCGCCACCCCGAGAGTCCAGGGCAGAGTTCCCCAGTCTAGGCAAGTTTTCGCCAGTTACTCAAGATTTAATGTAGCCAACAGTTGAAGGTCGCAACCAGAGTTGAATGAAATGATAGCACAAATTAAATAAAGAGGGAGAAACTTTTTAATGGTGTTTAACGCCCGTTTTTAATACTGAGGCGCCACAGGCGGTGGACACTGATGATACATGAGCTGAAATGATATATTGGGAAAGTGTTGTTTTAAGGAAGGAAACGTTCAAGGCCTAAGTTTAAGGTACTTCCCCGTCCCCCGGCATTTGCCAGTTATGAGAACAAGAAAATCTGGAAAAAAAAAAAAAAAAAAACTCAGTCAGGGAGGACGGTCCTGGCGGGACTCCAATCCCAGATCTCCCGCTCACGAGTCCGCGTCTTAACGAATTCGCCACCCGTGGCGGTTTTAAGGTACTCCATTTGCCATTGACGAGGACTGAGAAAAAACCTGGAAAAAACTTCAGTCAGGGAGGACAGCCCTGGTGGGAATTGAACCCCAGACCTTCCGCTTACGAGTCCGAGCTTAACGAGCTCGTTCACTCGTGACGGCGAAGAGGGAGGAAGAGATCGAAAGGAAGTGAAGAACATTGGCTGAATGAAAGCAGGAAAGAGGAGAGTGCTGACCACTGAGTACCATTTCGCTGCCTGGTTAGTAGAAACTGGTTGTCTAATCAACGGATATATCGGAATGGAGTATACTGCACCTGTTAAAGTTTTAAAAGCTTCCTTTCTTAGACGGTAAACTTGAAAATGCAAAAATATCAGAAAGCTGTTCTAACTTTAGCAAAGAACATTGGTCCGAGAGCAGGTTTGATAACTCGTCACTGAGTTAATTTTCCCACTTTCATAAAATCAGCTTACCTTTCATAAATAATTAACATTTATTTCCTAGAATGGTGTTGAAAATTGGTCATCAATTTATGGGGTGTTTTGCTATTTTGCAATTTGAGATGGTTTGTTTAGTAAAACACCTAATTTTCTTCTCAAAATTACAAATAATCGATATTTCCTTGCAGTCTTCCGCACAAATCATATGTTGATATGATTTAATTACTGACGTTCTTTAATGTCTCCGGTTATAAGCGTTCCATTGAATTCAGGGGGTAAAACGGCCGAAAAATTTTGCTCAGAAGCATCTTCTTTCTGGCTTGAGGTTTTTTACGTGCCGCAATTACGACGAGATCCAAGGCTTCCCTTCCCTTCCGAAGGAAGCCACATTAGGATTTTTAGGCCCGAAAAATTCATCAACCCTCATCGGGATCGAATCCGTGAACTTGGGTCTATGAGATAAATATGGCTATCACTAGACCGCCAGGACGGACTCTCATTCCCATAGAGAATCACACGTTCTATAATCGACTTATATATATTTCGTTTTATTGGTTATTTATATGCGGCATTTGGAAATATCACGATTTTTATCAAAAGGACATGAATAAACGTGATAAAAATGTATAGATGCCGATTGTAATTAATTTGTTAATAAGTTAGTTTTGAATGTATTGGAACTTTATAGAAGTTTAAGTCGCAAAACCGCCATTAATTTTCAATGACTTAATAGTTTTAACTTAGATTGCTTGACTAAAGCTATAAGATATATCAGAAGCCTTGTAATAACATTGAGTTATCGTTTATTCCTAAGATCTGTTATTTTCTTACCTTGGATAACAAGATGCATTCGACTTGGGAATTCCAAGTATGGCAACAATAGAACATTCCGTCCTTACTTCACATCGTATAAAGCTGCGTTAGGTATACGTTAAGTCTGGCCTTTTATTATAGGCAGCATCAAGACACTAAAACACGTTACCCTGGATACTGGTTTCTCGATAACAGCGCCACCCGAAGTTGTGATACGCTTGGGAAAAGCTGACGGAAAGCAACAAAGACCGAGAAGGGCTTTTGGAAAAAGTCTTGGCCGTCCTCCCAACCCACCTAGACCATTATCTCAGGGCTGCTATCTCTTACGCGACTCTCCGGAGCGTCCCACGCTATTCCTTTGCGTACTAAAACAAACTCATTTATTTTATTTTACGATTGTACTCATTGCACCTCCTCTGCCTCCACTTCCCCCTTAGCACGACGACTCCTATGTATGTTGTGTACACAAAATCTCAACTTTGAACATTAAATGCTGAAAGAGGCCTCGCCCCTTCTCCACGGCACCATAACTACGGTTACGGATTTTGCATGGAAATTAGAAATGGCGGAAGGGTTGGAGGAGGAGGAGGTGGGTGGCAAAGGAAAAGGATTTAAAGGAGAAAGGGAGGGAAGAGACTGGAAGGGAAGGTTAGAAGGCTCCCTGAAATGAAGAAGCGGTAGCAGACGAAGGTAGCAATTAAAATCCTAAGCTTTCCATTGGTGGCTTCCAGCGAAGTGGAATACGAACGACTTATTTCCAGTGAGGTATGAATTCAAAACATTTCCTTATCCGTACTCTTCCATCAGTGGCGTGACTCAAACATCAGAATATTGGATCACGGCTTCCATTGGACATCATTAATATTTTATTAATGCAAATCAAAGGCTGCATTTGGTATTTTGTTCATTACCCGTCTCTTCTTTGCAAGTAGGAGCGCTATTCTTTTTTCAGGATAGGAACTGAAGCACTCTATCCAGAATAGGTACATATTACTATTATTACTATTTTCTAGCTTTACTCGAAAAAAATCTGATTTTTTATTTATATATTATAGTTAATGATTATTCTTCAACATGAATTGAAGAAAATGTATTCAAATATTGTTTTATTGATCAGTCATAAAACAAATGAATAAATTTATTTTATATACCCTTTTTGCACAACTCAGTGTTTATTATTTTTGAGTGAATAACATTAAAATAACATATACATGAGAGTTTATTTAAGAAGGAAATCTAAGTTCCAGCGTTCTGAATAAGTCGGGTACCATGTACAGTAATTTTACAGCAATGTAAGAAATATATAACAAACAAAAAATAGAATGTTGCTCTATCAGCTGTTCTAATAAACGTAAACGGAAGACTTAGCAATTTCAGTTCCCCTAAGCTCTTTGAGTTACCTGCAGATTTCTTTCCGGAAGTCACCCACTAAGAGTAGATATTCAAGCAGAGTTTGTATGTTGTCCTTATCTTCTCTATTTGTATTTTGCCACCGTAAGAAGATCGGTACCACGCCTTGCTTATGTCGCTAAGTTTTTCTTTATTTATTAGTTTTATTTACGAACGCTCTTTAACATCTCAGGTCAACAGCGTCCCATTCAATTCAGGGCTTGAAACGGCCAATAAATTTTGCTCAGACCACTCTTCTTTCACACTTGAAGTTCTCATATGTGCCGTTAATCTATGACATGGGACGCATGGCTTTATTTCCCTTCCGAAGGAATCCATACTTCAGATTTTTCGCCCGAAAAAATTCATAGAATCTGGTCAGGATTTAAACCTGCGATTTTGGTCTATGTGATAATATGCTTACCACACCACCAGGACCACTTTACCAAAATGAAAGTATTCGTAAGCCTGTGCACTCCAATTTTAAAAATTGTAACTTTTTCATTTATTTTAGAGGAAATTTTGAACTAGTTGTCTGCAGATAGTTCACACGTCAAAGCAACACAATCTGCACTCACATCCCTTTCCTGAACGTTTCATATTAACAAATTTTTTCCCTTTAACTCTGGAAATTTTAACACGAGTCCTTTTCCATGTTCCTGGATCAGATTTTCTATTCCACTTTGGAATTTTCTTATGACATTATTAACAGTTTCAATTTTTAATGGGATGAATGATGTATTGCTATAATGTTCTTTGAGAACCAACAGTGAACATTAAACTACTTATAAGCAGTTAATGACGCTTAACAAAGAAGTTTAATAAAATAGGACGATTAATGTAATAGCTTTCAGTAGTTCCAATCATAAACTGACCAAAAATTATTCATGTTTAAATGATGTACCATTTCTGAATTGTTTCATATTTTCTGAACCATGTGTCTCCCTATAAAGTGAACTAGGAATGCAAACTTTCTAAATAATTTATGCAGGGTAACCGATATATCATATCCATAAAACTAAATCATTTTTGAAAAAAATTGAACATGTGTACTTTCGCATTGTCTGTTGCAATTGAGAAACAAATAAACATTAAACTTTGTCTTTCGCCACCAGTCCACAGACCGAAATAAATTTAAATCATGCTATATTTGATATCGAATTAGATGCGGTTACAAGAGGTTATATTAATTTTAGCAGCCTTAACAAAGAGTAAGTTAAGAAGTAACAGGACATTATAGGATTATATCCCACTCTATAAACAGAGACCTCCTAAATAAGTTCATATAAAACCAAATCCAATTTGGCAACATATTTTCATATTTAGCTGTACAATATCAGTACTAAAATTATAAAATAATGATACAAGCTTTTCTTATAAGAATGGCTATTTATTTATTTGTCTCAAAATACTTATATATTTTACAAACCCCTAATAAGAAAATCTAGTTTCATCTCACAAAATATACAGCCTTTTCATTTATTAAGAAAACAACGAATCCTCCTCAGGACTCTGGGCCTAAAAGTCTATTCCGCTGTGGTTTATTTTTCAGGACGTAAAAAACCAGAGCATCGGCCTCAGTAGCCTCAGGGTAAGGCGCTCACCTCCAGACCTAAGGTTCACGGGTTCAAACCCATATGAGTCGATAGGTTACCGAGACGTTAAAATATCGAGTTCAAGTCATAGATTTACGGTTCTTAAAGAACCCCATATCTGAAAAGATCTCTGGACAAAATTAACTCCATTTCACGTCCAAATTAAACCTTAACACATATACTGAAGCAATTTGATATTGCTAGGTTTACTAAATTAAAATGGAAGGGGAAACTGCCTTCAAGCAGAAATACCTAAGAAGAAGAAAAATCCAGACCGTAAGTACTCTAAGAAAGACTTTAAAGCTATGGGTCCCATGTCGTAGATTTATGGTTCATTAACGAACCCTATACTTGAAGAAAGAGGTACCTGTATATAATTGTCTGCCACCTCGTATCCAAATAATACCTCATATCCAAATAATACCTCAGTTACCAGTTGCGAGGGGAGATCGGTTGGCCACTTATTACTGTGCCCTCTATAGGAAATTAGCATAACTAAATGCTAAAATGGTACAGCACCTCTAACTGAGGTCCAGGTCCTTCAGGTGCTGTAGTGCCAGTAAAGAAAATAATAATAATAATAATAATAATAATAATAATAATAATAATAATAATAATAATAATAATAAAAATAAATAGATGTCAATCAATGAAAGGAGAATAAATTAGCTGACTCAGCACTACTAGTGCTATTTCTACAATGTGAAGTCGCGACTTGGAACAGAAGAGGAGATATCTTCCCGTTCGTACTGAGCAAAAATATCACCCCTATCCTTCTCGCTACATTCCTAGTGAATGACATTCAAAGTGTAATTCGCATATGTTATGGTTTTCCTGTTTATGTAGTGATTTTTTTATACTTACTACTCACTCCACGTTTGCTCTTTCACTTATATTTTGGCCACTTTGAAGAATATGTGTGGAAGTTGAAAAATTTTCCGGAATGCAACTAATTTTACCAAGTAGTCATAATCCATATTTAACTACAGATACTTTTACAATTTTCAATCCTAGCTTTTGTGCCGCCCTCTTCGTTCTAATTTTAATAAATGTGTCAATAAGACTATTTCATGCTTTAGGTCTGCTGTTGATCTATCACAACTTATGTATTTTAGGTATCTGCCCCCTCCCAGACTGTTTTAAAATGGATTTTTATAAAAAAAAACTTATTAATACGGTATTTTGCATAAAGATATAAAAAACAGTTTTCCGAGATATACATGCTTAAGGTGATCAATATAATCGAAATTTCTAAGAACTCAAGGCAGAATGAAACGGAATTTGGTTATGTTGATAATGAACTGTAGACAATAGGTCACGAGCTACAAGCTACCCTCTCCCTTACGCCTGTCACTCCATAGAATTTGTATACCTTCCTGGTGTGCGTGTACCTAACTTGATATTAAATGCTTAATTTTTCAAAGCCATATCTTCAAAATGATAACAAGATAACCAGAGACCAACCTCCAAATAAAGGTCCGCCAAAAGGATATCTCCGAAAACGTTGTGACAACCACAAGAGCACTAAAGAAACAGAGTGCCTATTTCTTTTTTGAGTAGTGTTTGACGCCCGTTTTTACTGCTGAGGCACCACAGGCGGTGGACACTGATGATACATGAGATGAAATGATAAATTGGGAAAGAATATTGGAGTGTCTAAATGATAGAAGAAAAATAAGTACTATGACTTGCATATCACAAACTATCCCAAAGTGGTCCGCCGATTATTCACATTCTAGATGACCCCAGTTGATGAAATCGTCCGTGCACATAGACGGTTATCTATCTGTTCGAGAGAAATTACGGAAGAGTGCAATATTTCTATGATATTTTACACTGACATTTTGACAGAAAAACTCAAAATATATTGTATGTGGCACAGTTGTTGAACCATGAGCAAAAACTCCAAAGTGGGATAGAAAATATTCAGTAAGTTAAAAAAAAAGAAAAAAAGAAAAAAAGGAAAGGAAAGGAAAGGAAAGGAAAGGAAAGGAAAGGAAAGGAAAGGGAAGGGAAGGGAAGGGAAGGAAAGGAAAGGGAAGGGAAGGGAAGGAAAGGAAAGGAAAGGAAAGGAAAGGAAAGGAAAGGAAAGGAAAGGAAAGGAAAGGAAAGGAAAGGAAAGGAAAGGAAAGGAAAGGAAAGGAAAGGAAAGGAAAGGAGAGGAAAGGAAAGGTAAAAATTAGGTCAGATCAAAGAGCAAACTTAACAGTTTCTTCATCATTCAGGGCTTGGTTCATTATTATTACTGCCAGAGAATTAAACCTCAATCGATAGTTTCATGTTGAAACCGTGAAAGTTCTTCGAGGAAATATAAGAGGACAATGACTTGAATTGTGGAAGAAACAGTTTAGAATCTCCAACCACTAGCACGACAATGCACCAGCGTATTGTTGATTCGCGGCTTTGGGGGAGGGGGAGGGGAAGGGGAGAAAAGAAAAGACACAACTCTCATATTCTCCTGAGATAATTTCTACAACTTTTTAAGTGTACATCAACATTAAGAGAGCAAAAGTTCCAATCATTTCATTTAAATAAAGAAACTTTACGAACGCAACCGCGAGAATCACAAAAACACGTGCGCCAGCTTTCAAAAGTGAATAGCATATTAGTTTGCGTCATAATTACTGTAGTACTTCTTTAAGTAAAGTTTGTTCTAGCTCTAATTATTGCGTTGTGTCATTTTGCTCATTTATTATGTTAACAGTTTGCTGTCGTGTAGTTTTCTAATATGAAATTATTCGTTAAAAGGCTAATATAATCTCGGTAAGAAACTGTAATTCAGGAATAGAAAAAGTAGAGAAATTCATTCATAAATACAGGAGAATACGTAATGGAGATGAAAGTAAACAGTGATACCACAAAAGCAAAAATAAAAATCATAATTTGTAATTTGGCATTTAATGATTCTTACTTAACACATTTCATACATGCATTGCCTTACTGAATTTTTGGTTACTGTAAACTTCCGTAGCGAAGTAACTGTAATTTCAGGATCGTTGTAAACCCAAATGTATATTTATGGGCAGTAGAATCGTCAGTTTTGTTACAGGCACTTAATTTTATCAGCCATTGATAGTCTCTTAAATTTTAAAGACTTATTTCATAAACTGTCTTCCCATGGATTCATGGCCGGCTGCTGAACTCTGTCATTTATAATATCTTGTGGATTCCATTCAAAGTATTTGTTTATGTTATTAAGTCTTTCTCTAAGATGCAAAATTTTAACTGGTTCCGAGCACTTGTAATGTAAACTTAGGCTTCTAGTGATTACCTTGGAGGGTTTAGTTTTCGTGGAGAGAAAGATTTAAAAAAAAAATGCAATTGAATAATTTCTAGTTTTATCGTTAGAAGTTATAGAGAGAGTAGCATATTCAAATAAGTATACAGAATGTTAATGAACTATTATTTCAGAAATTACTGAGAAGACTTGACATGCAAATTGAAATAGGGACTTATATAGTCGGCTTGTTAAAACTTCTAAGTTATGGCATTAAGTTTTGAAGGGCACCAGTACGCCACTGACTATGAAAAAAAATCAGCTTTCATTCGAAAGGCGAGTGATGGACATAGGTTTTGGAACAGGTCTCTTTTGCGTAGTCAATAAGATACTGGTGTCAAATAAAAGCGGGGTATTGTTATTGTGTTCAAGTTTTATTGATTACATTTTTGTTTATTACATCTTACTTATATAAGAGCACACTTAATTATAAAATAAATAAATAGCCTGTTTCACAGAATCCAAAACTAAGATCTTAGAAATTACAATTTCACCTTATCCATTAGGCAACATAAAAAAGTGGATAGTTTCTTTTAGATAAGAGCATTTAACAAATCTTAAAAACTATAATGAAGAGCTATTGAAAATCTGCATTTCCTCGCTCGCGTAGCAGATTTTAAGCGATTCTAAGGCAAATTTTTACCTGTTTCGTTTTAACATTACCTTATCAGCATATAATTTCAACTCACTATATAACTCCGTTATTTTTCTTCGTGGACTATAGATTGCCTATTTCAAATTGCTTGTCTAAGACCCCATTTCATAACTAAACACTATATTTGTTTATAGTTATGAAGTTCTTGTAAATTTTGTTATATAACACACAATTTGGACATGGCTGTCGCTTCTAATATTATGTTGTTCTTCATTAATAGGGCTACGTTTCTTATGATTTTGCACCTTCATTTTAATTGAGTTGTAGATGTTGCTCGGTTAGATATAAATATGTTTCCTGAAACTGAAGTAATTTCGTGTGTATTTTTTTATAATTTAGGCATTTATATAGTTTCAAGCAATATTCTTTATGAAGCATTGTTTAAACTTTTATTGGTATTTTAACATTATATGGTTTCTATAAATGTTTCAATTCACTCAGCAGTAGTTATGACCATCTTCTCATTACATCTTGCTGATGAATATATCATCATAGGAGCAGTAAACATTGAAAGCACCGGCATTCTGTTTACCGAGCCGATTAGCTAAGGCGTAGTTTTCCTCAGCCCATTCTAAGAATGTGCAAATGCCGTGTTAGTTATTCATCTACCATCTATGTGTCTGCGCGTTCTGTATTTGTGATATTTTCGGGGTGGCCCTGATATACGATTGACCAACTGTCAATCTGTCAGTCTGTCATCAGTGTGTGTTTGTACTCTTTACAAGCAAATAGTTTCCGACAGACTGATCTGGGTATTGGTAAGTCCCAGGAGGTGTAAGTTCTACATATGGAGGAGGATAAATGCAGCGAAAGAGGAAGAAGAATTGAGTGTACTTTATATTTTAAACTGTGTTGTGATAAGCATAACTGTTAGCAACCTAATATACATATGCAGTATTCTTGTGAGTTTGCGATCGATTTGCTGACGACGACGACGACGATGATGATGATGATAATAATAATAATAATGATGATGATGATGATGATGATGATGATGATGATGATAATAATTAGAATTTTGTTGTAACTGCCACGTTTATTGACGGAATGTACTGCGCTAGTTTGAATAGTGATAGTGTTTAAAACTAGTGTTATTAGTATGTCTAAAGTGAAAGAAAGTAATGTATACAAATTTCAAATACTTTGCGTTTCAGTATGGTTACAAATTATTTAGTATTGACAAAAATATTTTATATGTACAAGTTTTAATACGAGAATAACTGCTAAGAGAGCATTTTATTGTGAAAAAAAAATCGGGGTTCGGTGTCTACAGGAGGAGAAAAGATTATTTTTCTGCAAATCATTCACATGCAATCATTGGTTTGCTGATGTCCCTTCAAGTAAGCTCAAAAATGGGGGGGGGGAACTGTGAGACTTTTTTGAAATTAGGATGGAAATTCCTGGGGAAATATTTGAATGAGACGAGTGATACTGTAGGTCATTGGGTAGCAAAAGTTAGACACATTGATAGAAGAAGAGCCAGAGAGAATTTATATTTTAAATTGAGCGCAGTGTGAGAGTGTGAGCCACTGACAATCTGTAAGCTTTTGACAATTTAACCAGACCGAATGATATGTAGCATGATAGTGCAATGATGTTTGAAAGATACTTAAAAAATGTTACAAACATCTATGGAACTTGTACAATAAGTTAGCACATGCTTATCACCGAAACGCTGAGGAGATACGAAGTTTGTTTTACGAATTAGACCAGAGGTTTGGAAACGAAAAGAAAAAGTCACTGAAAGCGTTGTTTCGTGTAGCATCGTTCACGTCTATGATGTCCTCTTGTCACTCGCTCCTGTTTACGTAAGATGGGGAACTTGGGTTGAGGCAGGCCTACAGCTGTTGTATTTACTTCAAAACAGCAGCTTCTAATAAAGGTACCGAGAAAGTTATTTCTGATCATAAATTATGCTATATTAGGGCAAGATTTCCTTTTCTCCCAGCTGAAATCAGTTACTTTGAGAAATCTCAGGTTAAGATAGTGGACAGTATTGAATTGATTCAGAAAGTAGTCACTATTGAGATAGTGTTTCCAGAAAACCTGGAGTTGCAATTCACCAAAAGTTGAAGCAGCCTCTAGAAGACATATGTGTTTTCTAGCAGATATTTTCTTTGGGGAGAACATTTCTTCAATTGGAAGCAGATTATAGTCTAAGAAATTCTTTATTTAAAATTTCTCAATTTTCTTCTGTAGAAGCAGAGATAAGCGTCTGGAAGATATTCGCCAGCTATTTTTATCGTTGATAAATCTATATATGCAAATTATTGCACCTATATTTCTGAAATTATGTACTGAAACACAATCAATTAATGTGAAATATGGAGTTAATTGTATATTCACGCCCTAGTTAGATTTTATTTATGATATTTCAAATCTATTAGAAATTTTAGGTTTTATACGCTTATTTTTATGCTCAGCACTGAGCATGTTATATAACTTTTAAAATGCTTTTTGCAATGAAATTCTGGAAAAAAATCAGTAAATGTTAGAAAAAGAACTAAATCCTTGCAGTCGTGTCAGTAAGACTATTTATAGTACACTGCATGTTTCTATAAAATGCATTTTATGATTAAATAATAACTAGTAATCTTTGTGTTAAATATATCCCCCTTTTATTGATTATCGGACTTTTATATATTGCTCACAAATGCATTCTCTGCTCATTTTAGATAATCAATGCCTTAGCCACAGTTAATCACATATTTTTTTCCGTTATAGTTTTATTTTAAGAACCCAAGTTTGTGTATGATTGGATTTGCCTTCAAGAATCATGAGTTTGCAGTGATAATTTATGAAGAGGGTGAAGTTATATGTAATAATGGAGGAAAGATTTGGAAGAATTTTAATTAATTGATTATTATAATTGATGGAATCACAGGGATAATGCTTTTCTTCTTTACCTGTCCGATGATTTTCCACTGACTTAGTTGTGCCGACTAGCTCTTATTCACAGGGGAAGGAGTCAAGGAGATTAACAGGGGCATTAACAAGATTTATCGTATTATGAGATGAAACACGATTTATTGTCAAAATATATTCCACTTAAATGGGCCACCGTTATTCCTTGGAGAATATCTTATGCTTTTAAAGACACTTTCGCACTGCCACAATAATCTCACACCAATGATATTGAATCTATTAATTAGTCTTCAGCAAATATTAATGTTCACTATTGACACTGATAGTGCCGATACGAATGTCCCCTCACTCTAGATAATAACTCTCTTAGTAAAACCATTCCAATGACTGATAACTCTCTTAATAGAAATGATATAATGATACAATAATAGAAAACTAAAACTTGGACACTGCCTAATGTTAATTCTATAAATTGCTACAATTGATGCAACGTTACCCTGAAGGAATGATGAAAGATTGCTGACTGAGAACTCCTCCTGAAAACTTAGAACTGATGACTAATCTAAACTGAGCACTGAGAACTGATACACCAACAACTGAGCGCTTGGATTGGCCCACAACTAACAACTAACTCTAAGCCCCAAAATTATAGGCTTAAATAAACCTTGAAGTCGGTATGTTCTTTCAAAACATGACTTTAGAAAGATCTAAAATGTTTTCCCTCCTCTAAGGATATCCATTGGATACTGCACTTGCATAACATCCTTCTCATCTCTCTTATTGGCTATCATGTCTACGTGACCAAGACATGTCACCAAATGTACAGTTAGCTCAGGCACCGAGAGATTATTGCCTAGTCTTTTCACCCCCGTAGCTAGCATATGTTTATTACGCTTACCCTTACCTAATATAATAAAAGCAAAATTCTGATACGGAATACAAAAGACATATTCTACTAGGACCTGGTTTACAATTCTCCAAGTAATAGTGGTCTGTTTCCGATTCGCTTTCATCTATACCAACACTGTTTACAATAGGCCATAGGCCTCTGTGCTCATCGCCAGGTCCAGTTTTTATGGCTAGAGCATTTCTGCACTCTGGTAATAGAATAACATCTTACACATAACACTTCGACACATGTACATGAAATGAAAATGACACTACAATCACAATTAAAATAGAAAAGATACATGCATTAAATTAATATGTTATTTTTAATTTATTTGGGGAGTAGAAGCTAATAAATTCCATCCATCTCAAATTAAATTATGGAGATTTAGCTAAAGCTTGTAATTGTTTCATCTTCATAAAATATTTTCAAATGTGTACACTACTATACATTTGCTTTCGTTAAACAATATAATTCGGTATGCTTTTTATAATAATTGCATCACTGTATGAAAAAAAATCTGTTATAATCCCATTCTCAATAAGTTTACATTGATAATAAACGTGACCAAAAGTATTTCAATTTCGTTTGCCATTACCTTTGGAGAAATAGTTAAAATTGATGCTAAAATATATGTTTTCTTTGTTATTTGGTCTTACCCAAATGAAGCCATCCATTTTTTATAAACGTTATGTAATTGTACAGACAGATACAAGAGTGATACAAAATTCAAGCTCCAAATAATAATGAATAAATAATAGTTTAGAAACTTAGAACAAAATAATGCGTGTGTATGCATGTATGTATGTATGTATGTATGTATGTATGTACGTATGTATGTATGTATGTATGTATGTATGTATGTATGTATGTATGTATGTATGTATGTATGTATGTGTATGTATGTATGTATATATATACAATATGATGTGTTAATCTAAAAGTGTTTTTTAAATTCCCTATTTAACTATAATTTTATTCAGTTTTCGTTTATTTTCTTGGAAACGATTTCATGGTATGTTTAACAACCATTTCATTTGTTTCAGGTATGGCCTATGGGAAGCCTGTGAAGGTTTACTGCTGGATCTTCATAGCTAGAGAGATTAGCACAGCCCATTAATACAGCACGATTGATGGAGGAACGTGCTTCTATAAAGATAGGTGAGATGTATTTACGAATATAAAAATATTTACCTTTTGATTAGCCAGCTTTTCTTAACTTAATTGAAGTGTAAATAATAACTAATTATTTCCTTCACTAAAACTGGAAATCAATATATATATATATATATATATGAAATCATCCTTTATATTAGAGGTATCCTGTTACCAATAGGAATAAAAATGGCCTAATTAACAAATTGAATGTAGATTATTCTGGCATTAAAAATATTAAAATTTTAGGTAATTTTGTCGAAAAGACTTTCACCTATTTTCTATGCCTCATATAAATGTTTTCAATGTAAAGACAACGTGCCCCCCAGTTTGACGGAAGTGGCCTAAAATATTATAAATATTAATATTTTAAACTCTAACTTATATGTGCATGTAAACGGTAACAATTCTAACTCTTTCTAATAAAAGGCCAAACTAGGGTAAGACACCATTATTTACAATACATTAATTTAGAGTCATTATTAGAAGAAGTTTTCCAAAAAAAAAAGAAAGTTCTATTTCCTATAAGAACACTTATGCCAATTACTCCTATTATTTTATATATTTTCATATTTAGAATGGATGTTCGAGCTTCTTCAGAGTTGCCACAAAAGAGGCAAATCTACAGAATGCTGTTAATGATGGAACTGCTCAGACTTAACCAGGCAACAAGTTAATATGTTGGTAATTTACAGAGCTATTTGCCTTATTTTTCCATATTTTTAAGTGCACTTTTATTTCTACAGTAGTTAATCTTTGTAGAAATATTGTTTGTAATAGTGTTAATTTTAAGTTTCTGTGTTGGTATTAAGTTTTAGTTTTTGAAAATGAAGGCAGCCTTTGTTGGTAGACTAAAGACCAAAACATTATGAATATTTCAAGAAGTTTAATTGTATAAATTGGTTATGTAAATACACTTTCTGTGTATTATGTTAGAGTTTTACTACTGTTTTAAGATGTTTGTTTTACTACCAACATTGAATGTCTAAATGTTCCTAAAGGAGCTTAAACTTGGGGAATGTGAATCACGCCACTGTTCATTTGACAGCGTGGGGGTGGGTTGCAGGTAAAACAGCAAGTAGCAGACAGCAGCGTTTTGAGAAAACACATAATTTAAACTTGGAGGCTCCTCGGTTTTAAAGGAGCTCAAAGCAAGGTGGGTGGAACAGGGGGAGTGTTGTAGTTCCAAACCCTCTCCTCTCTCACACTCTAATAACGTTTTAAGCTGACGCCTGTGATTTTCCGTGTGAATCGATCTCACAATTAATTAGCCTATTATTAACGTCGGGGGAAGCATTAAAAATCGTTATACCTCAGAACTGACGGTATATACCCTTAACTTGCATAAGACGTACGTAGCATCAGGGGCGAGTACTCTTGACTCAACTGATGTTCGCATCTTTTGGTTTATTAAATGTTAGTTACAACTAAGAAAAGTTTTTATCAAAAGTGAAGAAAATCTGACGGAATAATAGTAATTAAGAAAAAATACAGAAAATTTTACTGTAATGTTTTCATTTATCTAGAACAAAACGTGTTGTACTGTGTTTGGTATCGATTGTTTCGCTTTTCAATAATTTTCTTTCGTTTTAAAAACATTCTACATCACTATGCGAAACCTACTGAAACAAAACCCCAATATATACCCTGGACTTACTAGTTCGGAACAAGAAGGATAACTTAACAAAATTTAGGAATATCTTTAAATACAATTTATTAAAAACATCGTTAAAATACCCCCAACAGTAATTATATGGCACACCACAATAAACTTGGTATAACGTACAACAGCAATGTTGGTAACACATTAAGAAATTACTGACATTAAGAAAGTTGAAGCAAAAGCCTATACTAAGAATTGTAAAGAAGATGTCCGTTTAGCTATCAGTTTTCATTAGACCTTGGGAAAAGCGACAATTATTAAATAAGCTGCATACAGTTTGCCTTCATATCCGCAAGAACAAAATAATAATAAACTCTATTTAAAAAAGGCATGGCTATGCAATTCATTGCCAAAGCAGGTTCACTGTAGAAACATGTAATGCTCTTAGAATCGCATAACAAAACAATTATTAAAATAGGTAAAAGAGAAAAACGTATATTAAAAATCATCAAAATTGAAAATAAATGCATTATACAATACTATTTTCACAGTTTAATACGTCAATATCTCGATACCTGAATCACTGGATACTCAGCTTAAATTTCTAATTACGAAAGACAAATATTACCGCTCAAGTCGGGCCATCAAGTCAGCGTCTGCTTCGGAAGAAAGTTTAGAAGAAAGAGTCTCTCTCACACAGACCAGCTACCTACATAATTCGTTGACGGGAAGGCGTATTAGCAAATAGATGAACATGAGGCTATTTCTACGTCACAATTCCAGTAGTACAGAAAATTAAGGAAGTCAGAAGTGAAATATGAATGTGTGCATGCTGCGCGCATATTAAAATGTGTGTGTTTTGGTGATCACTGCAAATGTATTTGATGTGAAATGGAAATTGTTTTTCTATAATTGTTTTCGGCATGAATAGTAGTACGGTTGAAAGGCCAATGCGAACACGTTATACAAATAATGTTTGTAAATATTGAGCAATAAATTCACGTTACGACTACTTCTATACTGACGATGCATATAGTTTGCTTAAGTTAAGTGTAAGATAAGAATTTTATTAATAATATTAACAGCGAATAATGAAATTTTCTTATTTATCCTATGAAATTAGAATGAGTTATAATGTTGGTGATTACTGGAATGTTAAATGACGAGAATTCCTTTTCTAGCTTTTTTATATTTCTAGAATTGTAATTATTTCAGAAATTCATACCATACTTTACCTATAGTTCATTATTGATAAAGTTTCCCGTAGAATATAGTATATTTAGTGCTTATGAACATATCACCTTTATATATAATATAAACACCAGAATAAAAATATTAATGTTACACAATACCTCTATCTCCCTTTTTTCCGTTTCTCTAATAAGCAGCTACGCTTAGGCAGTCTGCAACTTAAATAATCGCATTGTCTATGTTTCTAAAATTCATTGAATTGTACATATGGATGTCGATCCTTCTTTACTTAAGTTTTTAGTTTCGTTGCTGAGTAATAAAATGCGCCAGAAGAAGTTTTGTGATTAGTTATTCCGTCCCCAAAATTTTAACACCAACTAGTTTTGCATGTGCATTTGATGTGGTGGAAGTCGTATATGCATTAATTGTATAAATTGAAGATGTTTCTTGTGGTAAGCTATTGGTTATTTCCATTTTATGAGACAGACCGAGCGGCAACTGTTGGGACTTGCCATCGTTTCGAATTCAAATCCTGATCTTGGGCTTTTTCGACGTTTTTCCTGATCTCTTAGAGAAATGCTGAGATGGACATTTCCAGTTTTAGGATCGAAAATGCCAGAAGAGGTAGGCTGGTGCTGTGTGCAGTGTATGCGTTCAAACCCAGCTAGGACCGATGAATTTTTTCGGGCGTAAAAATTTTAAGTATGGCTTCCTTCGGAAGGGAAGTGAAGCCTTGGGTCCCGTGTCGTATATTTACGGCACGAAAAAGAAAAAAGAACCTCAAGCCTGAAAGAAGAGGCCTCTGACCAAAATTTGTCGGCCGTTTCACGTCCTGAATTAAATGGGACTCTGATGACCTGAGATGTTAAAGAGCGTCCGCAAATAAACCAAATCAAAAAAATCTTAACAAAGTAAAAATTTGTTCTTTGCGTATGAAATCGAGTCATCCATTCTTAGTGGATGTCACGTTGAGTTCAAAGGAAAGTAATAGAAAAAAATTAATGCCCAGTAATCTTTTATGTCTTAAATCATTAGATGTTGAAAACAATCAATGGATTAGTAATAATGGAGAGCGCAGTTGGAAAACTGCTAAGTGCATTTACAGACATAGAAATGTTCTCATCAACCTCAGGTATGCAAGTAAAGATCCTTGAATTGAAGTAATGGTCGAGTACACAAACATCTATGAGATGTGTCATTGCTGAGTCAAATGCCGTGATGAGCAGTTCCATTGAAAGAACTCAAACCTGTTAAAGATGATCCTCAACTTTCGTTGTGTCGTATATTAACAGAGTAAGCAGTTTCTGGACTTCTGACAGAAATTATGAAACTGCGTCCCGTTTCATATTAGGCATGCTTATTAGAATTGTGTTATTGAAGTGCATCGCTGGCTTTATAACATGCTTCCTCATTGGTGGAGTGACAAAAGAGGATTATTGGAGGGAATTCATTAGAAGAAACTTCCTGTAGATACAGCTGTGAACTCTAGACATCCGGATATTTATATTAGGAAGCAAATTAAAGCGGCTGACTTGGATACTCATGGCTACCTAATGTAAATAATTATACGCATTTCTATATCTTTAAATACCTTCTGTCTTAATACACCACTTTTTGTAGTCTTCCATAAAAGTAAAATAGAGAAGTAAAAAAGAATATGCTAATTTTTGCTCCATCATAAATACTTTAAAAACACCAGTCATTTGTACATAAAGGCGCAAATGAAAGAGCAAAGCGAGCAGAGAATAAATAAGTGAGCTGAGGCAGTCTGCGCGCCGCATAATTAACGAGCCCATAAATCTCGGAGTAATGGCAAGACGCTACGTAAGAAGATTCCTTGCCGTACATCAGCATCCAGAGTATGGTGTTGCCTAACGTGATGCTTCTCCCTGTGCCGGCGCCCTCTCATTATTATACCAAGATGCATAACATTGTCACCGTTGCCAACCTTATTAACGCACGGTTTCGCAAACAAAGTGCTAAAACAACTTGGCGAACCCAGCCTCGGAGCTCTGAAGTTTCAACTTTGACAAACCTACGACGAGGACACCACCGAGTACTAGAGGAATTCAGGTCAGGTCACCGAGACATCACTCAAAGGCGCCGGTGCAATGTATATATAAAAGCGGCATGGGATGTAATGGAAGATATATAATGGATGACGAAGTAGAAGAAGACGAAAGGAGGATGGGGACTGGATTTACGCGAGGAAGAAGCGAACGGTGATGCTGCTGATGATGATTAGGGCAGAAGGAAGCTCTACAAGAGGATGACGCCGTGAATACATAAAGTGGTACAAGATTACATCTGAGAATTTGATGAGGCAGGAGCGCACTAGCCCTTAGTTGCGCCTTCCTTTGCCGAAAATAGCTTCTTCTCAACGCCCCCGCATCGCCTTCCCTTCCTTCCTTTGCTTTATATTTGCATGCAAGCCTTAGACTGGAGGAAGCACAAGTGAGTTTTTATCTCCTCCCCTACCTTTCTCATAGACATACTCCTGGAAACAAAAAGAGTGTACATCTTTTATACCTGTTGCCGCGTTGATTTTGTAATTTTGTTCGTGATTTTTCAAATCGATTAATTAACAGTAATGCAAGGTTTTCATTATAACACAATTCAAAAGGAGCTTTGATCGCGGAAATGCCGGGTCATTCACCCCGGAATACTTATAGCGTATTCAAAATGTTTTCTATTCCATTGTAACAAAAGTAATTCGAAATATAGAGACGTGTGTAGGAAATTGTTCCTCCTATAAAGATGTTTGTATGCAAGGGAACATATCTCGCTGAGGAAGTATTGGACGTTTGCGAGATATGCAGTCATATGGGACAAGTGGTTACGTTTTGAGAAGATTCGGTAGCTCAAAGCTGGCACATATGCCTTCTAATCTGGAGGTCCTGGGTTCGAATCCTGCAAGCTAGGTTTTTTTTTAGAGTTTTTCCGTACTATGAGAAGGTGAATGGCAGCTAGCTTTAAGACGCCAAGAACTCCGAGCTCATTTGTGCCATCATCAATTTATTGTGTTTCATTCATGACTACAGACTTAACACCTATCCAATCCACAGACGTCATGAGAAGGGTCAATGCAGTTAAAGCGACAATAAATAATACAATTAAAAAAAAGATCAGATACGGAATTTAATTTAGAATGAAAAAGTTACTTGATGAATATCTTCATTAACACATTAACTCTGTTGATTTGTTTTAAAAATCCTCAGCGGAGAAGCTCTGCAAATCTAATTAACTGGGAGTCAGCTGTTTAATCATGATTTGCACTATTGATCCATAAATAATAGAAATTCCTAAAACTTCGTAGCATAAAACCCCCAGCTTCATACCGCAAACTTGCTATTGAGACCATTAAGAATTTGAAAGTTCAACTCTCTTTATAGAGTGTAAAGCTTGCAGATTAACAATTAACAACAATATGTTTGAAATTCTGTAAATATAATATTTAATAAAAGTATAGCTTGTCATTTTCCTTTGCGTTCTGTGCACGGTCGAAAAAACTGGAGAACACTTTCTTTGACTGTTTGCATAGCCATGTATATATAGTAATGCAACACGTCGTCGTCATAAACGTGAAAAAGAATTCCCCTTAAAATATCCATAAAAAGCTAAAATTTATAAAAATCGCAAAATTGCAAGCTCTACACTCTTTTGAATCCCCAAAAACGTATTTAACAAAGATAATAAAGATATATTTATTTATAGTACATTTATTTATATGTTTGAGCAACATTCGCATATGTTTATATAATTTAACATTTTATTTTAAATATTTTAGATGGTAAAGAATATCCCACCCCATTTGGATATTTTCATTGCTGAATTGATAGTTCTCTCATTATTGGGGTCACTTTCTAAAGAAATATTTATATTGTTGTATGCATTGTTCAAACTATGAACTGCTTTTGTTAGTTCTCATTTTGTGTGGTTCATCTTGAAAGGTTTGATATGATTCAAAACACTATTAGCACGATTGAATGAATACTTCCATGTCTTCTAGCTTAAATTATTTATTGTGTTTCTTGTTAAACAAATATGATATCGTATTTATTTGTGACATTTTAAGTTGTGTAATTGAAATCATTGAACTTATATAATACAAACAAATAACAAATTATTTGTCCCTGTAAATACAAATATTATTTTGCAGCTGATTGTCTTATTCGGTTGCTGCGATATTTTTGAGGAATAATAGATTTCCATCATATTATTGTTACTTAGCTTCAGTTCACTGAGTAGTGAACCTTAAAATATTTTCAGGGATATAAAAACTGTCATTTCTTAAAGTAAGTATATTTAAAAGCAGTACCATAAATGTAATCAAATTATAATCTATATTTTGAGCGTTGCAATCATTTACATTTTGAATAGATAATTGGTGCAGTATTTTAAAATAAGATTTGGAGGTACAGTTTTTCATAAACATGTAGTAAAACCTACATTTGAATTTTTGCTTTCAAACACAGTATTCATAGTTTATTAAAGAACTTGTGTTATCCGGCATTTTATTTTAAGTTTCATTACATGGTAAATTCTTAGTTTATTGTGTCAGTGTTTAGGAAGAAAAGTTTGTAAACTATCTTATCACACATCAAGAAACACATAAAAGTTCTTATTTAAGCCCTCCAAATACCAGGGATTATAAACTGTAATTATAAAACTAACGTTTATTAGGTCAAAAAGTTTGTACATTTAAGTAAAACATGCATTTTAAACTAGTTGAGAATCACAGACGTGTTTTGAACTTGTGAAGAGTGATCAATAGTTGATCACTTACAATGAAGTACATTTATAATTTTCTAAATACGTGTATAAGAGAATGGAATTAAATTAATCTCGATACAATTTCAGTGCTAAGTAACATTTTTTAATATCTTAATTTATAATAGAACATATAGTAGACATTTTAATGAGAACTATTGCTTGAAATATAGATTTTTCAACTCAGAGAATAAACTATCAAAATAGAGTAACATGTATAAATAACGAGTAGAGGACCACAGTAAGTATTATGAACTGACTGAGTAGATAAAACTATGACGCAGCGACCTTGCTCTCTCTCGCGCGCACACACACGCAGTGCTTTCAAATTTAATTTCGGCGCTTCCATCAGTACCAGGAACAGGGGTCGACTGAAGGAAGGTGCCTACATAGGCTGCAAAAGTTGGTCGTCAAAGTGAAACTTGGTAAGGGAGACAAGAGAAATGATGAGGAAGTGGTGAGAGTATAAAACAGGAAGGAGCAAGGGTTGTGCCAAGAAGAATTAAGAATACTATGTTAGCTGCTCTTGCTATGTAACAATCTTTGGCCTCCATTACAGCAAGCTGAAGCCGTCTATATCAATTTAGAAATTCTAGTTAATACTGATAAAGTATTTAATAAATGAAATAATATCAAAATAAAAATAATTCAAATTAAGCTTTTACTATTAATTTTAATTTCCGGATGCAACAGACGCAATTAATTCATTTATAACTAGCAAATAGCTTATTAGGGCTTATAACATTCTTGATAATAATAGCGAAATATTAGAGAAATAAATCACAAAACCTATGACAGCAAAAAGGAAATTTTGAATTTAATGAGAGCAGAACTCTTTATATCGTCATGGTGATAATGAAGATACTCTCGACAAGAACTTAATTTGTTCAGTGTACACAGTGCAAAGAAGTATTAAAGGGAAATGTCATTCCTTCCCGTGATTTTAAACTGTTCCCACTTTTAAATATGTGGTGCTATTTTATTACAATTTACAAAGATAGCAGTTCAGTTTAATTTACAAATAGGAAACAGAAAATAGTTAGCAATGTATGGTGAATGGCTTTGAAAGAAATTCTGGTAGGTAGATAGCAAAGCAACAACTCGCGTTCTCTGCATGTAAAGTTACTTATGTTCATCTTTAACTTAGTTGTCGGTCCATTCTACGTGGAGCGACTGCGGGTTTTATAAATCTTATTGTTGCCAGATGCGGTTATCGGGCAGAAGGGTCAGGAAGAAGGGGAAGGGATTAGGGCCACATAGGAGCCCTCTCTGCCTCTTACACATACAGTAGTAGTGTCTTCTTATCTCCAAACGTGCAGCCCCACGTTCATCGGCTACGGTGTCTGCCCAAATACACCAAGAATGGCACACGTTCATTCCTTCTGATCCCTACATTTGTGCAGTTACTAAAACTTTCTTAATTCTTGAGATTCATTTGTGAATCCTATGGGTACGTTACACGAATCGGTTCAGTATAAAACATGTTACATGTTACATTGACTATCTTTTTTTTTCTTCTTCTTCTTCTTCCTTCTCCTCCTCTTCTTTTGGCATTTCTGATTAAAATTTTCTCTAGAATAAGTGAATAAATATAATTCTTTCAACTCTGTGCTGCTCACCTTCAAGGTCTATAGTTGTCTTATAGTTTTCGGAAAAACGACAGAAGTTTTATTTTATGACGTTATTTCATCCAATAATGCCAAATTAGCTAGCACGTCAGGGATGACATTTTATCCGTTGCATTCAGGACCGTCTGAAGAAATTATGTACTAGATCACCATCATGTCCTCCTCCGTGTCTCGAAACACAAAAGCCAACAAAAGGGAGCATTATTTCTTGGTCTTACATGCTCACTGAGTTTTCATGTCTTATTGCTTGTGTTTAATAAGAAATTACCATTGATTATTGGTAAACAAATGTCTACCAAAGAACCCTTCTTGGTATTTACTGTGAAGTTTCGTTCACTTCTGGAATAATCGTATATTGATATTTCTTTTTTCACCCGCTAGATATCGGTCCTGGTGGTGTAGTGGTAACCATACTTGCCTTCTAAACCCAAAACCGCGGGCTCGATCCCGGCCAGGAGCGTGGATTTTTTCGGGCGTAAAAATTCTAAGTATGGCTTCCTTCGGAAGGGAAGTAAAGCTGTGGGTCCCGTATCGTACATTTGTGGCACGAAAAAGAATCTCAAGTCTTGAAAAAGAGACCTCTGAGCAAAATTGTCGGCCGTTTCACCTTCTGAATTGAATGGGACGCTGGTGACCTAAGATGTTAAAGAGCGTCCGTAAATAAACAAACAAAAAAAAAAAACCCGCTAGATAACTTAAATCTCCTTGGCATTTTTCATTTCCAGTTTTTCATGGAGTGCAAACTGCAAAGATGTTTTAGAAGTAAATGTTAAATAAATATGTATACAAGAATTTATGAGCATTATAGGAGTCAAAAAAAAAATGAACACCTGAACAGGTACAAATGGTTTCAAATACATGGCGAAACTTAATTTTAAGTTCAAATTCAGTGATCGTTCATAAAACATAACTACTGTACGATTAGTTCTCAAAACCCTTCCATAAAACATAACTACTGTACGATTAGTTCTCAAAACACTTCACCACTTAAACTAAGACTGGCAGTGCATGACTTTTGGTTAACTTGAGGTGCAGCTTACTTATAACTGCGCCTCCGCCAATGACATTGGTTTGCATTTGACTGGCTTTGAACACGTCATTTTACAACGTAGTTATAATGTTGATCCATTTTTATGCCTAAGCTCCATATGTAATTGTTGAGAATATTCATTCCCACTCTAAAATACTTAATGTCGAACCTTCTTTTACTCGTAAATTCTTGGACATAGTTTCCCCCCATATTGTTACGATTTTAGATTCCTTTGTTACAAATAATACGTTTGTGACATCTTAAGGACGTAGCTCTGTGAAGTTTCATTAATAAATATTATTAATTGCTTAGTACGGAATGTAGTTAAATTATAATTATAATTAAATTAAATTATATTTTTTTCCATTTTATCACATTATAAATTTTATTATAATCTTTCAGGTTATCAAAGAGTGATTTCTACATACCTAATTTTACAATATCGAGTTCATGCATGATTCTGGGCTAGGAGGAAAGATGTGACACATCCTATCCGTTGGGTGAACTCGTGAACTCGTGAACTCTTTCCTAAAGTTTCTCACCATTTCCTATAGCAGAAGGAAACTCCCAGTCATAAATAAAATTAAAACACAAGACTTGCTTCTGGAATTTTCTTAACGGCTAACCGCCATTCTTCTTAAAGGACAGTCTTTCCACAAATAATTAACGAGCACGTTACAATATTCTAAACAATGTGTATGCTACTATGTATAATTAAGTACTTAAAACTGCGTAATATGTAATAGATCAGGAACACATTTAACTATGTAATATAATAATGATTTGATCCATGGACAATTGCTGATCCAGCCTTTAATATTCAATGGTATTCTAAAACTGGAATATAAGAAGAGCTATCAAATTATTTAAAAATTTAGTAACACGCAATTAAATTTTTTTCCTTCCTTATTTAACAAAAATTTCAAAATATTACATCTTAGAAGGCAATCTCAAAGTACATTGTTACATGAATTTTGGACTTCCAAATGCCATGTGTTTCAGTGAGGACAAGAATACTTTCTTTAATTAATTTAAGGAATTATTGCTGTTACGCTGCCTAAAGCAAAACTTTGAACATTTTAATGCGAGTTTATAGGTTGTTGGTTTTCACATGTGATCAGCATATAAGCGATTAAGAAATTAAATAGTTAAATTCCCTATTACAGCAAAACAGCAGGTGACTTACAAATTAATTAAAATTATAAAACAAATGATTGGTTTTAAAATGGACAAAAGTGTTCTTATGTTCAAATATATTGTTAAAACCATAGCAACAATAAGCTATTATGTGAAATAAATTGTGCTTTCAAAAATGAAAGAAAAAGAAAGAAAAATAAAAGGACTTGCTCTCCTGATAACATAATTCTGTATGTAATTATCAGGACCACCTTATTTATTAGATTGTTGTTACATTTAACTAATTTACCTGTAGTTAAGTTAAATTACGTAACTGTAGATCTGATCGTCTCTGAACAGGTAATCTGTTTTTGATCAAGTTATAAATTTAATCGTTGAAACCACCGAAAAAGTAATTTCGAAGAGATGAACAAAATGAAAAGTTCAGTTTTAGTGAATATGCAAATGAAACCAAAGCAGTCAGGCGGATAAGAAAGGAAAAGTTTTAGAACAATAAATCGCACTCAAAGCAACTATTTGTTAAGCAACATTTCATTAGCTGAGCCAAAGCGATAAACAGAGCATGCAAGATGTTTTCTATATTCCAATATTACAAAGACTAAACACGTTTCCTAATAGAAAGACGAACATCTATACATATGAACTAATGGCACCTAAATTCAATCTCTGGAAACCGCTGCACATGCTTCAATACATTTGACCCATTTTTTCCCCATATTTTCCTGGGTAAACGACGAAAAGGGAGGAACTAACTAATTCTGGATAGCATAAGCGTTGGGAATTGTGACGACGATCATCACAAAATAACTTGAATTAGAATCACCACTACTAGATAACTGGGCTTATTTGTTTTTTTTTTCTAGAATTAATTCACAACATCTGTTGATCTGTTGATCTGTTTATTTTTATGTTTCTTAAATGTGTAATATAGTAAATCTTTCCTGAAATTATTTTTATGAAATCAGTGATGTTCAACAGATAATGCAGAAGCACTTCGCATATATCCGCCTCTTTAGCTCAGTGGCAGAGCACTGGTCTCGTAAACCAGGGGTCGTGAGTTCAAACCTCACAGGAGGCAGAATAATTTTTTAACATTCTACATATCGCAGACGCTAGTTAGTAAGTTATATAAGAAAATGACTGTAATTTCAGAAAGGAACTAGTTTTAGAATGGTGCTTAATGGTGATATTTTGAGAAAGTAAGCATTTTATACCAGTAATTTTGTTCGACCTTGTCTCTTTATGATATTAGAGGGAATAAAACAAATTCTGCTCTGTGAATATCTAATGTCTCCACTGTATACAGGATCCTTAGACAAGTGAATTGCATATCAGGAAAGAGGAAATCGTCACTCTCTTCTGTTCTATTCCTTTTTACTATCAGAAAAGAATTCTCTGCTCTCTTTTTCTTTCCTTTCGTCTTTCCTATCTGCTTATTTATCTTTCCGATAAAATAGATAAAAGGGGGAGGAAATATAAATTAACCATTTGTTAAATCTGAAGCTACCGTGTATTTCTACTTCTCTAGCAAGTGCCTCCCCCTACCAAATACTTTCTATTGCTTACACTTTATAGCTTAAATATTCTCTATTGCTTAAACTTTATAGTTCAAATACTCTTCATTGTTTACAGTTTATGTCTTAAATACTCTCTATTGCTTACACTTTATAGCTTAAATATTCTCTATTGCTTACACTTTATAGCTTAAATATTCTCTATTGCTTACACTTTATAGTTCAAATACTTTTCATTGTTTACAGTTTATAGCTCAAATACTCTCTATTGCTTACACTTTATAACTCAAATACCCTCTATTGCTTACACTTTATAGCTGAAATATTCTCTATTGCTTACACTTTATAGTTCAAATACTCTTCATTGTTTACAGTTTATAACTAACTCCAACACACCTACAAAGACATTAAAATTCCCAAATCAACTAATGTGCGCATTGCATACATATAAATAATAGTACAAAAACCTCTCAATTTAAGATTAATTTTAATATTAAGCCTTGAGTTATTGAAAATAATTTGCTTTAATATCATTTCCGGCCAAATTACTAGTTGTACATAAAAAAGAACCGTTGATGTGTGCTTGGCCAGTTAGCTTGTATAATTATGTCTTAGTTATAATTCTTTAATATCCCCTATTGAAAATTTGAAGAAATGTTGATAAAGATATACTAATTGTTAATGTTTCTGTCACAAAACAGTTCAGCTAGTCTTAAGGGGTATATAGTTAATTAGCCCAAATTAGGCAATGTCATAAGAAATTATTTCTTCCGGACCATCAAGTTCACATGTATCGTGTATGCTATTAACTAACTTAGGACAGACTTTGAGCATTGAGTTACTAGATTTTATAGTTACTCCCATTAAAATAAAATAGTAATGTTTGATACATTTCATAGAATTTGAAAAATAAATATAGGTTTGAAAGTTATAAATAAAATATGCAATAAAATAAAGACAGGTTTCTGAAAGCAATAAGAGATTTCCTAGTAGGCTAAAAAAGTATGAATGGACTTGCATTCCAACGGGCTGCTAGAAAGCTAGAAATAAACAGAGAGGGGGAGAAGGTAAGGCACATAGACAAACAAACAAAGACAATATGGACGCGAAACTGGTGTAGTTGGGAATCATTAATTACTTTGTTTGAAACTAGCCTTATTATGATCAACATGGCATTTTGTTAAACAATTTTTTATTTAGCGGATATATTGTTGTAAAAAAATTCGCAGCTATGTAAATATTTTTGCACCTTTAGCTCTTTGGAATTATATTTTCTTTAAAGCGCTAATTTTTAATTTCCTTTTCATGATATTGCTGAGCATACATTACGGAAATAGAACAGTAATTATTTTGCCTCTAGCTGCATCGACCGTATTGAGTCTTAAATTTTCCACAGGTACTAGTTCAAGAACTGTTATCATTTAAAAGTTCCCGATTTAAACGATTACCAAAGGTCTCCAAATTTAAGTCTTTAGTCATGCGAATTTAAAACTATATTTTATATGTTTATATTAAAATATAAATGACGTAAATTAAAATAAAGAAGTAAATAAATAAAATAGAAAATAACGTGCAAAAAAGTCACGCAAGGGAGGATATAAAGGCACTCTCACAAATTAATGCATTAACTACACAAAATTCCTTATATATTTTGTTTTCATAAATACACACTGAGGAAGTAATGAAACTATCTAATGAAACACAACTCTTTTACATGTAGAATGGCAGAGGGTGCTGTAACAAATATTTCATATAATTTATACAATTCGAAGAAATATTTTAGAATTCGTTTTTTTTTTTTTTCCTTATTATTCATTTACTTCTTTCCGCGACCTGAACTATGAGTAATTCTTTTGCAAACTGAAAAATACTTCAGCAGATAGATACATGCACTTTGACAAAACACTTATATTCATGGAAACGTTTGTAATTCTGTTATATGTCAATATTTGTCAATGTCAAAAATAAATAAACTTCACTTCACAAAAGAACCGCTCTTCTCTAGTGTGGTTATGAATGCAATGGAACATTTCCTAGAGCCTTGAGAAAATGATAACCAAAGTCATCCATGTTACTATGGTTTTAAAAGAGGTTCAGGAAAGAAGTGAATGCTTTGAATATAGCGCTAATAAGTTCTGCGTAGCTTAACAGTACAGCAAATTCTAATAAGAAGATTAATTAGTTGGATAGCTAAGTAAATAAAATAAAAAATAATTTTTTAAACTTTTCTCAATTCAACATTTCAAGAACGTGAAATTAATGGAGCACGTGTAATAGTTTCTAGTTCTGTCTATAACGTACTGTAAAAATGATCAGTTTTCAAGCTTTCAATCGATTCACCTTGTAAGAATAACTTTTGGAAACATATTTTAACTATGGATATGAAATTGTGATAATAGTGATTTATGTATGTAATGTGTTTGAAAAATAAAAAAATTACCTTGATGGAAAGCTACATAACCATGTAAATTATATTATTTGTTTAAACTATTGAATATGGTGCTTATTATGCTTTAGGTACCGAGCTTTATTCAGTTTTATTCATATTTAATTTTCAATAATGTTTGTCCAGGTAAGATTACAGGTATAATAAAAATTAAATTTTTTCTAGGAACCATAAAAAGAGTCTATAATAAAGAATTAAACATAGGAGATAATGCCGGATGATGTAGCGATTGATAAAATGCAAACCTTAAAAATGCATTGGATAATTCTTTTTATTTTGTATGGCATAATCGTGCAGCAACTTGTGATAATTTAATTACATTAACTCTTAAATGTTATGTCTGTTTTCATTTTATATCAACGTAGAAATATTCACACTACGAAAGAAAATTTACATTGAGAGGAGAAAAAAAAAAAAAAAAACAACACCTAATTTTTTTAAAATATTTTTACCCTTATGAATTATTTTATGTGAATTATTATAATTCCATTCATTTATTTAACTTGGAATACTTTCCCAAACATTTTGCTGCCACTCTTATGTACTCAGATATCATTTTGAGTTCTTATTTCCTTTATGTATGTGCATGAAAATGAATGCAATTTAATCACATTTTTATACACCTGAGTCAATCGAAATGTCTAATGGTATTGTTGTTACATCAATTTTATTCTGTTGTTGAGGTATTTATAGCAGTTTAACACATTATTTTATGAAGTAAAGATGCTGCTAAGTCGAGAGGAGGCTGCTACACCCTCTTGCAAAATGGAAGGAACTTGCGTTATGTTTACCAGGTGTTACGAGTCAATGCTTCTACTATACAAAGAACATACTGTTCAAGGAACTTGGCATCTACTGCAGAAGACAAGGATCAGGTCGCAGAAGGTGACGTCTGCCACAGATGGTAGCGGCTGAAAGCTTTGCGTGATTGTCACACAATAAACATAGAAGCTCAAAATCACTTACAAAGGCCATCAGGAGTCAATATCATATTCAGAACAGTAGATTTGAAGAAGCACAACGCACTTCTAGAAAACCAGCAAAGAGGTCCTGGCTTACGCAGCAACATCAGCAAGCATGCCGTTTCTTTTCTCCTCAAAATCTAGAATGAATCAAGGAGCAATGGAAATATGTCCTGTTCACGGATGAATCGAGGTTCAGCCTAAGATCGCCTGATGGCAGGGAAAGAGAATGGATCAGGACGAGAGAAAGGTATGCACCTTGCACCTTTTCGTCAACGATGGTTTTCAAGGAAGGTTCCGCCATGGTATGGGTTGGTATCACACCATGACGGAGCCTTCCTGGTTGGTATCAGTGTGAAAAAGATACGGTTGGTTTTTGGGTAGGACGAGGCCCTAAATGCAGACTGGTACATTTAGGAAATTCTTCAGAAGCATGTTATCCCTTATGCTCTATATGTTGGTAAAGATTTCCGCTTCATTCACGACAATGCCCATCCACATGACCACATCGTGATACAGCATTAGGGTGAGGCGCTAGTTTAACAGTACGAAGTCCTGACTCAACCCCATTGAGTATGTTTGGGATATTAGTCATGTTTCTGAGAGCTTCAATGAACTTCGGGAGGCTTTACGTAAGTAATGGGAGCTACACCACTAGAAAACCTAAGGTCCATAGAGCCGCAGCATGCCAGTAAGGTTGCCAAGCTGTGATACAAGCCAGAGGAAGAAGCAACCGCTTCTGAGAGTGCCACTGAATGCTACCAGTGCAAGTGTGTTATCCTGTATTTCCTTGTGTTACTCTACAGGTAAAAACAAGGTCATTGCGAAATGTGATTAACTTGTATTTATATTCATGCTCATATAACAAAAGAAATTATACACTCAAAATGATATCTACACACATAAGCATGGTTACAAAATGTTGCAAAATGTTTGGAAAAATATTAATGTTAAAAATTAATAGAATTGTAATAATTCATGTGTAATAATGCTTAAAATGAAAATATTCATAATTTTAGGTGTTGGGTTTTTTTTTTTTTTTAGCCTCTCCGTGTAACGCTTATTTATCCAATGACCCTATGCGAATTAACTCCCATTTTACTTATTTTATCGAGAAAAACATAATGATGCATCCTTTCTAAGAGAACCTTAATGCAAAGCTGATATTTACAGAAGTAGATAAAAACGTTTTGAAGTTTAATACATATGATGGTACGGATCACTTTGCAAATGCGGATATAGTTTCCTAACAAATGACTAACTTTTTACATATTTTGAATCGTGTATGTTGACAATTACTTAATATATAATATATAATAATTGAGGCATTTTATCACTTTCTTTACTATGTTAACAGGAAAATAACTCTCTTGTAATACTAGTAGATAAACTATATCCTTTTTGGAAGAGAATGACGTACTTATGAGCAAATTTTATATGCTTATCGTCCTTATTTTTCTTCAATTTCTGTATTCATCGTAGAAATACTATAGTTAAATTCACTTTCATGTGATTCATTTTTACTTTCTTTCTTTTATTTTTGTGCGTTTTCCTCTTCTACTTAGCAAGAAAAAATAAGCAGAATAGAGAGACGAAAGAGAAAGAAAAGATTGAAGGATTGATTTCTCTTTCCTTTCCTTTAACTATTATTTTCTCGTTGCTTTTCTTTTATAACTCTTTATTTTCGTTTTTCTCCGTTTTACACAAAATAAATAAAGGAAAACAAACAGCTATAGCAATACTTTCTCAGAATGTGTTTTGTAATATAGTTAAGAGATAATTTCCAGGGCAAAGGAAGAAAAATTAAAATAAAACAGATAAATTAAGGATAGAGCTAAAGGAAAGAAAAATATTGTAATGGTACTACTTGGTTGCCAAAGAAGAAATTTTGTCTTGAAATAAAAGAAATAAAGCATGCCTTTTTCTTTATAAATTGCATGTGAAATGTATTTTTATCCAAACGAGCATTAATCCGCTAAATCCTAGTAACGCAAATATTGACACAATGCTCCTTACCATACGCCACTTTTGTTCACATACGTGGACGTTGCTAGGCTACTGCAAGTCAAGTTTCTCCCCAGATTAAACACTCCAGGAGCTCTTATCGAGCAAGCTGCACGATTACATTTGGCTTTCCAATACACAGCCTGCATTGAAAATTATTCTAAAACTTTCTTCTTCGGCGTACTAATTGTGGTCAGCTTAAACATTAGAACCAGAGACGTGAAGTTTGGAATTCTTAAAAACAGGAGAAATACCACAAATGCCTTTAGATCATTTAATGGAGGGTTTCAACAAGAGAGCTAATTCTTTAGATATTCACAGATGACATTTGGAATATTCATTTAAAATATATCTTTCCTGTCAATACAAGAATTACACTTTGAGGTTAATATTTCGTGATTAATGTACTTTTAATAGTTTTCTGTCAGAAAAGTTAGCTTTAATTAAAAGGCTAGACTTCAAAGTAGCATTTATTTTCGTCAATGTACACAGACTTAATTTTTTATTTGTAAAAATTTCAAATTGAGCTTCATTATATAAGGTAGTTACTTAAATATTATAGCACACACAACGCCATTTTTAAAGGTATTATCCCTCTTTTTGAAGATTTATCCAGTGTTAAAAGGTGTCCAAAAGAGCTTTCTGTAGAAAGTTTTTGGCAGTTACGGAAACCTTGTTAAAGCATTGTGACCTGTTGGTTTGTTTTGACCATTTGGTTCTTAGATACTGTTTAGGGCGAAGAACCTCTTAGCCCATTTTGGTCAAACAACTCATGGCTAAAGCTGTTCTTGTATCTCAAACTAGTGAATGATGCTTACTACTTTTGAAAAACGAATTGTGTAAAAAAAAATCTCTGGTTCTTTTATTTTGTTAATAAACTGTACAATTATAGTAACAATAATAATATTTCAACGGATTTAAGCGTAGTGCGGCATATTCCTTAGCTAGGAGTTCCATAACCTCACAAGTTCAATTGAACAGATTTTTGAAAAAGCAATAAAAACTAAGTATTCTTTCAAAATTACCAACTTGGAAACCAGATTTTTTTTTTTTTTTGCTTAATTACAAATTACACTAAGTATTAAAATAAAGATGACTATTTGCATTTTACCTGTAATACGTTGATAAAAATGCCGGACTTGTTTTGTTATTCAAGACATTAGTCTGTAACATTGATTTCAGATATTAAAATTTTATGCTGCAAAAGAAATATGCGCATTTTGCTTGCAACAAAATTTTAAAATAAAAAACAGTCACTTAGCTTAAATTTAATTCTCAACAAAATCATAACAAACAACGAAATTGCACTTCCCTCCCTTCGCTTGGTCTCACACTTTACTTCACTTGAATTCTCAATATTAATAAAAGTCTTTAAAAATGAAGTTTTTATTCAGGCAAAAACGACAAAAGATATTTTGTAGCTTTCAAGGAAATTACACTGAAGTAGGATCCCTTCTGATTATGTTCAGTAAAGTTAGCTTTCATTTTGATTACGAATGTTTCCACATAATGTCTTACTCGCTGTTATGATATTTGGTGCATATTAAATTATTTAAGTACAGGGAAGGAGTTTCTTAAGTTTAGAAATACCTTAATCATAATCTGTTCTGTTTTAAGTACATTCTTTACTTTTTGTTGCCGTTGAAGTTCGCTTTGTGCCTATACAATCATCGACTGTGTATACCATATCTTGTTCACATTTAGTTACCTCTTGAGCAAACTCTCGAACACTTGCCACGTACAAATTCCCTTTTGTTAGGTGCGGGTGACTTATCTACCATGATAAGGTAGATTAGTGAAATACTTATTAGAACTATTTATGTTTAAACTTGCATTACTTTCCTGCTTTCCAGAATAATACAGGATGGTTTAACTTTTGTTTACGAAATTCATTATGCCAATAACATCATGTGTTGTTCGAATGTAAATTAGACCATACAGATATATAACTAAAATAACAAGAACAGGACAAGCATAAATAGATAAAAAACTTAGTCACACAAATTTGGTTATTTTTTCATAGAGAGAGCGCCCATATGCAGACCAGTAAATGAACTTTTTAATGGTGTTTAACGCCCGTTTTTACAACTGAGATATCACAGGCGGTGACACTGATGATACATGAGATGAAACGATAAATTGGGAAAGGCTTTTTTAAGGGAGGAAACGTTCCAGGCCTAAGTTTAGGGTACCTCCCTGGCATTTGCTATATGTGAGGACTGAGGAAAACCTGGAAAAAACCTCAAGGAGGAAGGTCCTGGTAGGATTCGAAACCCAGACTTCCCACTCACGAGTCCGCACCTTAATGACCTTGGTCACCCGTGGCAGTAGTAAATAAGTAAATTTGTGCTGATATGGAACTCATGGATATATTTTGTCTGATAGATATTAACACACTGGACATTGAAACAAAATTTAACTTTTGGCACTAAAGGAAAACATCTGATTCTGATAGAATTATTTATGCTGAATTTAAATTTGTAAATAGTTCTATCACCCTAACGTTTGAAGCAGGAAATAATGCTGCCTTTATTAATTTAGTAACTAAAGGCTGCAGAGTTATATTTATAAAGGAATTATATTTTATAAGGATAATTGTTATGTATAAGTATAAGAAAATCATTTAGAGATAGGTATAACAGAAATAGAAATAATTTGTAACTTGTAACTCACAAAAGGGTTTTGTATACATTTTGTGTAAAATATGTGAGAAAGAGATAGATGTATACCTGACAACTCGTCCGCAGACCGCTCCTTAGACAAGGCTGAAGAAAGGGTAAACTATCTTTTGTTAGGTCACGAACCTTTTACCCAGGAAATACTTAGGAGTTGACAATAAGAGAAACATGTGGCCGTAAGGGGACAGTATTTAACAAAGTCAGAGGTAGCAATAATTTAAGAGAAAATGAAAATGTCAGAACGGAGACGAAAATGTTTTATTACAGGAAAGCCGAAAAACAGCCATCAATACGTGCGTTATCTCCGAGAACATTTAGAAATCTACAGACTAAGGAAGGCAAAAGATTATCAATAGAAATCAGAATGTAAGGAACGGGCCGAAATTTACGACAGGTTGTTCTGGGAAAATTCAAGTTCGTGGGAAGACATTAGATCAAGGGGGAAAGAATAATTCTAGCCAATGGTCTTCGGATAAAAGTTAACGAATCAGGAGAACTTAGATACAAATAAATAATTTTAGGACAGCCAATGATGAACATGTAACACAGAAATAGATAAAATACGAGGGAATTTAATTTAGCGAAAGGCGTGGCGATGTAGTAGAAAAACTAGAGTACAGAAGTCAGAGGGGCACTCAGTAGACACATAGTCTTAGATTCAGATTCAGACATTCAGACATTCATAGTCTCTCGCACATTCAGACATTCATTCAGGAGAAACAGAGGACATCATACGAGAGACACGAAAGAAATATACGGAATCAGGCAGTCTGAGTCATCCGAAAGTAATCAGTTTAGATCATTTCTAAAGTTCAGTTGAGGGCAGTGTAAATCATTTTCTAAAGTCAGTTTAAGTGTAGTGAGGTCAGCTACGAGCCGTCAGGAAGTAACATGCCAAGTTGTTAAATAAATCAAATGTTCAAACAGTGCCGGACTTATTAATACAGTGATCAATCTCCTTCCCCCCCTAACGACCTTCAAGTCGTTAAAAACAGTCCAAATTTACCCTGAGAACCCATCAACCCCCCCTATAGTGGAACCCTCAAAATAATAACTGTTCCACGTTTAGTGTCACCCAAGTTAGATGTGAAAAATGTGAATATTTACGTTCATTCTTGATATATTTATATTACCCAAAAGCTGAGAATTGTCTATTCTCTTATGTGTTTGGCATCTTCAACATTTCTTTGAAGCGTCGAATAATCAGGCATTCTTGCATTGTTATTTTTCAGTGAATGGATGTCTTTGATGAAAATTAACCCCGTGTGGTCGGTCATTGGAGGCACCAAGAAAAAATTTAAGTGGAAATGCAAGAAATGTATTTTAATGAACTTATTATCATACTTTATATCTTTGAACTACTGTACATTTTCATCTATAATGTCATGGAAGTTTATGGTTATCATAAACAGTTTGCCCAAGTTTTAATGACTTACAAGCTGACTTTTCATCGTGTCTTAGCAATTTAGAATTTTCCATCTTCAATAAAAATATTACCTTGATTGTAGCAGCATTTCTGATACAGGGAAACATTCTCTTCAAACAACTAAATACTTCATATTTTTATCCATTGTCTTATCAAAGTTTAACAAAAGTTTTAACTTTATATAAAGATAGAAGGATAATGTCAAGTGAAGAATGTGCAACAAGGTTTTGGCTATTCTTTCTTAATGTAATTACATTTCTTGTCTCTATAGCCCCATTTTCACAAGAAGCATTAGTACAACCGAGCTGCAAATCCACTCACATAGTAACTGTTTGTATGTCGAAAATACATTTCAATTATTCTTCCTTGTTGAGTTCTTACATTTTCATATGCTTCCTTCATGTTGAATGCACCAAATAAAGACACAGAGGAAAACGTTTTCCCATTAAACAATATCAGAACACTCAAACTACGTAGTTTTCAAAGAGACAATGAACACACTCCATTTTGTGCTTCATGTTTAGGTCCAGCAAATCCATCACAGAGCAAATATTGTTAAGAGTACATTAAACCATTTATTTCACAATGCATATCTTCTCCCTGTACATTAGCAAAAAATCAAACCTTTTAGAACCAAAAAAGTTCTCTTTGCGGCAGCTTAAGTTAGAAATTACGATTCACAGGAAAAACTAATTGTTTAAAAAATGAAATCAGTTAACTCTCTATTTTTAATTTCGATAGTTGCATCATATTTCGACTCTTTCATCATTATATCATTCGAGAATATATATAATATATCACTGTGGAAACCAGTCTCTTAGCAGATGGCAACTACTTCCCTGTATGTTTCAATGTATTGTTTTTATAATTGTGATACAGATATAACAATCCGATAAATGGTTCACATTGCAACATGAATACTGAAAATGTTTATTCCCATTATATCAAATGTTACAAATATGGGAGCATAGTTCTTAACAAAATCTCCACTTTACAACTAAACTGTGCTTGAAACACTTTTAACTAGTGAAGCTCAAATTTCATTATTAAAGTTTTAATGTTAATTCCCCACATATATAAAAGAAGTTATTTAGAAAAGGTATGTTCTTCTTTCAGTGCTGCAAACACACAATGCTGTAATGCTGCAATGCTGTAATCATAGATAATGCAGAATGCAAACTTTTGCAGTAAATACGGCAGTACTGGGGTGTTTTGCATTCGCTGCCTGACACACATTTATAACAACAACAACAACAACAACAGGAAAATAGACCTTGGAGCGAAACATTTCTGACAAATCACATTTTAATCTATTTACTAGAGGACGTGATTTCAAAAATACAAACTATTTATATGCAACTCCATTGCATAAAATCTGTAAGAGAAAATAAATTATAACCGTGAGATAATCATTCAAATCAATGTGAAAAGGTATATAAGAAACATCCTTTCTCTACTGTGTGCCAAAAACCGTACTGTAATATTATAGAGAAAATATATGCACCCTGCAACAGAATAAATCAAATCATGTTCTAAAATAAGACTTGGATGTACGTATCAACTTCTTCATTGCACATCAATAAAGCAATGTCTGGGGGGGGGGGACCGAACAATATACAAAAGCAGGCAAATGCCTATTGAAACCCTTTGGCCGTTGTATATTAAAACAAAATATCAGGCCTAGTATCTTCAAAATATTTCCTTTAGGTCTCTTTCCATTTTTTATTTATTTATTTTTTTTTTTTTTCCTTTTGCTACGATTTTGCCCTCATCCAAACGATGAAAAGTCGGAAGCTATAGAGGAACTGACAGGTTGTTAGATAAGTTAGCATCAAGACCCTGTGATCGATTGTCAATGTATTTATAACAGCTCAGTAATTTTGGAACACACGTCGTATACAGCTGTTGAACTCAGGGCTAACACACAAATGTCAGCAGCAAGGGTGAGTAGAATATTATTATGAAATGCTTTCTTTTGTTATCCTATTGCTTTTATTAAGCATTTAAAAAAAAACGAGCCTATTGCGCAGTTGCCATACTGTCATGAGGTTTTCAAATAAATATGTCGGCCATTTAGATTTTCTCAGGAATTATAATTGTTGTTGTTATACCTAATACCAACACACTTATCCAACCGGCATAAAATCCAGCATATCGGTGACAGTAGATAGTAGCGTGGTAATTTCTTGTCGCACCCAATGCGCACTAGATGATGTTTGAGATGATGATCCTGTGAGTGGCAGGAGGAAACAACGGTATCCGGGTGAGTTATCGTAGACCATGAAATATTCATCCTGTAAATGCTCAGGAACCAAAAGAAGTTAACTGTCTGATATTCATCCTGTGAACTGCATAAAACCTGGTGGTACTGATAGATCACCCAGTAGTTAATATCGTAAACTCGAGTTCGAGTTGTAGCTAGTTTTCTCACAATATTTCCCCTTCTCCCATTTAATTCTACGAACACTTTTCTCTCTCCTCTGTTTCGTTTCAACGCTTGCTGCGTTCCGACGTCTCTTGATTGACGTCTCTTTATTCTAGTGAATATCCTTATTCGTTTCCTGTGCAGTCCTGAACCGATAGCTCTTTTTCTTGTGACCTTGGAGTCCTTGTCTCTGAACCGGGGAATGATACTTTTTTAAACTGGAAGGGAGTCAATTGTTCCTACAAAGCTGCAACCTAATCTTTATGGCTTTCAAAGTGACATGAATTAAAAGGAGTGGAAGGGCATTTATTTAAGTGGCAAAATACAATAAACCTTCAACAGCCACATGGGAACGTGCTTTTATAATGCACTAGGTCTGTTTGATTTAATACAAGATATATGAGATGTTTCACCAATTGACAAATTACAGAAATAAACATATATTCAGCAATAAAATAAAATAATAAGAATCAATATTAAAATATAATAAATTTAAAATTAAAAACGAAAAACAATTTAATTTTTTTTTAAAATGCATGTACAAAAAATTAAAGTAGTCACTTTAGGAATTAAACAAACACAGCTGGATTCAATCGATTTGTTTTTCCGCACTCCCCAGCTCAGTTATCAGCTTTTTCAGACCTGACTTTTCTCACTTTCATTCTTTCTCCTTCCTTGCCTGCCAGAAGAGTCCAGCTTTGTTCGATCCCGTAAAGGAGTGTGGTAGATGCTTTTCCTTCTATTCTTCCATACCTTTACATTCAGCCAGTATGAGCCAATGATTTCCCCTCCTCACATGAATTTAATAGAGATACCTCATAGTGCCAGCAAATGGGACTTGTGGCACCGTAGGATCCATTCATCATACGAGAGAATTATAGACATTGTTGACCCCATTTCTTCTAGACCAACTTTTCACCCTCAGCAACAGCAGGTTTCATTGCCTATACTATGCGGTACACACACACACATATTGTGTGTGTGTGTGTGTGTGTGCAAATGTTGCAATGCAACACTTTTTCCCCCGCCTCCCTCTTTTCCAGTACATTTGTTAGCTGCCTCCCGATCACAGGCGCGTATGTTCTATTCCTCGCTTTCCCCAACTGACCAGTTGACTCTTGCCCCATTAGCTAACCCTTGTCATATTTAAAACACATTCCATAGTCCTCTTCATCACCTCGTATCTCCGAGAAAATCGTGCGGAACATTGGGAAAAGGCTAGTGAAGTTTATACGATCCCATGCTTTCCATGTGCATTGCATGTAATTTAGAGACGTGTGTAAAGGAAGGGGGAGGGAGAAGTGGAACGGTTAAACTGGCTGACCCGTGCGGTGGGTACTTTATGTAAAACATGTGTGGGTGAATTAGTTGCGACTAGTAGGTTGCTTAGCGAAAAAACAAGGTCAGAGTGTTTGCGTGTAAAGACTGAAATGAATGTATACACATTCATTTGCAATTGTGTTGTTATTGTAAACAGTAATTTTAATGACATGTCCAATAAATAAATAAAACATGCTTAAAAACTGTAAATTCCTCTAAAACTAGGCTATCCTAACAACAAATTCTCCGACACTGGTAGCTGAGTGTTTATTATTATTATTATTATTATTATTATTATTATTATTATTATTATTATTATTATTATTAAGATTCTACTAATGGGTGTTCATACAAGAACAACTACTGATGCAGTGCTTAAAAATGAGAAGGTTAGCGTAATTCTACCGAACTAAAATGTAAGCACCTATACTATTCATAATATGCAGAAAAATGACGCACAAAGAATTTAATAGTTGAAAGGGGGGGATCGAAAAATAGGCAACGCAAAAAGAGGAACAAAAAGGTTATCATGAATGCTTCGTTGTGATGCTGTAGACTCAAAAGCTACGAATGTATTTATGTCGTTTCAGAGAACTGAAAACATAATGACTTATTTAAAGAACTAATTTATGCTGTTTCAAATGTATTCCGTGATATTAATTAATTGAAGTTTTAAGTACTTAATTTACCCACGTAGTTCTCAAAACGCCTTGCCACTTCCACGAAGATCTGTGAAGTGTACACTGAGTGACAAAGCGCGACTTGTGGTGAGAGTGAAGTTATAACTGCGTCATCACCTGTGTTGTTTGTTTACATTTAACTGACTGTGAATACATGTCAAGTCTTCTTTCTACTCATACGTTTTTTGAACATTTCTTTATTTCCGAATTTTGTATACATGTTCTTTTAAACTACATTAACTGTTCTTGCATTAAGCTTAAGACCACAGGAATTTGCGGATTGCTCTATCATTGAACTCTCCAACTTTTTCTTTTCTTCATCTTCTTCCTCTTCCTCTTCCTCTTCTTCTTCTTCGTTGTTGTTGTCCTTTTTCGTTTAGGCTTAGCCTGTTTGTCTTCAGGCATATTTTCAAGGGTATAACAGACACCCTTCTATCCATTTTTATCAATCTTTTGCTTTTACCTCGTATTATCAAATTACGTACATCTTTAATTAATTGTATATCTTCTATTCTAACTACATGGATTTGTTTGATTGATTTGTTTATGGACGCTCTTTAACATCTCAGGTCATTAGCGTCCCATTCAACTCAGGGCGTGAAACGGCCGACAAATTTTGCTCAGAGGCCTCTCTTTCAGGCTTGAGGTTCTTTTTCGTGCCGTAAATGTACGACACGGGACCCACGGCTTTACTTCCCTTCCGAAGGAAGCCATACTTAGGATTTTTACGCCCGAAAAAATCCATCGGTCCTGGCCGGGTTCGAACCCGCGTTCTTGGGTGTAGGAGGCAAGTATTGTAACCACTACACCACCAGGACATGGACATGGACATGGACATTCCAATATCTTAATCCTTTGTGTGTGTTTGTGTGTGTGCGTGTGTGTGTGTGCGCGCGCGCGCACGCGTGTGTGTGTGAATTTCACTACATCATTATATAGCATTCTTGTCTAATATTTTCGTTTTGTACTCTTCTCTATTTTCGCTCTTCCTATTATAGCTCTTAAGGAATTAATTTATTATTTTTATTAGCTGTTTTGTTTTACTACTCTCTGTTTTAGTTTCTGCTTCATATATAATTATGATCTAAATTCATGGTTTATATTTTAGTTTACTTTCTATATTATTGCATTTAATGTCTCGTAAATATCTTAATATTTGTTACGTCTTTTGAACCTAATTCTTAAGTCAAGATTACAACAATTTTCGAACTACGCTACCACTGGGACCCTTTGGACAATATCAGAAAAAGAAAATGTTTCCTTCTTTAAAACTATAGAAATTTATGAAATTATATTTATCTGTTTCTCCCCCAAGATGCTCACTTAAAATTCTTCTATCACACACTGTCCTTATTTGCAAGTGATCTTTAATGCTTTTTTATTCTAATCATAATTATAAGCATGTGCATACATAAAGTACATATCTGCCATTTTTTGATCAAAACAATCTATTTCGACCACTAGCTTTAACTTAATTATGCCTCGTGAATGCAGGTATTGCTTTATTTCTTCTGCTATGGCAACTGTGATCGGCTAGCTTTGAATACCATACAAAACAGCATCAACTTGAACAAAGAAGAAAATTGCACGTTGCTCATTTATCAGAACATCACAAATAATTACTCCAGATCAGAATTAAAGTAAAACGTATCTTTATAAGAACCTTTTTTTTTATTTTAGTTCTCATATTAATTCCCCTCAAATTTTTTCCACAAGTTTTATTGCACCCTATATACTATTTCAAAGGGAAACACTTTTCTTTTGGCGAAATAATATTTTCATGATAACCCCAATCGCTATCTTTGTCGAAATAGTTGTTAATAAAAAGGTATAACTGCTTAAGCTAGAACTCTTCTCATACGTGACTGTTAAATTAAGCAATAAGTTCAAGCAGAAAGAGAGTTGTGTGATTTAAGCAACCAAACTTCTAAATGTTATTATAACAACTAAACGTTTTTATTACTTACCGCAAAAAACATACATCAATATTCTTAATGTTTTGATTTTGGTTCTTACTTTTGAAATTAAAGACCAAGAATAACAAATGGGGAAAGTACACAACTTATATTTATAGCAACAAGGTCAGGATTGTACGGAATTAGTAGATAATGTAGAGCTATCTTTGGTTCCTATATTAAATATAGGTCGGTCCTGGTGGTGTAGTGGTTACCATACTTGCCTCCTAAACCCAAGATCGCGGGTTCGAACTCGGCCAGGGCCGATGGATTTTTTCGAGCGTAAAAATCCTAAGTATGGCTTTCTTCGGAAGGGAAGTAAAGCCGTGGGTCATTTACGGCATGAAAAAGAACCTCAAGCCTAAAAGAGATGCCTCTGAGCAAAATTTGTCAGCCGTTTCACGCCCTGACTTGAATGGGACGCTGATGACCTGAGCTGTTAAAGAGCGTCCATAAATAAATCAATAATAACAATATAATAATACAAATAATTAATCAAACCAATAAATGAAAATTCTGGATGTATCTCTTGTTGGTAATATAAATTAATAGGAAACATAAACGTTTGAAAATGTTGTTAGTTGTGTTCGTTATATGATTTCACGCCCTAATATTCATTGATATATCCATTAAATGTACTTGGGGGAACATGATGTCAGAAATATTTTCATGCACGACACAAATTTAAATTAAAATAATGAAGCTAAGGTTAAAACTAAAGCTTTATAAGTAAAGAAGTTAACTATCAAGAGAAAAAGATATTTCACAACTAAATTCCACCCTTTGCTACTTGTGTACGAATAATATTTTATGAATGAAAACGTTCAACAAATATTAACCCAAGAAATAATCAACCAATGAAGCACTTTCCTTGCTTTTCATTGCAAATTGAATTTGTACACAAATTTTTAAATTATGATGCTTGTATTCTTTTATATGTATATTGTGCTGCACTCCTTGATTAAAGCATAAGAAATCTAAATCTTTTCATGGTCTCGTATGCAGAACAGAGCCAAAATAATTGTCATATTAATGTATACACCATGAACCACAAATTATATTTGCAAATTTTATAGGAAATGGCTAGATATATGCAGCATAAACCATAAAATTTGCTATGGAGCTTCCAGATTATTGGCAGTAATTCAAATATCACTTTTCAATCAACTTTAAAAAAGTTCGGAAACGACAAGAATCATTTTTTAAATGTCAACTGCAGGAAAAAATGTCATTTGAAATTATATTAAAGTGACGGAGTTCACTTAACGGTTTGGCAGACATTCCAGTTTCGAGAACACCACGTCCAACCTTCATCATGGAAAACAGTATTCTGAGGACAATGACTGAGCTCATCATTTTAGGCAATCTTCCCAAACAAAAATATAATTATCATTCTCATGAAATGTGTGCCCCCGGAGCATAAATGTCATTTCAAAAGTTTTACATATTATCAAGTTAAAAACACCGAAAATTCTATATGTAGATAAAAGTTACAATAAATTATCGAACGCTGGACCAAACGCCTGTCACAACAGATGGTTCTCAAGCTGATGGGCTCCATGTAGACAGCTGCAGTTACTATACCAAGCCTTCATCAGTGTATGTCTTTGCAGTATTATAACTCAATTTTTTATTGTCGGATAGCTATAGTGTTATTAATTGAATTGTGTTGGTAAAGCAAAGTTTATTAATGTTTTGCATTGTAATGTTATGTACAGTAAAGAGAAAAAAATCAAGTTTTCAAGAATAATTTTCATACTACAGAGGAGCATCAAATATCACAGGCAGACATTGCAAGAATTACGGAAGCAGTGTGAATGCCAAATTCATTAAAAGATGCCAGATGGTCGTCACTAAACACAGTAAAGACGATAGATAGTCGTCACTAAACACAGGTTCACACTAATTACAAAATAAAATTAATATTATGTGCAAGCAACTAATGATTAAAGTTGTGCGAGAAGAACTTGTCAATCTAGAGAGTCGGCTATAGTCATGACTTTGGCCCCGCACTACTTGTGTTCTTCTGCGGACACATGCCAAAAATAACTCTTTGTATTTATTTACGTGAATTACTAGATAGAACTCTTTAAATGCTTATATATGCGTAGATACAATACATTTAGTTACATTTTATTTGAAACTACGAAGCATTTAGCTTTTAAAATATGCATAAAAAGAGAAAATGCATTTTTGGCTGTAATGGCTTGTACATATATGTTTATTGGACTTACGGAAATTATATTGCTTTATTTTTAACTTTGAATGTTTATTTTTACCAAACAATTTAATATATTATGAGAAGAAGAGCACATGTTGCTAACCTATTAAAACGGAATCTCTTATGATTTAAAATAATCTTGTCTTTAATCTTAGATTAACATGTTTTACTAAGATGAATTTCTTTCTTGAATAGAGTCTCTAAAAATAATTTGCTGTATTTTTATGTAACCACAATTTCGTAACTATTTATGTCACTTTGCTTAATACAACACTGAAAATATTTGCAATAACACCACTAAAAGTTTTTGATTATCCAATTATCTGATGACTGACGCGGCGATTTATGCATCGGTCAATAAGCCATCGCTCATAGTAAATCGACTGCAATAGTATCGGGGCAGGTCTTGTTACAAAATAGTTGATGATAGAAACACAAAATTATCTAATATACTCTAATGCACTTAAAAAGTTACGCAAGCAGAGGCGAAATTGTCTGCCTTCATTTTGTACACATTTCTGAGATCTGTTTGTGAAATTACACATTAATCTTCTTAATTTTCTTTGAGAAGTTAAATTTTTCCCTTGATGGATGTTATCCTATAGAAACGTAAGAAATTCATGTTTGCTGAGTAAGTCGGTTAAGAGATTTTCGGAGTAATTTTTCAATAAGTGTTCACATAATCAAGAGTTTCACTGAACATTGTTTTCTTCGTTTCTTATCTTGAACGCTTCATCTATTGCTAAATTTATTAACTAATTTATAAATTGCATTATGATTAGGAACTCAATTACTGGAGACTTTTTCTTCTCCTGAGAGTACTAGCGAACTAGGTACGCACAAACGAATCATAAATAAGCACGCTGTGGAGTAAAATATGAAGGCCTGTATTTGCTATTTAGTATTCATAGAAGTCTTTACTCTAGGACACATGTTGTTTCTTTCATTGTTCAAACACGCCGAAAGAGTGCGTGAGACAGACTCGAGGTCAACGTAGTAGTTAGCCAAACTCCCCCAGCTTACTACTACTTTTACATCCCTGCCTGGCCATAAGCCATTGGTCATCTGCTTATGAATTTACCCCCTTCCATGTCGGTCATCAGATAATTGGATGACTATATAATACATTGTTTATATATATTAAAACCGGGAATTCTAGAATAATTACGTAAAAATTAACGTGCATCATTAAAACAAAAATATTTAACCAAGCAGATAGAATTGTAAATTAAAATAGGTTTTTATTTCATAATATGTATGAATGTACTACAGAAGAACTTGACACTACTACTACTACTAATTTTACTACTACTACTACTACTACTACTACTACTACTACTACTACTAATACTACTACTACTACTACTACTACTACTACTACTACTACTACTACTACTACTACTACTACTACTACTATGGCCTCACAGCCCAAGTTCGGGCCCTAGCCTCCTCCATCTTCTTCCTCCATTTTCCCTATCATTTGCCAATCTCCTCCAGGCCCACGTCCTTAACAATATCCTGGATTCATATGTCACTGCGTCCATCTGTCTGTTCCTTGGTCTTCCGACTGGCCTCTTACCATAAATAGAACTTGACACTGGATCTACATATTCTTATCAATCCTAAAAGTTTTATAACAGGAACATTAAAGATTGTCTTGAAAAATATCTGGATTGTCGGAATAAGTTTTAGTTGTCTAAAATGTCAATTGTAAAATTGTTATTTATCAAACAGTGGAAGATGATATTTGTTCTTCCGACATCATCAAGCTATAGAGATGAAGAGGTAAGTATTTTCATGCGACATTAGTAGCTAATAACATTAGAAAATAAACATACAGGTAACAAAAACATATGTCGAAACTTTGGAGAAACATTCCATGCATGTATGCAAACATGTCGTATGAATATGTGGCCGAAAATAATTTATTTCCTTGCTAGAACCCTTTGTCTACAAATCAACTTACATGCTGTGTTATGTAAGCTAGAATGCCAGTATAGCTGTCCTGTGGTAATAACCTCACAACTGAACAGTAGCTTAATTCGTACAGTGAGTAAACATTCGCGTTTACCTCTGGTTAAATGCGGTGTGGGTGTTATAATTACTCTTAGTTTCAAGGTTCATCATTGTTGTGGTCGTTTCGTGGCACGTAGACTGCTTGTTATCTGTTCTCTTCATTGCTTGATGTAGCACCGAGCATATAGTGTCCGTTTTGTGAGTTTACGGATCTAGTTCCAGGTAAATAAATAAGGTATTCTATATGGGGAGTTGGCAGATGTTCATATGATCTATGGATTAGGCGAAGGTGTAGAGCCTTCGTGCTCGTATTCTGTAAGGCTGCCAGACAATACGAAATACTCCAGGGATACATCAGCGCATCAGGGAGTCCATGCAATGGTAGGTTGATCGGTGTATTCGTGCCTATTGAGGACATTTTGAACATATTTTCATGCTTCTTTATTTCACACAGTTCTGTTTTTGAACATATTACTCTGTGGTGCAGGTGTAGAAAAAGCGAAGGAAATAAAGCAATTCCGGACCGGTGTTCACATTATATTTTTATCCTGTATATGTGAGGAATGTTTCCACAAATTTTCGTTACAACCTGTTTAACCATTTGTACTTAATTTACAAAGTATGTCCTTTAATCATAGTGAATAATTTCGTTCTCAAAGAGCGAGCTTATATGAATTTTTCGTTTAGTGTAATAGGCAATTCATATCATATTGTAAGGCAACCCGTATCATATTTATAAATTAATGGCCTTCAATACCTGTCTATTAATTCTTCATAATTTTATTCAATGAGGCTGATGTGCTAATATAATAAAAGGAGCATAATTGAAATGGCTAGACATTCTGGGATATACTGTGCATTATTCAGAACTAGGCAATTGATCAAGTTAGCTGTTTTGGTAGTTCTTGCAACGCTTTTAATTCCACATTCTGGTCAATAAAGTAAAGACTTAGTTGCTTTGTTCCTTAACTCGAGCACCAAAAGAATCCTTCGGCAGTTAAAGAACGATTGAAATAAGGTAAAATAAAAATGTAACTACATAGAAAATGCAATTTAAGTTATATGTATGTAATTTAAAATATAAATTAAAAACAAAAAATGCTGAATATTTTATATAATGGAAAAATCACAGTCACTGCAACAATAGCAATGTGATTAAAGTTATGATTTGTCATGTAAGGAGATGTTGGTACTGCCTACCTTGAATTTCCACACGTTTCTGGATTGTGCTTATGAAATTCCCGGTTGTCTTTTTTAATTTTTTATGTATTCACATTATGAGTTGGAACTCGATCACCTCGAAAATTTTCATCAAAAAATCTTCCGACAGCACTAGCGGATTCGGTACGAACTTATAATCATTAATAAACACTCGTGTAATAGGATAATTAAATCTAGCATTTATAATTTATTAATTATAGTAGGTATTACTGTAACATTGTACATATATTATTTCTTTCATTGTTCAAATGACAATGAATGAGTGACGTGAGACTAAGAGCTAACATAATTTATAGGGAAATCTTGCTCCGTTGGCTTTTTTTTTTTTTTTTTTTTTTTTTTTGTAATATTGTTTAACGCCCGTTTTACTGCTGAAGTATCACAGGCGGTAGACAGTGACGATATATGAGATGAAATGATAAACTGGGAAAGAATGTTTTTAAGGAAGGGAACGTTCCAGGCGTTTGTCATTTATAGGGACTGAGGAAATTGGAATAAACCTCAGTCAGGAAGGACAGTCCTGTCAAGAATCGAACCACAGACTTACCGCTTAGGAGTCCTTGTCTTAGCGACCTCGGCTACTCTTGGCGTTCAGCTAGCCATGAGCGATGGCTTATCAACAGGTGTAGATCCTGCAGCCGGTTCGGTCATCAGATAAATGGATGGCAAGGGAAAGAGTGGCTAAGTTAGACGAAAGTATAAAAATAAATGCAATCAGAATGGGGGAAAGATCTAGAGAGAGAGGGGGAGAGGAAGAGAGAGGGGGGAGAGGAAGAGAGAGAGAGAGAGAAAGAGAGAGAGAGAGAAAGTTGCACTTAAATGGGATAACTGATTCGGTTGGGGACACTTATATAAATAAATACAGCAAATATATCACTGATATTGTAATAGTAGTGAACATGCGATAAAATGATTCCCTGCATTCAGATAGCTCCTGTTAGAGAACTGGCTTCACACTTAATAGAGTGTTACTAGTGATTTTACCAGTATCTGCCATATGATGTGGTAATCTACTCCTGAAAAATGCCGAGCATATATACAGGTGGTCCCAGAATCGCTGTACATTATTTCAAATAAAGCACAATCAATGCACAGTTATTTCATATTTATTTTCTTCTCTACATCTAACTATATTAAATATAATTTGTTTTAGCTGTTAGTGATTTTGGTCTGTGCCGGCTCACATAGATAAAGAATTAGCGTAATGATAGTGAAACAAGAGAACCATTATCATTTGCAGTAAGTGTAGCACGTTCTTAGTAGTAAGATAAGGGTGATATTAAATATTCCTAGAAAGGATTATGCTATGGCGAAACTACCTCATGACTTCCCGCTGGCACTGTTCAAGAATGTAACTAAATGGAGGCAACAAAGCATGGGTTATTTTGGGACTAGGATTCAGTTATTGCGGTCTGTAGCCCAGTATAAATAGAAACCGTTTTGTCATAACTGTTAACATTACTAGTAACAGTAATATTAAGTGTGAAGTCAGTTCTCTAACCGGAATTCTGTGAATTTCATCAGCACATAAACTCATATCATTCACTGCTGTTACAAACAAGGCCTATTACATTTTATTTTGAGTTATTTTTCTAATGCAATTCCCCCACTTCTATTGCATGTAAAATCTACGTAGTATATTATGGACATTTATTTGTGTTAAAGAAATATTTCACTCCTTAGGTGACGTTAAAAACCCCTGCAGTCCGGTTAATCCTCTGTTGCTATTTGTTTTACAACGTGCTAATTAAATTTCGTTCTCCATTTTTCTTTCTAATGGGCAAGGCTTTAAAGTATTTTCCAGGCGGTTTCGGTTTACATTGGGGAGGAATTCCATGATGTTTTACTTAAAGCACAATTTAGTAGCGGACGTTGGGGCAAGAGCTGTCTCACATTTCTTCATTAGTAGATTTTTAGCGGTCCGAGACCGCAGGAAAGTGGTCTGCTGTCCCACAGGATGGTCAGTGGATGGTTTTTCCAACCTTTTAATAAAGCTGTGGACAAGGACAAAGTAGCTCTGGACAAACTAGTTCTGTTAAGCAGGACAACATCTGCTGAGACCCGCATCTGGAAGAACCGGATTTTTATGTTGAGTTGCATAAGGAACTCGACTGAGTGGTCATTCTAATAGTCCTAGGTCAGTTTCGGCAGGGTCCCCATCACATCACGGTAAGTTCTATAATTTAACAGTAGAAATTTGTTTTAATATTCTCCTGAATAGTTTAAACATTTTTACAAATATTGTGTGTTTTTAAATTATACTACAGAAGTTTGTGCTTTCTCGCTTATAATTGCACAGCCAGTAGCTATACAAACTAATACACGTAGCATTAAATTGAATAATTTTTTAACTCTTTATCCTCTTCTTCTTGTTGACTCTTCTTCCTTCATACTGTATAAGTTTGTTGTTGCAATGCTCAAATATTCTTATGCCACCGTGTTATTAGATTTTTGTCCCTATTGATTATTATTTATTCCTTCATACCCATGGGAGTTCCTATACTTTTGTTAAGGTAATTAAAATTCTATTTTATTAATAATCTAATTTATTTTATGATTTTCGTTTCTATAACCTATTTCTTAACAATTTCATTTCATTGACTAGTAATTTTTGTGTGTATATATAACTTTCATATAGTGCCTTGAGAAAATTATTTAATTTAATTTTCAACGACAACTGGGTGGTTTTATTATTTTATCATTTAAATAATTGTACTCATTTTTCCATATATTTCAAAATTTATTTGTCTTAGATAGTTTTTACTATATAGAACCATTTTTATTTTATTACCTAATGTTTTCAGTGTTGCTATTTTTATAACAGGTATAAGTTTATATCTTATTCTATAGTTAAGAGATAAATACTGAATAAGTTAATCAGAGGAGCCGAAATACTGCCACACTCCCTGATAGAATTTCCTATAACTTTAGGCCACTTTGTTAATATAAATAATGCAAATTGGAGAAAATGAAATTTTATTATATTTTTATGAGTATTCAGTTACTAACGTCCAATTCTGTTTCCCTCAGTATTTACGCTGGTGTTTATGAAAAACAAGTGAATTTACGCTATTGTAGAAAGCAGTTGCTTCTAAAACTTCTTGATATTCATTCTTTTGGATAAAAACCTAGGCCAGGCAGAACGCCTCTATCGAGATATGAATCTGTATCCTTTGGATTTGAAACTATTTTAAAGATTGGTATTTAACGAAAAACTTTATTTAGTTTTAGTTTTGAGTGCAATTTCTCAGAAGTTTTTACATAGATGTATTTGTGTCAAAGTTCGGGGTGACACATGGAATGAAGGGAAAAGAAACGAAAAAAAAAAATAATAATAATGCTAGACCAGGCAGCTTGTCTCGGCCGGGTGTTAAATCTCGATACACACTTTATACTTGTGTATTTAAAGACAAGAAAAATAAAAAAGAAAAAAATATAGGTCACTTCATATTTATACAGTACAAGAAATTTACTTAATATTTTCCAGCGTATTAAACATTTTATTTCAATATCATCTATATTTCAGAGCTTTTTATAAATAAAATGTAATTCCTTTCGCCAGTCTGTGTTAATAAATTTCCTCTGTCTTTAAAGACTTGATACAGTTGTTTTTAGTACTTGATTTTCTGACTCCTCCAAGACCTTGCATTGTTTACTTTCTTAATATTTTTACGAATAATAAATTTGGGAATCAACAAAAAATTACTACTAAAACGTTTACCTAAATAAAATGTACTATTAAAATTTAGATTACAATTTAAATGCAATGTATGCACTGTATTAAGGTAAAACTCTGATCCTAAAGTTTATTTTTACTCATGAAGGATGGTTCGTAACGTTCTGATGTATTAAGTACAAGATAAATAAAATGCCTCTAAATGTGTTAATAAATGACACCGGCATCTGTAATCAGTTAACGTGAGTCTACAAGCGCTTTGATCTCTTAAAGAATGACTATAGCTTAAATGTCCCACAAGAAGTTTATTGGGTAAGAAATACGTTTCTGATCAGATATTAAATTAACATTCCATCTTCTTAGTTGTTTATTTATTTATTTACAAATTTCTTTATATGGCTTCCTTCGGAAGGGAAGTAAAGCCGTGGGTCCCATGTCGTACATTTACGGCACGAAAAAGAACCTCAAGTCTGAAAGAGAGGCCTCTGAGCAAAATTTGCCGGCCGTTTCACGCCCTGAGTTGAATGGGACGCTGATGACCTGAAATGTTAAAGAGCGTCCGTAAATAAATCAATTAAAAAAAAAACAAATTTCTTTTTGTTACCATTCTCATTTTAAAATATTCTTCATGTTATTTTTGCAGAACTCTATGCAATATATGACAAATGAAAAATATGTGTATGAAATGATTCAAATCCAGGACTGTTTAAGAAACTTTATTGAAAGAAAATCTAATTTGGTTGACAGTATCTGATGGTTGATGTTCATAACATGACAGTAAAGTTCAAACTATCCTAACCCACTTGTAACTCAAAATATTTTTTATTATATGAAGTCTCGATTTGCTTAATATATTACTTTTTATATAATTTTAATGTTTGCTTTTATATGTTTTCATTAAATTGCAGCTTTTATACCCAGTATAGAAGAATTTTCAAATGTTTTAATACTTCATTGAACTTGTAATCTTTTTTGATGTTTTAAATCTCTGGTTTTAGTAAGACTAAGAAATAGCAAGAAATTGTTCACTTACCAATAAAAATAATAATCAAAAGTATTATTATTATTCATATTATTATTAGTATTGCATGCAATATGACAAAGGCATTAAGTAAATTATACAATTGAACAAATTACAACACATTAACAATGTTGATGTAGTTATTTTCTATAACATTGTGTTATTTTCTTTTAATCAGCAGATAGGGCAACATATTTTTATTGTAGCATTTAAAAAAAATTAACAATCTGTTCATAAACATTTATAAAGAGTTGAGTGAACATATTCTCCGGATACTAGGCATGGAAGTTCTCATGAACTGGCAAGTAACATAATAATGACATATAAGGCAGAGGATATTTAATTCTTAAAGATTAAAAAGTATAGTTCTAGAAGTACTGCCAAATTGAAAATCCTAAACAGAATATAATGATATACGCAAACATCTCACTTGTAAAAGATGAGTACTACAGATAATCAAGTGTTTACTGGATACGAACATGGCGTTTATTTCCCTCACAAAATAAAAGTATTTTAACGTTCGTTCTGCCAAATCGTAAAACTATATTCCCACGAAGTCTAAATCTACTGTCAATTTAGCTATTTTTCAGATATTTTTCCCATTTCAGAAGGGGAATCCTGTAGTGTCAACAAGCAGAGCCTAAAGAGATGCTCCGGCTTGTTTAACAGCAACAAAAACCTCCCCAAAGGACTTGGTATGAGATAATTAAAGTGGACTTTATTTTTCCATGTATGTGTGGGAACAGAAGGATATACACAAAAACACTGAGCAAGGGTATAAAAGCGAGTTGAAGCATCCTGTAATTAGAGGTTTAGCAACTTCCTTATGGAGTTTCTCCCTCTGTCCTTAAATGTCCTTATTCACATATGAAAAGGCTCATTTTAGACACATAAGCCTAATGATAATGTATTATTAGAGGGTTAAACATGTTAATGTTGCACATTCTAGGAAAAAATATACTGAAAAATGAACAGTCCAATATGGACTGGGAACAATTTATTTTTTGTGACAGCAGGGCTTTATGTAAATGCAACAAGTAAACTAACCCCCCCCCAAAAAAAAATCCGCTGAGTTAAAATATGTTGACTGAGCTAGCTCTCAGTGTACCCTCCTTGACCAATCCAAGCAATGGCAAATCTTCGATCTAAGTGCATTGAAGCATCATCATGTATGGCTCACATTATGAAGTACAGTACCCAGTAAATAGTGCAACTCTACGCAAGTATATACTCATAAGAAATTATGGATATGACATCTTAAAATACCAGAGCTTACAACATTTTAAGATCTTTATAACCTCGTAATTAAAAAACTAAACATTTGTTCATTACTAGAATGTTTGGAATTAATTAACATAAGCACAATTCTACATTGTATCATTGCCATAACATAATATTCATCTTTCATATAATTTTTATGGCAACTCATTTATGAATGGGAGCATTTCTGAGACTCCCATAATCCACTTCCACTAGTAGAAATGTTATCAAATCAATGCCTGGATCATTTTCTGGTTCTACTCATTCTATTTGTTTTTATGTTGCAAGTTATAATAGCGTCCGTTCCATAGGTAACAAAGAAAGACTCAACTACGTTTGGACGAAGTAAACCAGGCCAGTTTTTATTTTTACCTTTCCTTAATCCAACTGGGAAAAATTTATGAATTATTTTTTACATTTACCCAGTCAATTAAGATGCCTGTGTCAAAGAAATTTTTCTAAGAATAAAGTGCCAAAACCTTTAGAAAAATGGAGGTTTTGTCACCTGTTATATTTATTTATACATTTTTCATAGAGAATAGAGTCCTCTTCCACGACTTCTGTATCTAGGAGTCTCCAAGAAAGAAAACAGAGAATACAATTTCGAATGGAAACGATTTCCTTCAGTGAAGAGAAAATCTTTGGTCACGAAAGAGACTTCCTAAAAACCATAACCTTCTTATATTGGCCACGAGCGTTATAAATTTTGGAACAGACTGGAATGCAAGATTGAAACGTGAAAAAAACAGGATTTCAGACCCACAGATTCAGTAATTCTTGTCTGGACATTAAAACCAATTCTGTTTTCGAAAATAAAATAGAATTTGTTTAGCAAATACTCTCAATGAAGCTTAAGTTAATCCTTTCGATCTATAGGAATGCCCATATTTTCTGACAAATTATTCCTCTCCTTTCAGAAATTCTATAGGAAAACAGGTCGTAGTAAAATGTTTAACCGGAAGGCGTTAACTTTCTAGATATTCACCGTTCAGCAATTAAGAAAACTCATAGAGTGAGATTATTTTAAACCTATCTGAAGCTGGTTAATTTACAATTTCTGAAGGGTGTTGCCTATTCATATGAAACCGGGCATAGAATAGAGTTAAAGACATTTTGGATAGCAGTAATATTATAAAAGTAAATCATTAGCAGTCTTACTCTTCACATACGAGTAATGTTGCCAATTTTTTAGAACATTTCTGAAAGCTTAATTAATAATAGATGTATTTGTCCACTGTATGGTAGATATACTTGTTTGAAAACGCTTTGTTTTCATAATGTGATATAGTTTTACAATATTATTCTATATTTGCTTAATTTTCATAATCATGGTTGTGTTTATGCAGACTTTTGCTATAAGGAAAAGCTAATGATTGAAAGTTGCCTCTCGAATTGCATTTAAGCAGGAATTTTTGGGTTGTTGCAGGAATGTTATATTGAAAAGTTACGGTAGAAGAATGCGAGTAGGAAAATGTCTTCAGCACCCTGGCTAAAGCTTGTCGGGGGTGGAAGAAAGAGGAAAAATCGATTCTTCTGCTCCCTCAACTCCTTCCATGCATTTCTTTATTTTTCTCATCACCATTCCTTTCTACCCGCCTTCCTGTCTTGCCTTTTACCGCGTCTCCGCCCTTTATTGGTGTTTCGCCCCCTTTACTTTATTTCCTCCCCCTTTCTGCCTTTACCTACGCCACCTCCTCCTCCAGCGTATTTCCCCTCCTCAATTTTCCCCACCAACCCCTTCTGGTCCCCATCTCCGACATCGACCCAAAGCTAAGAGGAAGCAAAGACAAAATGGCGTCGGCTACATTGCTGAGAAATTTTCGCTACAACTTAAGAAATTGGAAAATCAGGAGAGAAGCACGTTCTTCAACCAGAGGAAGACAGCAATTTTAGTAGCAACATCAAGGTAAAAATGTAGGTTATAGTTCTTGTCAATATATTCCTTTGTTAACGAGCAAAATGAGCCATTTGCACGGTTTATGTCAACTCTGCTTCGTGAATCTCTCTTGGCAATGCGCGGGAGATTCTGTAGCTCTCTTGAGAAGCCGCAGATACTTCGCTTCTTTTTGCTTGGAAACATGCACGTCACATTTTAACGCGGAGTAGAAGAGGAAGATTTTAAAATACCTTTGCGCATGCGTCAGCTTGTTCCGACGAGAGTGGGAAGTAAAGAGGAAACTTTTTCCACCACGCTCAGCAACGCATTTATCAGGCAAAACACATTTGGCGATCTCTAAGCAATAAAATTTAATTATAGAGTTTAACGAAAAAGTTTCGCAAAACAACTAGTAATTTGCAAAATACCTAAAATAAAAATAAGTGTTTTATTTACTTAATTATTTGTCATACATGCACGATTTAAGGGGAATATATTCAAAATTAACAGAAATCTCTAACTCGTTTTTTAATTAAACTTGTTTAAGAAATGTTTGAATAATGATTTTACTGCATTCATAAGTTGTTTCATGGAACCCTTTCTAATATCCCTTTTCCGTTTTAGTTGAAGGTATTTGATACCTGAATACTGAAATTGCAGATATGATTAGGCTAGTTTGAAATGTTCTCTATTCCTATATTTACTTTATACTTATAACAGAAACAGTACAACAAGCATTATTATATTTTAATATATTACGCTTGTGTTCATATATTTATTTTTATTTGTTTTACAAGTTATTTAATGTATAGAGTAGAATATTTGCATTTTCATACACTTTTCTATTTCTATTCATTCACTTCTTACTAATTTCATTCATACCATTAAGTATGTTTGGAAAAAAAAAACTCTACTTAATTTCTCTAATTTCTGAACGCGTTTTTTAAAATAGCGATAAAAGTTACACAAACTAATAAATTAGGGAATCCACATATTTCATGAAAGATGCACATCTTTTACTAGAGTTAGTCTTCTCTGCCAAATTAACAGTTAAAGAAATCTAATCGATATTACCGGAAGTTGTTAGGGAACTGACCCGCCGAATAAGAGCAAACCAGAAGCTATATAATAGACCCCATAATTGTTTGCCAAAAAAACCGGTTAGACCTGAATTCGTACATCCCTTAGGAAGCCTAATTCTAGCCATACAATTTCATTGTCCCTTTAATTCTGGGGACAATATACACAATTATGTATCATTGAATATAAAAAAAACTCGATCCTAGTTAACTTTTTAGTTTCTTATTCATATCTGTCAATATTTTTCCTAAGTTTTCATTCTTCTCCAAATTATTTTTTAAAACTAGTTTTGGACTTTAAGTTTCTCTTTCCCTTTTACTTTCTATCTCTGCTATCTGTTACTATGCGGCTTATTTTTTTCTCCTTATTTGGAATGTTCTTAGTATCCCTATTTTTATGCTTTATCTATATTTTTCTGCTTTTTTGCTTTTTTTCTATTGAATATTTATCAAGTTGTTTATTCTTGTTTCTTTATTGTCAATTTTAATATTTTATTATTCTATTTAAAACTTAATTTTTATATATTTATTTTACTTCTTAAAATAAAACTTTACTTTTCATACATTTTTATAAGTACATTATCAATATTGCACCTGTCAGGATGATTTAAATGAATGAATAATGTTAAACAACTACCACTAAAGTTTGCAATTTAACATCTTCGGTAAAATAAAAATGGCTTTTTTCTTTTTCTATTCAAAATTAAAATATTTTAAAAATACACAAATATTACAACGTATGCCAAAATCATTAGCTATTTTCAAGTCAAACTTCCTTTAGATGTTTCAATGCTCTTTTTTTTCACATGAATAGTAACCGTCTACAAATAGGATGTTGGTATTTCTCTGGAAAGTATCTGACAAATATTGAGATCGTACATTACACAATTTGAATCATGTCTCACATACTGTAAGTCCTTGTAAATATAATTTGTAGTACCCAGTAACTGTTTCTATTCTAGTTTGAGTACAAAGTTCTATCAAAAGTTGGGATAATAATTTCCTTTAATGTTTGCAAATATTTTTACAAAAATTATTACCGAAAATGTTTAATAAGGACAGACATGATCAAAAAGTTTTATTCCATATATGATGTACATTTAAAGTAAAATATATTTTAGTTAGTGCATAATTTGCAATCGTATTGTAATAAATATTATCTTTTAGACAATTAAAAATTAAATTACTCAAAGTAAACGATATTCACATAAGAATGTTCTCCTTGTATCACTAATTGCAATTATTAGCTTAAGAACAAACATGTAACCAGGCCTGAAAGGAGTAGAATTCTTCAGTTCAGTAATGAGACATGAATTGTTGAACCAATTTCTATTTACTGAAGTAGGAAGATTCCAGACACTGTATTATTCATATTAATTTCAGAGATTTGTTCAAAATCATATGAGAAACAAGAAAGTCAATATTGTTACGACATATTAATCCATATATGTTCATGATATAGCTAGAAAATTATCTGCTTGTACAATCTTGATATCCAACAATCCAATATTAGGAAGCCTGAATACATTAATGGAAGACTTTCGTAGAAAGACGTTAAAAATTCCCTAAAAGTAATGAGGACTGTGCCCAAGTTTTAAAAATATCTTTTCCTTCATAAAGTACTTATTATTTAATACGAATATAACTAAGGGATACTAAATCGAAAAATAATAAAAATAAGAACAATTAACAATACATGGAAAAGTTCTTAACAGTGCTGGATTCAAAGGTTAGTCCTCATGATAACAAGGAGTTTTTCTATAATAAAAGTTTTCAAGATTTGATAAAACACATAAACATTGTACGTGAAACGTCTGTTTAGAAAGCTGTAAACAGAAAGTTGTTTAAAAATATTGTTTCAGTGAGGTTTATATGAGGAATATTTTATGCTAATCTGCACTTTGATTGTGAATTTTATATTTTGCTCTTCATCATCTATATTATGTTAACGGTGGCACATATAAGCCGCGCCTGAAGATACGGGTCTTGGTTGATGGAAAATAAGTTAAAAAGTCAATCTGTTCAGTGTATCCCAACATTCAACACATTTACTTAACTGTATAGTAAAATCAGTTGTCTTTCATCACTGAACGGAACAGGTTTCTGTGTATGTAGCATAATTGTTGCTGTTTTATTTATTTATTTTTCTTTTTGTGTAGAAATATTAAGCACTAAATGAAGAAGTACAAGAATCATTACACTGCGAATAACTGATTTCTAAATTAGCTAGGTCTTTTGAAACGATTCGAATGTAACTTTTTCTAAAAGTATGCTCACAGAAAGGTCTTTACTCTTATAATCACCAAAAATTTCCTCACTAATCTGATTGATTAAGCTTTCTCAGCTTTATTACATTTGTGATTTGAAACAGTTTTAAGTTTCATTTATTAATGATATTTTGGCACAAAAGGTCGTTTATATGATTTTAAATATCTTAATAATTAATGTCGATTAAGGCATAATGAAATAAAATATTTGATTAATTTTTGTGCCATGTATGAGTAATGCTGTGATACAGTGTTTCATTTTCATCGAATTATCTAAAGTTATAATTTTAAACTAAAGTTAAAAAAAAAAAAAAAAACTTTTGCCATGATGCATTTTATACCAGATGCTTCTTTCATTCCAACATTTAGTACAAATTAAAATGTATTAAATATTTAACACATACAAAGTTTTGTTTTATCGCATTTTAGCACTTTTGTTGCTAAGAAGTGCTCATTACATTAGGTATTATGCTGCATTTCACACGCAAAGCTCATTAATAAATTGATGTCCATGGGGGTGATATTTACGGAAATGCATATATCAAAAAGTCAGGTCTTCCCCTAGTGTTGCTCGCATATTGATTAGTTTGTGATCCATTTGAAACAAACATTGTCAGCCACGTAATTGGTAGCAGGCACGACAATTACACACTTGGCTGTCGAATAATCTGCGGGCTGTAATGAGGACCACAGAGGGTAGCAAAAACTCGGCTGTATCCGTGGATGGAAAGTATCCGCTAATTTGCGGTGAGGGAGGGTGGCATCAACGGTGGTCGTTGAAATTCGAAACGAACATAATTGAAAATCAATGAACCATTTGTTTCAACAGAAAGAATTTCCTTAAATTTAATGCTATAAAAATTAAGCTTTGCGAAATCATTCAATTATTACAAACCCAAGAATTTTATTTGCCTCATCGAATGTTTTTCTCTTTACATAAAAATAAATATAGAATCGCAATTAAATATTTAAATATTTGGATTGTTTCAGAGCAACAGAATGTGTAACATCAGTTGAATCAGCAATAAATGAATGACAAATTTGTATACCTGTACAAATACAGTGAGTTTTTTTTAGAGTTGTAGGCCCGTAAAATTGTTAGCGAGTTGTGCATTCTAGTGTTACTGGATGATTTCAATATGTGCTAATTGTTCAGCTAGTTATATCACTATATAAATATAATCTTGAAGAAGTTTTTATGTAAATACTCATTGAAAAGATATTCTTACCATGTTTATAAACAGAGAAATTGTTTGCAAAACTGTAAAAAAATTACGAGAGACAGGAGCTGTCAACGATAAGAAACGTTTCCGAACCGGCGTGTTCTTACAGAAGGAAAGTTAGATGAAATACAGGAATTTTCCGCTCAGATGCCGGCAATGTATTGCCGCTGAGAAGCATAGTTTTAAACATCTCTTATAACAGGTGGTGCTTATTATTGTCAGTCTTAAATACATTATTTTATGCTTTCAATAAAATAATACAACTTTATGCCCCGCGACACTTATCTCCCTTTTTTTCCGGCTGCAGCGGCTGCACTTCCCCAGTAAGCAGTCGCCTTCAGGCGGCCCTTAACTCAAATAACCTTACGTATCTATAGATATTGAAGTTAGACATTGAAATAAAGGTCGCCAGGATACGGCTGAAAAAACGGAAAAACGTTAAATTTTAAACTTAATTACACAATTTTATTTGCGCTTCTTCTTTCTAAAATTAAACCAAATTTCTTAATATTGGTACCTTTGAACACTTTAATATTGTTTTATTTGTGTCTGTTTGGTTTTTTTTTTTGTTCTTTCAAAAAGAAAGAAGTTACCTCATTCACAATCTCTCACATTTAGCATTTCAAAATTATAAATCAAGAAATATCCTTAACTGTAATAAAAAATTATGAATATATGGCAAGATTAAATAAGACGTGTTTTAAATTTAGAGGCAAATATAGAGATATAGTTAAGAAATTTATTTAGCTGGAGGAAGAGTAAAATAAAATTAGATAATTCATTCAAAAAAGAAAACAGGGTGAAAAACACTTTCAACTTACACCCCAAATATTTCTCATAATATTGTTTATATCGATGATCTGTTTGCTATGTTTATATGGGCTCACAAGTCTATGATCAGAAAAAGTTATAATTTTAGCTCAAATTTATACATTTTAATGAATCAATAGGCATAAGTGTAGCCGAAATTATACTTACTAAACTTAGAATAATAATTACATTTTCTGCATGTTTCTAATGCAAACACTTGACGAGTAACTGAGGTTAAAATATTACCCAGTAAAAGCAAGTGAACAGTGTTGTAATTAAATAGGCCTTGTTAGCTATTTCTCAGTCTTTTTTTTTTTCCTTAAAATCAAAACAGGGCCAGATTTCCTAACTTTATATCCCTTAACTTAGTTCTAAAGGACGTGATCTAAATGAATGTGTCGATTACTCCATAAGACATGAGATATGGTCTAGCCGGAGCTTACAATGTTATTTCTTTACCAGTGGTGGATAGTTTGTGTTAGAGCGAATGGCTATCATTTTTAAAATCTATGAACAAACCCATTTCATAGATCTATGCTAATATAGCTTCAAATTATTAATTTAATATGGAAAAGGGACTAAGAACCAGTTCAAAATCCTTATTTAATTATATAAAGTGTATTTTTCGCACAAGTATTGTTAGAATCAGATAGGAAAAATTCCAAATCACAGCCGGGGATCGAACCATGTATCTTCGGCAAACCGTCCCGATGCTCTTACCATCTAAACTACCGTCCCTGTCCGATCACAACCGCGAATCTCCTCTATCTGAGTTCGTATGTAACCGGATAGAGAAATTCTGACAAGAAATAAAAAAGCAGAAATAGATAAAACACTTCAAGTCTTCTGCCTTTAAGAAGAAAAAGAGTTCGAAATCTAGCGAAAAACTTATGGATATTTAAGTGTTTTATCTGTTTCTTCAGTTTTTGTAAATTTAGTTACATTATTCCAAGTGCTGCTTTATTTTTCACATATGTGTGTGTGTGTGTGTGTGTGTGCGCGCCACATTTTACATTTTCTCAATCTTAGTTATAATTTTGTTTCATAAACATTAACAAAAGGGGGGGGACAGCGAGCTGTAATTAGTACTTTAATGTTCATTTTTTTTTTTCTGCCACTATTGTCATCGTTTTGTTTTTCACTTGTACAAGCAATTCTCATTTCGATTATCGCCTTTAATTTTCTCAATTTATTTCTTGAAAATGTCGTTTGAAGCTATGAAACAAATTATCTTCTTTTTATCCCTAATTCCAGGACAAAAGTTATCATTTACAGTATTTTTTTAAAAGAATCAAACAATTTAATTATGTAAATATAGAAATTTAGAAAATAAGTGAAACACAATATATATATATATAATATTAATGAAACATAAAAATAAAGAAACACTATTAACAATGTAACAAATTAACACTAATAATAAAAGTAGATAAAGATAAAACACAGAGAAAGAGTCACATTTGAAATTGCTATATTTCGAACTACTGCGAGTTCTTCAATGGCAAGAAGCTAGACAAGTGAAGGTGATTATATATACACACACATATATATATATATATATATATATATATATATATATATATATATATAATTGCAGTGCAAATAAGTTATGATATTAAGATTTCAGATGAACTTCTCAGATAACAGTAAAAACAAAAAAACCACATTTGTTAACCGTATAAAACTCCCAGCATAATCGTCTACACATATTTTTTCTGCTAGTCACTAGGGCACATTATTTTAAATACAGCAGCTCTTTCTTACATTCTGTTTTTCTGTCGTGGGCTTACGCATCGACAACTTCACAATTTTTGGTATATCATCTTTACGTTTGATGCTTTAGCCACAAGCATGTTTTTCTACAAAAACCGGCACTTTATAGTGAAGGTTTTATACTATTGTATCCTTCTTTTTCTAATCTCATTATTAATGCAAAGCAACTACTCTCTATACCAAAGAGGTCCTAAAAACTTGCTCCGGTTTTTCCTACAGCGCCATCGTCTCTCCCCCAGAGCTTTAAAATGCAGTGCCACCAACCTACTGGAGGATATGCAAGGGAAGAGTTTCTGATGCACCAAAAAATAAAAGGCAAGGTGTACGAGAGAAGTTAAAGTTAAAACATCAGATAAGAAGATAAGGGGAGTACGAGAGACTAAAACACGAAAATAGGAAGCGAGGAGAAAGGTTGATGGAAGAAGAGATGGTGAAGGAGGACGCAGAAGGGAGAGATGTAGAGGGGATATTTAATCTGCTCAAGTTATTCAGTGATGGTGGTAGGGGCTAGGGTACATCATAAGCTTTTGCTGTGTGTTCACAAAATGGCGGACCGGCAGGCGGACGTAAGAACAACATCAAGTTTTAATTGAACCACACACATACAAGGAGAAAGCTCTCCGCCCTACCCTCTCGTGCAAGGAAGGACGGCTATGTCAGCGTCGTTACGGATTATAATAAAATCTCTAACGCAATTTCCTCTTCCGCTATTGGCAGAAATAAATCTGAAACCATCGCATTAGTATTTATTTTATTTATGGTTGAGTCTTTAACGTAGACCTAGTGAGGATACTTTTGACCTTCTGCTTGGACGGACATACTTAAGCTACCCTATAACCGCGAACTTCGTAAGGGAAAACTCTAATGATTAGAAGAGATATTATATGTCTTAAGGAAAATGAATAATATTTCACAGTTAAAAAAATATAACCAGCATTTCAAAAACTTAATTATCGTTTAGAATTTGTAGCTGTCTGTTTGATGATATTAATCATATTAGTGAGCCTGGTAGCTGAATAAAATCTTGCAGCAAAAAAGTTAACTTTAAATGAATGCTTAGCACCTGTTTCTCCTATTTATATTTATTTTATTTGATTGTTTAATGAAGACAGAACCTATGGCTGCACAGAATTAATTTATTATTTAAATATTTTTACAAACCCGTGATATATGCAATGCAAATAAGAAAGAAATATAAATCACTTAAAAATAAATTAAAGCAGATGTTTTATATCTAACGTAAATATTTAAAAAATACGGTTAAAACATTAAAAAAAATCTAACCAGTCTGAATAAGAAGCCTTGTAAAGCATATTTAATTAAGAAAAGAAAAGAGGGATAAGTATAAGGCAACGATAATATCGCTTTTCATTTTACCTCCTCATCTAGCCAATCTTATTTTGAAATTCCAAACGTCTCCCCTATATTATGAATTTATAACACTTAAATTTTAAAGCGGACTCTGCTCTTATTTCTTTTATTTTCTGCCATTGACCGACTACTTGGATTGTCAATATTATTTTGTTTTACTCCATCTGAGAATACCGAGGAACCCAAAAATAGAATAGCATAAGGTTGTAAGCGTATTAGTCAGGAAAAATTCCACAAAATCTGGTAGGAGTTCCAAAACAGGCTGCAGTACTCTCTAACCAACGTGGGGCACATTTGAACTTTAAATTAGCAAAACTGTAATATTATCCAAAATAATTTTTTCAGTTTCAGTTTCAGAATTAACTGGAATTTTTATTACGTTCAAATTCCTATAACAATAATGAAGATTGCCAGTTGACGGTAGGAAACAAAGGATATAATGACATTTGAATCCTTTTTAAAATTTAAGTATGACAAGGTAGGGGAGACATTTGAAATAATTGTGAGGGGATAAAATCTAGTATGTAACTAAGTTTTATTTTAAACTTCTCCCCTATTATCCAAATTGCTATAATTTTTGTATCAAATCGAATTGATTGTGTGTATATATATATCAATGTATATGTACAATCAATTCATATATATATATATATATATATATGTGTGTGTGTGTGTGTGTGTGTGTGTGTGTGAGTGTGTATTATACAATCTGTCAACTTTTCAACTTTTGCAATGAAAGGCATACAAATGAGGAAATTAAATATATGAAGTATGGTATATATACTAATATTTCCAGTTAGTTTGAGGGATATCATGAGAAATTATTTATTCATCAGCTTGTGCAATTTTTTCGTGGCCTAGAGGTTAGCGTACCTACCTGCTGATCTCTAGTTCGATTTCTAGCACATCTGATACATTTTTCCGAAATTCTGATATATGTCAAGGGATTCGTCCATTCTTGTACGAACAATTGGAGATTCATACAACGGTAAATCCTTTCGGAAAGTTCAAGTTAATATCTCACGAGCTGTTTCGCTGGTCGCGTGTTTCATCAATAGCGTCCTTTGAGGCTTCAGCCCATTTGGCAACCAGTTGATTCTTACAACCTGAATAATTTTGTATTTAAGAATTTTTCAAACCCAAAGAGTTTCATCATTAATAGGAAAAATAAGTGTATAAAACACTTAATAAAATAACATCTTTAGAAAATTGTATATTTTAAAAATTTTAAAATATTTTCATAACAAAAAGTTTAAAAGAGTTAAATATCTACTTTTTATACGCTGTATATGCATTAAAATAACATATTTTCATAAAAATATTATATTAATTAATTAATTATAAAATTACCAATAAAATTATAAAAACTTGTGATCCAAAATGTATGATATTCAAAGGTTGTTAAAGCGCCAAGAACAAATTTGGCCAAAGGCTAATAAAAATATTTATACTATGTATAAATAAATTACGTTTATTACTGTTACATTTTTTCCATGAGAGGTCTGTTTCAAAAATAAGAAATGTAAGAAGATACTGTTGGGAATGTAATTAAAATAATAATATCTAAACAAAGTTTATAATTAATTATTGCTTTTAAGGCAGTAAGTTGATTTCGTTTCATTTACTCTGATATATACCAGCAGATATACTTCTTTATAGCCACACCATGTGACTATATTTAGACCGCATGAAAGTTAAAAATCATGAAAATTTAAATTACTTTAAAATTAATATTTAGCTTAAATATGTTATGTTTGTACTTTAGATAAAAGAAAACAAAAATAAGAATTAATAAAATAAACCAAGAACAAAAGGCAAAGGTATTTCTTGTGTGTTCACATGTATGTAAACTCCTTTTCTTATCCTCAAAGCGCCGTAAAGGGATAGGAAAGTTACTAAGTATCTTCCATTTTCCATTTAACTTTCTCAACGTGGAGAAATTTCAGACAGTTGAACACATAAAGTACTACTTCGTCTACCTAAACAAATATTATTTCTTAGTGTGCAAACAAGACTACTTCTTCTTGTTCCAACTCCCACCTCCCATTCATTATGTACATACCATCAGATAAATGCCAGATAAGCATGAGCGCTCTGTTAAAGGCTATAGGGACGCGTTGGAGCCCTAGGAATGTGTCAATTATTTTGCGCATCAGCAGCGTGAAAAATGTTGCCAGCAGCAACTCGTAACTTCAGCACATTCGTGTACTTTCTTACTCTTGCACTCTTGCCTTGCAGCAACATAACATCTAGAGCAGAGAATATGGAAAACGACGTAAGTCCCCATTTGGCAGCAGCAATAACAAGAAAGCATTAAAATGTTTTTATTACTGGAGATAATCGGCACTACAATTTCAAAAGAACTTAACAACTTTATAAAACGACAATATCAAAATCGAAACGGTTGTATTAAATTTAAAAAAGAATTCAATTTCCTTATCGTTATCTTTTATAGTTAAGAAAACCGATTTTTATTTACCTATTCTTTCGCATTGTACATCTTTGTTTTTTGTTTTTTTTTTTATGAGCAATGTCCATGATGCGCTCTAGTGCCAAAACAGAAAACTCAGTAGAGAAATGAAGAAAATATTTTTGAGATCACAATAATTTTGCTATTAATTGTTGGGGATGATAAATTTGTAAAAAGTATCACTTAAGATGAAAGTTTTCAAGCCATTTGTTCTGAAGAAGTACACTTACATACAACGCATTTTTTTTTTCAGGCAACAATTTCAATCGCAAACTTTAGAAATGAAGAATATTTTATGATAGTGAAGTTATATTTTGCATTTGTTAACTATATATATCATATTATAAAACTCGTGATACTTACATTTTATTTTATAAAGTATTAAATTAATTTATTATGATTGTCCAAGAAATAAGATTATTTCTCTCAAATATATATATATATATATATATATATAGTTACAGAAAAATCATATAAAGATATGTACCGCATAAATTTCTTAATTAAGATGGTTAAAATAGAATCCTTAAATTTTCGTTTTTCCATTTAAAGCATTTAAGAAATACAGTATACTGAAACAATAAATAAACTGTAGAAGAAAATAAGTTTATTATGTTTTTCTGTATGAATTTTATTTCACTAATTACATGTAGAAGTTTCGAAAAGTTAGTTAGACATCGATTACAAAATAAAAAAAAAGTCTTTATAAAATGTATAGCTTAGAGAGTTTGTATGAAGTGTGAACCAAATATACACTATAATCAAGTATGTAACTACCCCTCTAAGTGTTAACTATTGTAACATGTTACAATATACAAATATTTTCCTGAATAATTCAAAACTTTCGTGTCATAGACAATTAATAAACTTCATTCCAGTGGTATTTACTCTTTGAGAACGATACGAGTACACGTATTGCGTTCTATTGGCATAGTTTATGTCTAATATGTGAAAGAAATGACATTTCTTACATTACATCTAATTATTTCTCAGTAGCTTAATAATTACATGTGTGATACAGAAAACCATAGAGATCAATTGATAATTCGTTGTGGTTAATAAGGTGTTATTGCTGAAGATTTCTCTCTCTTTATTCCATTCTTTCCTCTTTCTTTTTTTTTCTCTCTTTTTTAATGAATTATTCCCTTCGAAAATCGAGAGTACCTGAAACGGTTTACATCTGTTCCTCGATCGTCTAATATCTTGTCTTCTTATTGGTTTATAAGAATATAACATTGAAACACTGCATCAGACGATCTTTTTAAATAACCACATTAAGTCGATATTTTTGACGTTGCAACACACGAGAGCGGGCGAAGGCGAGTAATAAAACATCACCCACTTAAACTAACTGGGTGATGTTTTATTACTCGTAATTTTTTCACTCTGAAAGGCGAAAATCACTTAATTTAAAACTTGACTGGATCCGGAATTATTTATGTTAATAACTAATTTCGTTTTTTAATTGCGAAGTACTACAGCAATTAGTTTACCTAAAATGTTAAACAAAGGTATTCTATTAAACTGTGTGCTATAGAAAACAAAGGTCGTAAGGGCTAATAAGAGTGTAAGCATCAATACATTTACATTTGTTAATTTTAGACATTAAACGCACAGTATAGAATTACTGCAATTTTTTTATTTATTTAGGTGCGTGTACATTTATCTTAGATGTAGTTAACAATAGAATTTAAAGGAAACTGGTGCCTATTGATAGGCTATAGACTATTTATAGACTCGATTCAAACCAGATTACTGAATATACCTTTATAAGAAGCTAGTAAGCAACAAAAAGAAATTTTCAGAATTTTTTTTAGATACACAGTTAATTCTTTGCTCAGAAGAAATGAAGTTCTGAGTAGGAATAAAATCGCGTTCCATCTTGCAAATAATACATGCAACGTAACAAATGTACTAATCTATGGCTGGTGTCTCTTATTGCCTAGTGATGCTGTGTGTGTGCGTCACGTCAGGAGCTAAGTCAACTTTATATTTGTCAAATAGCTTTGCTGCTTCGAATATTGCATTTTTAACCATTGCTTAATAAGTGGAGACTATTTGTAAATCTCCTTAGACCGTTATTCCACAAAATGCAAACTAATTTTCGCTCTCCTTTACCTCTCTATGGTACATGAATATGTGTTTTCCTCTGCTTTATAAACTTTGGCGCACTTCTACGAAGAAGAAAGAGCCTTAATTAGCAAGTTTTAGTTTTCCTTGTGTAACGACGTGCCTTCGCTGCATGTGCAGGTACAGCACTGGCAGTAAGAATGAAGAACAAGAGAGGGCAGTTCTTACAGACTTCAGACATCAATTTGTCAGGAAATCTATATAGGCAGGCACAACTCACATTGCAGTCCAACTTGTAAAGCCAATCCTTGCTCTTTGTTTCTTGCTGTGCTTGTTTGTTATTCATTTTTTTGTATGGTTTGTATAGACATGACCGTTAGAGAGTGACTATAAATAATCTAAAAGTTGCAATTTTCTAGAACGTCTTTGAACTGGCAATTTTTACATATCTCATAAATATATATTTTAAGGTAGCAATGCTTACAACAAGTACCTATGTTGTTCTAAACCATTACCGCTGGTATTGTTAATGGATAGAATAATTAATAAATATTGAATTTGTACAGCTGATTGAATTTTACCAGGAAAGTCTAAAAAGCTGTTATTAGAAAGTTTCCTCATTATTTGAATACAGATAGCACTGCACGCAAAAATAAAACATTTAAGCGCCTATTCAGATTATATTTTTTCCCAATCTTCCATGTAATTCGGCTATAGGAACAGGAACTATAATATCTACATGGAGATGATGAATAGTCTTCTCTTTCTTTGTGTTTAAATTTTTGCATTCACTTTCCACTTTCCCCACTTGCATGAGTGTGCTAGACTTTATAAAATCAGGCCACGGGACACAATATATATAAAATAACAACCCATGTTGGTGTGGCCTATGTGATGGCTCGAGGGGACTGCGTTAATTCGAAGTGATCGAATTATGATTAGTTACCGGCCGCGTGCACCTCGATATAATAATGTCTGGTAGAGCATTTACCCGAGGGTTCCACTTCCTACCCCGGATCTTTCAGGGCCCCAAAGTCACCTTTTGTTCCCTTGAGCCAAGGGGAAAGGGAGGCGAAAGGAAATTGTTTAAATCACATGAGAGTGCTTCATTCAACGCCTGAAAGGGTTTATTCTTATGATAATTTGGATGGTCACCTGGTTGGTTGCTTCTTTGCCAACGAAGTTGGAAGGCTTCACTGAACTGAATTAAATCGCCTAACTCGACGCTGCCTAAACTAAAGTTGAAACTGATCCTAGCTGTGCGAACTGAAACCAAGAACTGCATATACTGCCTGGCTGAAAATATCAAAAACATGCACTTTTTGTATTTCATAACTGCGTCGACTTGCCTATACTGCCTGACTTGCAATCTATCAAAGCTCTTGCTGCTCAAACCGAAGTCTATTTCTTCGTTTCATAAATGCTTAAACTGTATAAAATTGTCTTCGCAAAGAAGTTTCCCCTTTTAACTAATTTCATGGTCCTAAGAGCTCACGGGGTCCACAGAAGAGAGAGCTCATGGATTACTGAACCTTCAAAAAATATCCAAATATTATTGGTGAACTCTTTCCCTCCCATACGAGTCCACTTTAAACTTTTCAACTCTTTGGTCTCCGATTGGTCAGTTCGTGATCATCCGATGCCATAGTGAAAGGATCCATCCTCACCGACACCTGCTCCTGTGGTATTTTAACGAACTTTCGACCATTTTCAGCAAGTGAGAATACAAAAGGTCTATGGTTACGACACCTGTACACTTAACTTTGCTAGCTTTATGACAATAGGCAACCCATTGGCTTGGGGTCAAAAGGTACGAACCAGATAGCATGCATACATTTTCATGAGACACAAATTTTCTTACTCTCCATTACAGACTATATAAAATGTTTTAATAATTATTACCATTAAATTACACACGCGCAAGCGCGCACGCACGTACGCACACATATACACATACATTCACTCTCAGGCACGCGGAGTGTTACATAATGTAGCCCTTACAATGATTTCCCAATTACTATAAAGTGTATTTCTAGCATTTGGTTAACATTTTTTAAATAGAACAATGACTATTGGCTTCAAGAAAATAAAACTAAATAAGATTATAGTGCTAAGGGGTTTTATGCACCATTATAGGTCAAATAGTTCACGAGATACTGTCATGTGTAGGGTTCGTACTCTGCTTAGTGTATTCTAATGATCATTTGGCAAAAAGTAATACATTCTCCCTATTCTTAGACAGAAACTAAATGTCTATTTGCTAATAGTTTAAAATTTAATGAAATTATCAGCAGTATGCTATAGTTTATCCTAAATGGATGTAAACTTGAGCCCTAGTCATATGAAACTTTTAAAATGTTGTCTGCCCAAATTTATTTAGATATCAGATGCACATAAATTCAGTGAATTCTCAAGCAGATTATGATGAACATTGATGGTCGCGATAGGCGAAAATGTGCGGTTCATTCCCTACAGGACCTTATCTGGTGCACACTTGGCTGAGAATTGTTAAAAAAAAAAAAAAAAAAAAATCCCATAACAGTCTAATTTCATTTCATTTCATTTTCTTGAAGCCAATAGGCATTATTCTGTTTGAAAAATGTAGTTTTGTACAAGAAATACATTTTAAAATAATAATTGAAATCGTTATAAGGTCTGTGTTGATGAGCTCTTGTTTGAACTTCATTTCGGTGAAAAGAGCGCACAAATGGAACCTCTCGTTTCAGAGATTTCCATCGTAATTCTTCCTGTATATAATTTTGGATAGGAGGTTTTTACATGAGCTGGTTAATATTTCCCTTAGTTTATTGAATATTGTTTGTTTATCTGAGTGCTTAAAGCAGTTTCAACTTATTTACAATGAAGAAGTATTCATTTAATAGATTATGAAAATGTTGTACCAACAAATAAATTATAAAATGTATATTTTGTTTGTAAATTTTACGGTTATCTCAAAATTACCTATTGATAATCTGTAACATTTTTTTTTTTAAATTACAGGATATAAAACAAGAACTACCTCTGTTTAACCTAAAATGAAATTACAAAAATAAAGAATTCAAAAGAAATGGATATAAAAATTAGAATGGCAATGAAGCAAAGCTAAATAAAAGTGGAGCAGAACGCCAAAGAAAAAATGAAAACACAAAACACAAAAAAATGTGCTTTCACATAAAAACTATCCTGCGCGGTGTTTTGAATCCCGTCGGCAGTGAGCAGCGCAATACGCCCAGTCACCGAGAAGCAAATACCGCGCGAATGGGATAGTTTTTATGTGAAATTTCTGAAGCTGAAACAATTAACAATGTCTAACCCTTATCTATAGAAGAAAGACGACTACCTCTAGGATAATTGCCAAAGAAGACTTGAAAATGACTCTGAAAAAGTTACTGATTGCATAAAATAATAACATCTTGTGTGAGAACTTTTCAAAAAATTGCCATGAAAAGAACATGCTAACATCAATATTTTCATAACATTATGAACATGACCTATCTTAATGTGTTTTAAATAGAAGCTAAATGGTTAGAGTCAGTATTTGTTTTAATCTTATTCTTTTTATGAAGCACAATTGGCGGTAATATATTGAAGCTGATTAAAAAAGAATTATATATTTATATACACGCATTTCTTGTTATTTTTACAAAGTTAATGCATGGCTAACTTTCAAAAACAGTGAAAACAATCTTATGCATCCATAATGCCTTTTTACTTGTGAGAAAAATGTACATTAGCATATTTAAATGTAATGCTTAATTAAACTGCTGGTTTAATGAAACTGCTGGTTTAATGAAACTGCTGGTTCATGATGAAAGAGAAGCTACTAAATATTTCTCGTAGTTTACCTTGCTGTAAGATCAGAGCCTGCACTGTTGGAAAGTGTATGTATTTTTAAGCGATTAATACGTTTCAGTAATTTTTCAGCTAAAGTTTATATTTTTGTTTCTCTTACAACAAATAGCTGCTTGATGCAAAGTTTCCAGCCTCGTAACTCATACAATTTACCGCTGATCATCAGTTAACACGAACCTCAGAAGCAGTAGCCCGTGTATCTTATGTGCTTAGTCTGTAAATACATAGCAGCACAATATTTCTCTCCCGCGAATACTTTATCATGTGCGAAGGCTTCCCACACCATTTCCACAAAACTTCATCTTTTAACGTAATCTTCGTATCATTATTTCATAACTTGAGAGTAAATTAAAGTAGTTTGGAACGTACTAAGCGAGGAAGAAATGGGGGAGAGGAAAATCGAAGTGCTTGCTCAGAGAAGCGAGAAGATAAGAGGTATTTAGCCTTTTGGATTAAATGAAACTTATTTCGAACATTCTCACTACAGCCATCTCATAGTTATGGCTTGCTATTAATTTATACACACTGAATAGAAAATGAAAAACAGCAACATATTTGGAAGTGGCAAATTGCTAAATTCCGTAACTCTTTAAATTTGTCTCACAAAAACGACAGAATGCATGTTACGCTCCTCTTTTACACAACATTTTAATGAATGTGCGTAGAAAACCCATTAATGAACAAATTCTTAAAAATGTAGCCTAACTCTAATCATTTCCGACCGACATTAATTTGTTAGGATATTTCAATTCATCCTGGCTCAGGGGCCGATCGTTAGTGCGTACGCTTCCAATGCGCATCTCCGATAGGAAAGGATGAACTTAGGGAGAAACCGGACGACCAGGCTCTTCGGGCGGTGAGGCAAGAGTAGTCACAGTCCCTAATATGTTTCCGTATAGAGCACCCCAATGCTGGCGGAGCCACTCCTTCAAGGAGTTCCAGTCCTCAGAAGGGCCGCTTCCATACCAGACGCCGGAGCAGAAACCAAAAGCAAGCCACCGTCACACCACACCAACCCACCTCTCCCTGGAGCTGCCGTTCTGTAACAGAGCCACCGGAATATAATAAAATGGAATAAAATGAAATGGGACAGCGGAAATTTCGTGAAAAGGAAAGTTTGATGCCATCATTTATCTAAGCAACCACATGAAAACACGAAAAAAAAAAAAAAAAAAGCAAGGTTAGGATGGCCATCCCAAGGGATCTGAAGCCGGAACCACGAGAATGCGAGTCCCAATCGTCACCGCCTGAACCACCAAGCTCGGTTACCAGCAGCTACTCTCAAGCCAAACAGACCAACTCATATCACCAAACTTTTAGGAACCCTGAAATTCCTTGGCCTCGACCATAGGTGACCATGTAATTGAAATATCTAGGAGAAAATGGAGGTGTAGGAACAGTTTTCTAGTTTTATTTCACGTGTTTAATTACATGAATCGAATATTATTATGAACAGTAATCACATTTATAATTAAATTTCTTATTTATAGAGCTTTTATTAAATAAAATTCTGTCTGAATTATCAAACTATTTAACCTAAATTTAATTTAAAAATGACTTGTCAATTTCTATATTTAGGGAAAGTTTAAAACCAGTTAACCTACATTGAATTTTCAAATATATTAATAGATATTTAAATTTTAAAAATGAATTAGACTTTTCTCAAATTTTGTATTTTTTATCGCTGCCTGGAAACCAAGATTGAACTTATTTATTTGAATTTGGATAGAACAATAAAATACGTGGGTTAGTTGTAGAGTTAAAGAACTATTTTTTTTGTATTTATTTACGGGCGCTCTTTAACATCTCAGGTCATTAGCGTCCCATTCAAATCAGGGCGTGAAACGGCCGACAAATTTTGCTCAGAGGTCTCTTTTTTCAGACTTAAGGTTCTTTATCGTGCCGTTAATGTATGACACGGCACCCACGGCTTTACTTCCTTTCCGAAGGAAGCCATACTTAGGATTTTTACGCCCCGAAAAAATCCATCAATCCTGGCCGGGTTCGAACCCGTGATCTTGGGTTTAGGAAAAAAAAAAGAATAATTTATTTTGGGTAAAATCACAATTATTAATACCACAGTAATGAATGCAACCTATTTCGGAATTTCTAACAAATCAGTTACATTCTGTTTTTCTTGCATTTTGGAACAATTTACTATCAAAATCATAATAAAGTATTCAAAATTTTTTTTATAGTTTATATAGTCAAAATTCAAACAACAATAGCAAACTATGCAAATTGCCAAACGTGGACAAGAAGAAAATATGTGATAACAATTACATTTTCACTAAAATAAAACATAAAAAATAGGGGTGTTATTAAAAATTTCGTAAAGTTAGTCTTTTTATTTTAGTGGTTATATTTTTACTGTTCCACATGTGTGAGAAAATGAATTCTTGGAGGGAAGTAATAAGGTGATCTGCAAAAAAACAAAACAAAACAAACAAACAAACAAACAAAAAAATCTTTATAATCGTGTACCAGGCAGATAAACTGTTTTCCAACTTATTAAATTTTCTTTAATGCAGGATACAACATTTGCTGATAAAGCCTCTCTCAAACTAACTACAAACTGATACCTACGCATGTAAAATTAAAAATAATGCAGGAATTAAACTACCTTCAAAAATAAAATGAAACCATATTTAATCTACTAAAAGTTATAATTAGCATTAGCAATAAAAAAAACTATGAACAAAAATAAACGTGAAAACTAGCTTTTCCCAATGCTCAGTCGCGCTTGCCAGCTCGTAACTTAAATAACCTCACAGTATTTCTTGATCAACAGTGAAAATGATTGTATCAAACACAGTGCATAGGCAATCAAATAAATAATAACAAAGGAAATGTTTATCCCATTTGACTTTAGGAAATACTTAAATTAAAAGTGTATGCTATTAATCAGACTGAGTCACGCATATTCTTTCGGTTTTTCTCTGAAATGCCGTCATTATTTTCTGTGAACTCCTGCTTTATGTTACTCCAACACTTTTGCTTTCCTCAAGATAACAGAGTTCGTTCTGTTGCAATGTATGCCAGGAGTAGTTATATTTAGAGAAAAGTTGCCGAACTTTAATAATTCCGACGCACGTAGACTTTGCGAAAAGAGTCGTGACGCCTGAAGGAATTAGTGTATGCCTCAAGACGATGACGGAAACATACGCTCTTCCTTCGTCGCGAAACGCTCCAGGAAGTTTGAACTCTTATCCGACTCAAATATGTACATGTAGACGACCAAGTCTCACTTCTTAGTTTATTAATTCAAGTTAAACTTTGAAACCATCTTACTCTTCTCTTCCTCCTTCTCTTTTGCTTCCTAAGGATTTCTTAATATGCACTTCATAATCTTCTATCTCTATCTTGCTCTTTGTTCCTTTCTCTACACTCCTCTTTCACTCCACATTCTCTCAACATCTTACAATCTCCGCAGTTCTAAGTATATTATAATCTTCTTTACTTATAAAAATATCTGACTAGGCTCTCTTAACTATGATATGTTTGTCTTTGTTAAAAAATACAGTCTTAGTAGTTATTATGAACTGTAAGATTAATCATAAGACATGATTACTTGAAACTCTTGTAACTTTAAAACTAGGAATAAAATTAGGAAAGTAAGTCATCCTCTGACAAAGGCTATAGTTCGAAAATTAATAGTGGTTTTTTTATTTAAACTCCAATAAATCATAAATAAATTAAAAATAGCTTTATTAAAGGATAGAACCACCATTGATATTTATATACTCTTGGCAAATAGTCAATCACTATCTCCCAGGTGAACTAAAGATCCGTTTCAAGTCAAATCATCTAGCCATCTCCTCCTAAAAAGTTCCACGTCTCCAGTATCACGTGGTCTATAGGTTAGAGCTGTCTTCGTTGCTCTGTCATTATCCATCCTAAGAATATAATCATATCAATGTTTTCATTGTCTTATTTTATAATTAAAATTAAAGATATTTTATTAATTTATAATTATGTCATTGTGTATTCCATATGTATTTGTAGTTCTCCAATCTTTAAATAAATGCTGGTACTGGCACAAAAGTTTAACATTGTATCTTTTGTAAATTTTTCAAATCAATCACAGCACTTTTATTTACAGTGTTTTGATAAAAGGTTTGACTTCTAGAGACGATTAAATTTTAAATGTTGTCTCAGCTTCTGCTTGGTTATTGAATGCTTTTTACTATAGGAAACTGTTCAGGAGATTGAATAAGTGAAAGTCACTTGGTTAACGGTCGAATGAAGTTGATGCACGATATAAAAGTTTCATAGTTCAGTTATTTCAACTTCTGGTGTGTTCTTTGCGAGAAATGTTGACGGGTTTTATCATTAAGAAGAACAGACTCTTTTCTAACGATTAGTGCTTGTCGTTTTTCTTGCAGCTTCTGATGTACATTATCAGTTTCCACCGAAGTAATTGTTTCGACATGATGCAGAAGAGTTTAATATATAAATCAGTCGCAGACCCCATACAGTTATCATAGCCTTTCTTAGAGTAATGTTTTGGAGAAGTGTTTCGGTGTTTCAAACAAATTCATCCATTATTCCGATCATTTTTCATCTCGAGTCACAATAGGACTCAAAAAGGGATACTTATTCGGAAAATTCAGCGAAGTGTAGAGTTAAAAATAATACTTTTTAATGCACATTTAATTTGTGAGATCTATTGATCAAGACCCCCCCCCCTCAATTTTCCAATTATCTTCAAGTGGACATTAAACTGTTGTAGGTGCAAAGGTATGTTCGTTAACAAGTTCTCGAGTAGTCTGACGTTTGCTTTTAATAATTTTCTTCAGTTCATCTTCATCAAATTTGACATCCTAGTTCATTTCTCACTCTCAAGGTTGAAATTCCCAATTGAAAACCTTTCGAACCAACACAGACTGGGCAGTGATTTTTTCAACATTTTGAGCGGTCTCTAGAACAATGTGTCCAAGTTTAACATCCTGCATGAAAAGTATGCCCAAATCCTCCTATACAATAACAAGATGCTTGGTATAATAAACCATATTCTCATGTTCACCAATGATCGATAATGGAGAAGACCTAGTATACTTTTAAAACAAAATGCCAAAATATTACATGTATACATATCTTTATATATTACAGTATATAACTAATAATACACAATGCACTATTTTTCCGAATGATATAATATATAAAATTATAGAATGTTGGTAACTATGTCTTTTTTTTAAATCATCACAGTTATTTTTCTTAACTATTTACGCTGTTTGAAGGGTAATTAACTTAACATTTTGCTCTTGGATGTTATTTCATTAGCAGGTTCGTAATTGGTGAGCATGGGAATCAGAATAGGAAAATGCAGGCTAAACTGTCAAAATATGTGAAAAAAAACTAGCAATGACCTGGATTATTTACTTTGTTGTAGTAGAAAACATACCTTTAAACATTGGCTTTAAGTCTAATTTCGAACTTTAGCATCAGCATAGCTTGTTATTACATTAAAAGTGTGTGTTAAATTTGAATACTTATAATGAATGGTACAACATTTAAATAAAAAACTAATCAATATACGGTGTCATCTTCATAGAATGTTTTAATAGTGTTTAACGCCCGTATTAACCCATGAGACACTACAGGCGGTGGTCACTGAGGATACATGAGATGAAAGGATAAACTGGAAAAGATTTTCTTTTTTAAGGAAGGAAACGTTTCAGGCCTAATTTAGGGTACTTTCTGGGCATTTGCCATTTATGAGGATTAAGAAATCCCTGGAAAAAGCCTTAGTTAGGGAATACGGTCCTGGTGGGAATCGAACCCCAGACCTCCCGCCCACGAGTTTGCTCCTTAATGACCTCGGCGGTTCATATCCATGTTCAACTGTTAACGAAAGTGTAATTCCCCAAAAATGCAAATGCAAATATTGATATGTATGTTAGTACATTCCACCGTTATTAGTCAGATCTATATCATTTTCACCATTGAGATAGAGAGATTACCCTGTATTATGGAACAGTGCATAACCAAAAAAGTGGGCTAGGAAAAACTTCTCAGTCTTTACTTTTTACCACATTTTATATTAATCAGGAAAATATTCTAGACAAAGGTTTTGGATGTAAAAATTTCAATAAGAATGGGACCTCGTGAAGGACAAATTAGTGCCAAGAACATTTTGTACTCCTGACAATTAATCAGAATGGTTAGGCATCGTATTTTTGAATACTTATTCTCCCAAAATGTAAAAACAGCAATTACTACAAGGGAAATGATAGGATTCCGTTTCTGTCAAACACGTCCTCATACTATCGCATTTATTGTGGCAGTGTTAGGAAAATTGTTATTCGACATTCTGACTCATATCCCTTATCGTTTTGATATTCTCTCAGTTGCTTGTTTGAATAATAGTAAATAATGAAAAATTTTATTTTTAAGTGTATTCTCCAACTCTCTGACCTTTGACATTATTGCAGTTTACAGTATGCTTAATATTTTTATTTGTATGGTAAAAATAAGTTTTAGACATATTCTCGTTTCTTATTTTAACTCCCTTTGTATGATATATTGTATTAGTTTTAAGAAACTAAGATCAAAATAATTCTTACGCATTTCTAGACTAGTTATGTAACAGAAGAGTGTGAATTTATAATAACATGGTTACATTTTATGCGATATTTTTGGTAATAGTAGAAGGCATTTAAAGTTAATATTTAATAAGAAAAAGACCTGAGATCAATGAACAGCAAGTCTCCATTTCACAGCATGCCTTTGTGATGCTCTGCGTCATGGCTTGAAGTGGCCGGCTCTCGATGTTTTCTACCTGGATGAAGGTAGACAACGTCCAGGCATGTTGGTCAGTACTCCCCACTACCCTCCGCACTCCAATCTTCCATTCTCTCAGCCACAGAACCTTTTCACCTGCTGTTTTATCCCACCCACTCCGGCAGATCAGTCGGTAACACCCTCATGAAGGCTTCTTTACATGTAGCGTGAAGTATTGGGACTCTATTGATCATTATAATCAACATACTAAATGTTTTTTTTAATTTTTGAGGATATATAGTTTTTTAATAAATGAATTTATTTCTCTCTGAGTAAAGAGAATAATTTGATGGCTATGTAGGCTAGAAATGTTTTATAACTTTCCTGCTGTTACAAGATTGTGATGCAAACTGCATTAAAAATTCACACCCTCTTTCGTATTATCCCACATTAAAAAGTCAGTGGAGTTTGTAAATTCTTGCAGTAGTGTATATAGTAATTTTGTATTTTTATTATACAAAAGAACAATTTAAGAGAGATACCATGAATGAACATGTTACCAGGGAAGAACATCTGTCTTCTTTGAGTGATCAAAATGACATCTATTTCTCATCATTTCTATTTTGCATAGTTTCTGAATATCTCAATGTCACGCATCGATTTACGGCAATAAAAAAAAAACCTCAACTCTGAAAGAAGAGGACTCTGGGAAAAATCTATCGGCCGTTTCACTCCCTGAATTGAATGGTACGCTGATAACCTGAGATATTAAAGAGCGTCCGTAAATAAAACAAATCAACATAAACTGGATCGTTAATTACGAACTCGTGAACAGGAGGTCTGAGACTCAATACCCGCCATGACCGTCCTTCCTAACGGAGTTTTTCTTCAGATTTTTCTCAGTTCTCATAAATGACAGATACTCTAAACCTAGGCCTTGAACGTTTCCTCAAAAAAATCCTTCCCCATTTTATCATTACACCTCACGTATCATCAGTGTCCATCATCTGTGAGGCCTTAGTAGTAAAACTGGAGTTAAATGCTTATCAAAAAACGATAATTTAAACGTTTAATGTGGAATATCTAACTTTTATGAGTGATTTTATTATTTTTTATCAAATAGAATATATATCTTTTATTTTATACACCTATTTCTAATAACTCCTAAAGTTACTGTCTAAGTGCATTTCAAGTGAGAAATAAGTAACTGATGAATGTGATATAACGGTGAAGATCACAAGAGATTAATGAAATATTTTATTAATTATAAAAGTTCATTCAACTACTTCTTAAGCAACTAAAAGGCAAGAAAACATTAGCTCACAATTCCTTACCTGCCATCTTTGACATAATTACAACACAATAGCATGTCTCGGTGTGTAAAGCGTGTAATTAAATATAAAGATAGTTAAGAAGATAAAACTAGTGTAAATTACAACAGATCTTGATAATTTTATCATTGCGCTTACTAATAAATTTAGTGGCAGTAGAAATTTTTATTTCATACTTCAGTGCAGTTAGATCTTAAAACAAATCTCTAGTTTGATTCAGTATTGACACCTTTGATCTAGAGATTGAATTTCACATATTTTTGCTTACAAATGAAAATTAAAATGTTCTCTTTCAATGTAACTTCTTTATTGATTTGTCTGTTTTAGCGTCTTTTTTTGAAGGAGGAGGTTGGAAAGGTTTGAACTATTTTATAATAATGGGTTTGAAATACTTTGTATTGTTAATATATCTTGTTATAAAGATGGATAGCTTGTTTGCACTCTAACCATTCAATAACCTCCTGGCGTTGTTCATGCTTATTTCCATTTTCCCCGTTCTTGATAAGGTTCCAAGGTGTGCATTACAACAACTTACACCAAATCCTAACGCTACTATGCTTCATGTGAGGACGGCTTAAACCGAAGCACATACATAGATCGACGTAGGTGTGTTTGGGAGGGGAGCATAGAAAGAGAAGGAGTATGTGAAAGAATGCGCCACTGCCACCCTTCCCGTCACTCTACTCCACTGGCCCCATTTAAAAATTAATTGCTCACTCCCATTAGGGTCTGAAAGTGTTTTTATGGCTAATTCGTTGTACGTCGACAAGAGAGAGGGATAGCTGTTTTAAACGTTTAGAAGGGAAAACCGCATCAACGAAATGGGTTAAGTAGCCAGTATCATCTCTTTTTCAATATCGTGACTCAAGCAGAGTTTCTAATTTCGTATACCAACTAGCGTAAAGTGAGATTAATTTCATACACTGGCTAATGTAAGGTGGAAGTAAGTGGAATAATTGTTTCTTATTTCTGATCTAACCTGCTATTTCATAAGGAAACGTAATTATTTCACTTTAACTAATTTGAAACATAAGTTTTCACTACCTTATGTTAGGAATATTCTTCATCAATTTTAATATTATGATTTATTTAATATCGATATTAAACCATAGAGGTATGTAATTGTCTACACTTTATTCTAATCTTGTATTTCTCGTTGAAATGGCTGCTACTATTATCATCAGATCATCATTTTAACCTATTGAGGTAAATTTTAGTTCTGAAACATTTACATTTTTTCATCAAGTACTTATTTTTTGTCTTTTTATAGACAACATGTAAATTAAATCTGAGCACTAAATTTCGTTACCTACTTAAATACCTTTTCTTTTCCCTGATACCTTCTTCTTAGTATAATCTAAATTAAAAGAACTTAGTATTGCATTAATATTATTGAAAACGTTCGTTTTATCAAGTACTTATATTATCATTTTAAAAGCTCCATTTTCTAGGAGAAGAACCTTTTTCATAAACCTTTGGTTTTTATGATATAAAAACGCTATTTAAACATACACCAAAGTCACTTGTTCTACTAGATTAAGCTGATTAAAAATATGATGAAACAAAATTGCACATTCGTTCATTAAGAACTCGTATTTTCGGAATATGCTTTAGTAAAGTCCGTTCATCCTTACGCTAAGTTATGAATATTTGATGCAACTACCCCTGTATAAACATTGAAATAATATAGAAGGAACGCTAGTTATATTATGAATATAATGCACCCATTACTGCTACAAATGTAATTATAATTTTATACTTAAATTACTCTTTAAAATATCCTTTTGCCATAGTTAAATCTGCAACTGAATAGTTCTTAAAAGTTTTAAGAACTAAGTACTTTAGAGTAGTATGAACAGTTGGTTATATTTAATAGAAATCCACAACCTATTGTTTATTAAGGTGACAAGGATCACAACATCTATTTAATGCAAAAGAAATGCTAAAGTAGAGTTAGTATTTTTTTTTCTGTATAAATCTACATAAGAAAAAAAAAATATATTTAAAACGTTGTACAAAACCATAAATTCATTATGGTATAAATTAGTTAGTAATATCTTAAAATGTAGATACTCCATAAGTGTATACTCTCCATTTTAATAAGATGAGCTCGTCTTTTCGATTCGGCATTTTTTAAAAATTGCATTTTACTGCACTTCTATTGAGACTCTGTTTAATATATTAAATTCGAACTAATTTGTTCTTTGATTAAAATGTTAATGAGTTAAACAAAATGAATGGTATGCTCGATTCTAAAATCTTCATTTAACAGTTGCTTGAGTATGTAACCTATTTGAACAATTCTTGATTACATCGATATTCTGCGAATATACATATTTAATTACAAACTCTACATAATAGACAACAATAAAAGAAAGAGACAAGCAATAGACGGTGTGTGCATCGGAAAAGGGAATGAATGCATGACTGTAGTCAAGAAAAGATCTGAAGAAACAGATTGATTGAAAAAAAAGCAGAAGAAAAGAGAAGGAAAAATGAAAGAAAGAACCTAGCCACACTTCAATGTTAGAAATCTGTAATAAAATTAGATTTAAAGGTCAATAGCTCCGAAAAAATGACTTATAACAAGTTTGTAGAAAAGACCAGATTTAAGCATTGATAAATACTAAGGTCTAAAGGATATTCTTGTCAGTTAGCATGAAGATTTGGATACTCACCGTACTTAATATTTATTTGAATGCTCTCATAAAAAAATGGAAGAACCTGTTAAACAATGATTTGAAAACTGAAAAAACAAAACTGAATTATTTACATTTTGTAGATAATTAGGCAGTACTAGCAGTTTTAGCAAATAAACTTTTGAAATGAAATACAAATTATATGCATTAGCAAGAGAATGCAGTTTAAAAATTTCAACGAGAAGACTAAAATAATGGTATTTGTAGATACGTACCATTGAGAATAAAAAGTATTGATTGAAAATGAGATAGTTAAGTAAGTAAATAAATGTAATAACCTGAGCACTAATTTATATTTTCAGAAAAATGGAATTACAACCTACTAAAATTCGGGATATGCGAGCTATCATTAGGTTAAAAAATAAAAGATCTCTAAAATCAGTTTTATAATATGTCGGTTTGATACATGTTAAAGAAACTTTGACATTGACAGAAAGAACTAACAAAAATCCGTTTTTTTTAATAATATTATTGAAGTTTTGATAAATAAATAGAAATTAAGTAAACGAAGTATAAAACGTTTTGAGAGAAAGAACAGATTTAAATCTAACTCATAAATGATAGGGTAATCAATTTTGAAACCAGAACACCAAGAGTGTTAATGTTTCATTGTTAGAGTATAAGGAAAAAGAAGAAGAAGGAAAAAAAGAAATGAATGCTGGAATATAGATTGTAGCCAGCTTTATTTTATTTATGACCTTTATGGAGGTTTTATATGCAGGATCGACAAGAGTAAATATTCATTCCATGCAAAAAAAAAACACTATTCTCGAAAAAAGTCCCCTATTTGCCAGATAGTCAATTAATTCAGAACCGAGCACCACGTCGTCCTTCTATGAAATAATTTGTTTTGTTTTGTTTTTTCAAGTCATTCATAATTTCGGATTTGTATTTTTACATACATAGATACATTTCCTGTATGAACCTAACTGCAGAAAAAGGTACATCTGCAGGGAAAAATTTATGACGTGGCATAATCTGAACCTTTTCATAAGTATGGCACCAACTTTCTCAGCAGTATATCTACGATTGATAACTGAAGATCCATTCTATACACAGTGTTACGAAAACACGGGGACCAAATAGAGATTATTAGTTATTAATTTAATATTTATAATTGATTTGAGTTTGAATAAACATTCCATAATTTTGACCATATAGTTTTATTATCTATTATAAACAACTAGCAGAAAGGTGTTTTATTATAATTTAATATGAATTTTCATTACAGAAAAATCAATTATTAAAAGCTCCAACCGTTCATAAAATATGGAACAAGTACTGAAGTGTAAGTGTTCTTATGGCATTTCAAACATGACTTGGATATTATTTCTTTTTATAAGAAGGATAGGAATTTGAATAAATTTATTAACCAAAAAACAAAAATTATAATGCATAAAATAATACAATTGAACTAGCTAAGCTCTGTGATGTATTCAGAATAATAAAACATTAAATGAAAAAAATCTAAAACATTAACCATCTACATTTACAAACAAATATCGCAGTACCCTGCACTATTTGGAAAATCTTTTAAAGCATTTTAAACAGTTGTTCTAGAGTTGTGTTTCTCAAATTTTGTGCCGATAATTTTTTAATGAGATGAGAAAAATAGGTGTATATTAAACACGTATAAAGGACTTTCATTTCAAAACTTACCGTCTGAATTTAGCATAACATATTTAACAAAAGCTTTATTTAAAAAAACTTGTCTTTAAATATTGACGGCAGAGCTCATTATCAATCTTGATTAGATGTTAGATTTTACCTTTTCACCCCAGGTACCCCCAATTTCAAATGCCTTTAATCTTTTGATACTTAAATTTTAAATAGAATGAAATGTAGGCGTGTTTTTAGCGAATTCCGAAGGAATGAAGCTATTGCAGTTGTACCCGTAAAGCATTTTTTAGCTAGTTTATTTTTAGCGAATTCTGAAGGAATGTAAACTATTGTGACTATATCGATGGAAAGATATTTTACTAATTTATCCAAATCTGTATCAATCGTACGTACTAGGCACCGAAAAAACAAATATTATAAAAATGTGCCATTTTCTCACTCTCTCTCTCTGCATAAATACACACACACACACACACATATGATGTGTGTGTGCGTGTGTGTGTCTAGGTAACCCTAATCTAATAATTTTCTTTGCGGGCGAATCATGGTTTCACCTAAGTGGGTATGTTAATTCACAAAACAACCCATATTAGATTTCAGAAAAACTTAACCTGCTTCACGAGGAACCCTTGCATGCTCAAAAGATAAGAGGTTAGTACGCCATTAGTGGAAGAGAATAAAACGTGTTATTTTATTTTTAAGAAACAATTAATAGTGTAGGTATGTGCACAATATTTTGCAACACTTTTCCCGTGAATTAACTGTCAGACAAAGTCGATTCGCTACTTTCAAACAGGACTCTGCAACTACACATACACGCAATTCATGAGATTTTTGACGATAGACATATATTCCACTTGATCCATGATCCTCCTATTTAACGCCATGTGACTTTTATCTGGGGGTATTAAAGGAAAAATTATATAAGATTAATCCACACACACTAGATGGACATTCGTGAAGGAAGTTTTTACATTTCTCAAAGGAAACTGCAGAAAGTAATGGTTAATTTCATGAGCAGATTCTAAATAATGTATGAAAACGGTAGACGGGCAGTAAATGTGTTAAAATGTTAGCAAATACTCAACAATTATATTTGCGGAGTTTCTGACTCTTGTTCACCTCAGTACCAGCTTTAACCGATCGACCAGCAGCTACGGGTGGAGTGGTCCTCCGAAGGAAAAATCACCCATTATCATATCAATAAATAAGGTAGTTCACAACCTTCCGCAGATTTTTTATGTTTGTGGCACTATTGTGAATTGCACTATATAAAGAACGTCTTAAAGGAACAGCAAAGAGAAAAATATTGGAAAAACCTCTGAAGAACTGCAAATTATAGTATTAGTTTTCAATTTACGGGCAGTAAACGGTTATAGCTTTGTATATGTCTAACCGTAGGCCATTTTTGCACGAAAGTAAAGCATTAACTTTAGGAATGTAATCCATGAATCAATGAATCGAGAGTTAATTAATGGAGAGGAGAGGAATGTTGGAGGATGGTAACTGAGGCGAACTGTTGAAACCTGCGATACTAATTTCGATCACCATGGTCATACCTACAGCTTGGTTCATTAAAATACATAATATAAATTAAATAACACCTATTTAATAATACATCGTCTACCTTAATTTAGAACGTTCATCATATTTATAGGATTTCTTCTCATCCTGCAGAACGCACTTTTATAAACATTTTGGATTAGGATAAACGTGGTTAGGAGCGGTAGGGAGTACTTACGGGAGAGAGTGAGGCTTTAGTTACTGCTTAAAATAACTGCACAACGTTATCATTAGCAAACCTCTTGCTTGTTCAAATTATTTATTAACATTCTTTTTAAGTATCTATCGCTGGACACGTACTTTTAATGTCGTCCAGCAAATAAATGCATTTAAATAAACGGGACTTATAATATATAAATAATTACACATTGTGCAACAATGTATACATTTTCTTCCAAATATGTGAAAAAAAATTATATTTTATATTGTACATCTTATGTCGTGAAATAAATTAATGACGGCGCAAATGAGTTCAGAGTACTTAAAGCTATATAATACATTCAATTCTCGGGTATGAAAATACTCGGGGAAAAAATCTCAGACAGCTTGACCTGGCCGGAATACGAACCCAGGTCCTCCAGATTAGTAGTATCTACTTTATCATTAGAACACAGAGGCTGTCTCAACGACTTTTCTTATCATCTTTGCACAAGAAGCTGTAAACATCAATGAAACGCTATTATATATACATGTGCGCAAAAATCATCCTTGTAGTAATCTTATGGAGAAAATCCACATGTAATTAAAACGTAAGCAAAGATTTAAATTAACTAATTAGAGTTTTAGTGTAACAGCTAAATATATAAATGAAATAATTTTGTCACTTCCGGTTCCCATCTGTGAGAGGTGTGCGAGTTGAGACATGTTCATTTCCGCCTACAGCAAAATGGATGCAACAGGCGAAGAACAATGTGCTGCTCTAATTCGTATTTTATTTTCGTCGCAACAAATCTTCTGAGGTCTCTTGAATGCTACAGGAGGGAGAGTTTGTTCTTCCCTATAGAACAGCTCGAGATGGTTTAAAATGTTTAAAGAAGGAATGCAAACCATTTCAAAGGAAGTTGAACCCGACGCTCCAGTTTGTATTCTAACGAAAAAAAAAAAACATTAACACCGTTGCTGCCGTTATGAGAAAGAATCGTTGAATAACATTAAGAGAATTTTCATAAATTCTGAAAATTTCACTGAGAGCTACCCAATTGTTGGCAACTGAAGACATCTTTTTGTACAGTGGGTTCAAAGGCTGCTGATTTCCAAACTAACGGATGTTCGCCTGTATATCTGCATGCAGTTAAAGATGATGTTAAAAGAAGACGCGCAGTTTATTTAAAACGTGGCTAATAATTTTGATTCAGAAGGCAAGCAGTAAAGTACTGTGTGGAAATCTCCATAATCAAAAAGCAAAAGTAATGCTTCTGTTGGTAAAGTTGTTGTTATCTCAATGTTCGACATTCAAGGAACGGTTTACCAGCATGTCGTAGCTGTGTACATAGTTGTAACGAGAGGGGTCCTGAAAATTCTGAAAGGTCATATCACACAAAAACGCCTTATTTTCGTGCAAAAAGCTAGTGGCTGCATCATGATAATGCATGCGCACTTCGCAAATGTTGTTACTGAATAACTTACAAAAATCAATGCAAAGTGTGACCCTCACTTTCCCTACAGTCCGTATTTAGCCCCATGTGACTATGGTTACTAGCTCTATCCATTTAAAGTAACTTTCTGTTTGTTTTAGAATGCAAATGAATGAGTGATTCATAATGTATTACACTTTTAATATTTAAAACTCTTTTACGACCCAAAAATATTAATTGGAAATAAAATTTCATTCTTAGAAAATAAAAACGTTTTCGTTGCATTAAAAATTAAACTAACACGATAAACTAATAGACTAGTGCGACAATAAAGACAATGAATATGCACTTTATGTAGGTATCACAACTAACAACTGTATTTTTATATAATTGCAAGTGTGATTATGGGAAATTATCTTTACAAATATTACGCTCAATAGCAGTAATCAGCTTTCTTCATGTGAATCTGCGCCAGAACGGAGGTAATCTCAAGAATTTTGTGCTATAAAAGTGTGATAATTTTCGTGTTCAAGTACGAACTTCTGCCTTTGCTTACAAACTTATTTTCTTCCATTTATTGAGTTGCACATGTAAGTTTATGAGAAAGCGACGTGAATTTAATACCTTCAGCATTAATAAATATTTTAAATAGGTACATAAATAACGTAAGAAAACAGATTTTACACACCCTGGCTACAATTTTTATTCTTGAGGTAATATATAGTTTCTGATTAAATCCTAATTTATTATATGTCAGTCAGTCCTTCATTACTCTTTACCTTTCATTTTCCTTTGCTTAAAAAAATATATAATGGTTAGCTATTTTTTCCTTATTGTTAATAATCATAAGCTTTTATTCCTAAAGGATGCAATATTTTGTTTGCCATGACCAGTTTTTACTGTACACTATTCGACGACTCAATGCACAGTGTTATCTGTCTCGGTAAAAAAAATGTTTTGATCACTAACAGTTAAATTCAACTTCTCTCCATTTTCTAGTATACAGTCTCTGTACTCTGTACTCTGTACTAGTTTACTATAGAATGCTGTGCTATTCATTAATTCTATTTCAACTCTCCCTATGCCACAGTCAATGAGACCAAAACATAATTCTGCTATTTGTGTACAATATTTTTGTACTGCTGTTTAATATCCCATTTTTATATAATTGGTTGGTATTGCATTCTATTCGTTTGAATTTTATATAGAAATAGTTATTTGTAAAAAGTATGTCCAGAATAACCCCTTCAAAAAACACACACACACACGCACACACCACATTACAAGACAGATGAATGCGTTATAGGTCAACTCATTTGCTGGCCAGGCATTGGTGTTCCGCATAGCAGCGATAGAGGGCAGTAGATTAGTCCATTTGTATGTATGCGGGTGCCGAGAATCGACGGACAATATTACGCTGAATGATGACTGGGATGAGATGATGACGGAGCCAAGGTAGAGTGAGTGGCAGGGAATCCGGAGTATCCGGAGAAAGCCTAGTTAGGTGTCGCCTCGATCACTTAAAAAATCACTTAAGGTCGCTGGTATCGCACCCGAGTCCCATCGGTGGGAGGTGAGCAGTCTAACCTATCGGCCATGACACAACCTACATTATATGTGTACATTTATGCATATGAAAAAGTTTCAAAGAAAAATTTATAAGTTTTATTTGATGAAAATGTTCAAGGAATAATATATATACATTCTATTTTGTTCCTGAAATAACTTTCGGAAAATTCATTTGAATATATTTTTCTTAAAATTTTACTAAGCACATGTACTATATTTTGAGATTTTTGATAATCTATTTAGAAATCATATTTTATTCTTGACCGCTAGTATAGTGATATTGTCGCAACGTTTTTACGTGAACATTTTCACTTCATAATGCATTCTACCACATACGTGTTTTGAAATATGAAAAATTATGAAGATTTAATTAAAATGCTAACATTAATATACAACAAATCATGCAAATCAATGAAATAAATTGTTCTATCATATAATCACTTATGAACCTATGAGGGCAGAAAGCCATAATTCTGAAAAATTGTAAAAGTTGTATTAAAATGATAGATATGTTTATCTATTAACAATAAAATCATCTTTTTTAATATTTAAAATACCCTAATGGGATTTTTATTAAGGTATATATGCAATTTTGTCATAAAATATTTATTTTCACCATCAACACAGTAGGATATACTTATGTTTGAAAATAAATATAAGTATGGACACCTATTCTTTATTAGTAAAATAATTTTTTTTGTTGAAATGTCAACATGGAATAACAAGATTTTCTTTTCCATAACAGAAAAATGATCACATAAAAAAGGTAGCACACAAATACGATACACACATTATATCTATCAGATAGCTGCTTTTTGATCTTCACGGGCCAAAAAAATTATATTTGTGTATATCTGACTGACGATTTAGCTGATAATAAAAAATGTGTGAAATTCTGTAATTCCAGTTCCGTACATAATGCTCCATCACTACTTAAACAGAACATGCCTACCAACCTTGTATTCATCCAGCATGTTCTCATGGCATAGTGCTATCACAGAAGATCATGGGCTCAAAACCTCTCGCCACAACTCATTCATGCCCATCCTTTATCGACCTTTATTAACCTTTTAATTTCAGAATATTTTTAAATCGTCTTTAATTCTATCAGAATTTGAGGGAACATTCTTGGAACATAACTTATTCTTTAAGAGAGGGTGTTTTTTATGCTTCCTTTATTGTACTCATGATGATTGAAAAGCTGTATTACTGATATATCTAATACTTGTATGGAGTATACATATAATGTTGTTTACTTGTTACACCTTTTTCTATAATTATTTCTTGTAAATTTTGTCGATGCTGCATTTATTGTCTAAAGTTTACTATACTGACCGAGTATTGCGTATTGAGAGAAACTATTCGACAGTATAGAACCGCGCAACATTTTAAGTCCCACAGAGCAACAAAGAATTATCAGAATTTGGTTATCATACTGTCGAATGCTTGTCTAATTGTCAGTTTGCAAGATGAGCGCAATCACCCCCCATGTACATCTTCATTTGAGACATTGAGATTTAGAGACTCGTATAGTACTGCACTGTTTCACTGGAATATCTGCGAGTTTTTATATTGATGTTCTCTATTCTATTTTCTTGCAGCACGGGTGTGAAGTGCCGGCTTTTGTAAGATTAACCTGGCGGTGACAGAGCAAGACGCCGCTCGCCCAGCTTCAGAAGCTTGTACCCTGTACCTTGTAAGTAAACATGTCGTATTACAATTTTAACTGCGCAGAAAAGAATTCCTAAACTTTATTTTTTTAAAGATGAGTACATCAGTTCCCAATAGAATCTTTTAAAACAGAACCTTTGTAAATAGCGAAACACTGTAATAAATTTCTGCTCCGTTCGGCGTTGCAATGCACAAGTCAGATAAAAAGTGGGGCAGTAACTTATTGGAAAGTTTTGAGGTAAGACAATTGTAACAGAATTTTATTTGTAACAGAAAAAGTATCTTGCTAATACACATTACCTGTATAACTAGTTGCCAAAGCATATGATTAAAATACAAGAAAAAGTATCTGAAACCTGTTACTGATAACATGCGATATTTTGGATAATTGTATATTCTTAATGGCGAGCAAACAACGGTTAACGCGACTCAAGACTTTCAGTATTATAGAAAAGAAACGTGACTCAACATTAATAGGTATGCGTACCAATTCCTAGAAACTCAAAACTCACTGGACAGCAAACCTGAGAAAGCGTTGGGAATGTCACGGTACTCCAAACTTCACGTTTTGAATTTAATGCAATGTCAGATTCTATAAAGCCGGGAATAATCTGCCGCAGACATATTTCTTAGGACTACTAATATCGAAACTTACCGAATTGAATACTTCAGTATTCCGAAGTTCAAATTCTATCCTGGTTCCAGTCAATACTTAACTACACTTCAACACGCACGCACTTTTTAATTGCTACCATTTCCAACAGGCACTACTTTATATTTCAGGAATGTAACGTATATTCTGAGCCATATCAAATTCGCTTAAAGACTTTCATATTTGACTCTCTGCAATAATTTTTGTATTTCGTTTTAATGCACCTGGAAAAAAGTATCTGAGTAATTTTAATCTTATATACGAAAAATATTATTTTCAAGTAAAATTTTACTTTATACTCGGCATGTTGCTCAAGTTTGTCCGTTATTAGATTGCACTTTGATGTATGTAGATGAACGTATTGTGCAGTTTTTGCCTTATGGTAGAATCACCAAGTAGGGTGGCCCAGGCAGTAACGCTTGAGATTCACATTCGAAAGGTCCTGGTTTTTTTCGTCGTTCCCATGTCACTTACACGAATGCTGAGATGGATATTTATATTCCATCAATTTTCTGCTCTTTCATTTCACGTCATTTCATTCCGTTGTACTGTTACATCGCCGAAAGTGCCAGAGTGACTTGCTCTTAAGAAGTAAGGCGGACCTTCTCAGAGGCTCCTAACAACTTGGCGTGAGAACTCCACCGGCGTTGGGGTGTTCTGGAAATATGTTGGGAACTGTATCTGCGTCAGCGCAGTCACCGCCCGTACACCCTGTTCGCCCGGTGTCTCTTCCTCTGCATTTCCCTTCCTCCCCAAGGTGTACATAGGTGCACATAGGCCCGGCCAAAAGCTAGGTACAAGTATCGAAGGAATCCTCGCCTCAGACCATATTCATTCATATGGTAGGATCAGTGAGATAGTAGATGGCGAACTGCACTCTGTAAGAACACTTAGGTGGACGTGGAACCATTCTCAAAAGGTATATTTTACCTCATCGCTCAAATGAAATCTATACTTCCAGAATTGTTATACATATCAAGGGATATATCTGGAGTATATCGTTTCGCACTTAGATCAGTGAAGAATGGAATATTTCAGTGGAAAACCCATTCCATGATCATTGTGATGCAGTGTCAAACTATGTTCAGCTCACTGGACCCAGGTATTCCTGTACATCAAGTCAATTACTACCAAAAGAGACATCGGTTTTAGTCTGACGCAATGTTATTCAATCTGGGGAACAGCGTAATCGGTAATCACGTGGTGTGCTTCTTTCGGTCATGGTTCATAATTCAATGAACGCTCATGAAAGAGACAAATACAATTATGTCCGTACACACTTATCATATATCTGTAATGGATTTCCGAAATTGAAACACCTTCAATAGTCAGAATGCGGAGTACTGTTTTCATTCATTCGTTTTACTCATTTTTTTTCACTCTCGTTAACCCCCAAATTTGCTGTAAATGAATTTAGTGACCCCAAACTATTTTATCTTAATAGTTCGTTGGAAGTTATTATGGAAATGAAAAAAGTATTATTACAGTTTAATACAAATATGATTGACACGAATTAAATAAGAATTATACGATGACAAATTAGTAGTGCTCCGATTTCATTATTTGACCGCTTCCTTAATCTAGTGGTTAGATTAGCTTACTGTTGGCCAGGAGGCTCTGGTACCTGCTTAGGAATTTTTTTAAATAAGAGAAATCTATAACGGTCACTCAGTCTCGTGAGGACAATGAAGAAGCTGCCTGACAGAGAGGTGGCGTTCCTCGATCTAAGGAACCGCGTGATGAGCGACTGACGGGGTGCGGCAGGCTGATCACGTGTCCTCTGCAATACTGCCCTATATCAGTGAAGTTTTAAGACGGAGGTAGAGGAAGCAGGGGTTGCCGCAGTAGGCAAAGGCTCATTAGGGGCAGAAGCGCCAAACGAAAAGAAGAAGCTTTCCTTATGTTGTTTTGCAAATCCTATATTTTATTTTTATTTCCTATTTTTCCTACCTTATAGAACCTTAAGATCCCGTGCTCTCTATCGACATCTCATATTTTGCTCTCACGGATAAGTGGTAACCAAATTCTTCCGATAAGTTACTTGGTGTAAGGAAATTGTTACATTTGCATATTGAACCTGATAAACAAATTTACAGAGATTTATAAAAGGAACAGAATCCGCTGTAACGGGCTTCTGAAAGAGGGAAGTAAATCGCCGAAATAGAATGGCATAAGCATGCAGTTGTTGAATTAAGGGCAATAAAAGAAAGGTTTACATCAAAATTTAGCAATTCACGCCACACTTAATTTAAACATAATGTGGAAAATTTCGCCAAAGAAGTAAAGAAACCTTCATGAAGAACAATGGAGTTCCATTCTCTTCCAAAGGTCTGCAAACCCTACGCAAGCGTTCCGTCTTCTATTTGCTGAAAGAGTTTAAAGCCAAGTTTAACGATTTTCACAGAATAGTGTTTAGAACTCAGTTGGGTCGAAGAAGTACTTCAAACTGCACTTGCGTTATTTTGTTTCATTAAATTATATTAGTAATTTTCTTCTTTTTAATACTATTTAGAATCATATATCAAACATTTGTATTTTTATGGAAATAAATTCCATTTGTGTTAAGAACATATTTAATATATGGCAATTTATTAATGCTCAGCTTGGAGCGTACCTAAGATCAGCCTTACTACTTGAACAAAGCAACTCTTTTAAAAGAAACAAGTAAACGTTTGTTTTGAGTTTAGAGTTTGAGAACATATTTTCACTCTGTGATGTGTTTCTTTTTTTAATAAATGTTATTTCGTAATGAGTTTCATTAGTTTTATAGGTATATTTTATTAGGTTTTTGGCGAGATTACAGCTCAAAAAATAACAATCACTTTTAAATAATTAAAACTGCAAATCCGCAGATTATGGTCTTTAGGGTACAAAGAATTTTATTGTTGCTAGTTAATTTCAATTTAATATATTTGTTGTCACTACATAACTAACTAATGAATACTATTTTAGAAAGGTTTTATTTTTTAGTTAAAAACTAAAAATATGCACATATTTAAGTGTGACTTATGTCGAATATATTCTTTTTTTCAGATTTTGTGCTCCTGTCCTTTATTCTGGTGTTCAGAAACTAAATATATAACTCGGCAATTAAAATAAATCAAGTTTTCAAATTTCAGATAGCATAAAAGCAGTTCATTTTCAATTTATTTAGCCCTTTGGTTCTTTCCCATTGCTATACATTTGTACAGTTTCCCTCTTCAAAATCATTTTTGAAATCTTAAAAATATAACGACTATAATTGTATCCCCCCTACTTAACTCGGTAGTTAAAACAGACGTTAAAGCATTTAAAAATTACATTACTGAGTAATAAAATGAGTTATGTTTTAATAGTTTATGTACAGATGCTCTAGCAATTTTAAAATTGAACTCAAAGCTTAATAACTAAGGTACACAATATTTACACAGTATTTATTCTGAAATGTCATTTTACATAAAGTGCAGTATTTAAAAATAATTCTATAAAATGTACTGATAATAAACAAAAATAGGTGCGGATTAATTTTTTCTATACAGTTCAATACCCCTCTTAACAGCAAAAGTTTAAAGAAAGACAAATTACGAGGCGTGTCCAGAAAGTAAGTACCGTTTCGTTCTACCGCCACCGCAATGCTAGTGTCGCAGTTCCAAGCATGTGCACTTGTCTCTCTGGTTCATTGTCTATTCACTGACGCCGTTACAGTCAAATCGTGTTGTTTTTACAGTTTTTTTATGATTGTTTGACATGTTTAAGACAATTTCAGATCTCGCCGACTGGGAAGTGCTTTCAGTAATACGATTTTTGAACGCAAGGAATGTTAAGTCAGCTAAAATCCATCGTCAACTTATAGAGATATAGGTGGAAACGTAATGACAGATGGCATGGTGAGAAAGTGGGTTAGGGAATTCAATGATGGACGATGGACGGTTCATAACGAAGCACGGAGAGGGCGGCCTTATGTTATAACTGATGGTTTGGTTAAACAAGTGAATGAGGTAATTCGTGAAAACAGACGGTTCACAATAAGAATTCTTTGTAATGTGTTTGACAAATTTCAAAAACTGTTGTGCATGAGATTGTTACAAACCTCTTAAATGATCGCAAATTGTGTTCCCGTTGGGTTCCGAAGATGCTTACGGATGTCCACAAAACGAAGCGACTTGACAGTGTTTGACATTTCTTACCCGATGCAGTGATGACGGAGATGAATTCTTAAGCAGAACCGGTGATGAAACTTGGATTTGTCATGTCACTCCAGAATCAAAACAACAGTTGATGGAGTGGAGGCGCACAGAATTCCCCAAACGACAAAAATTCAAAACAACGTTGTCAGCACGAAAAAGCATATGCACTGTGTTCTGGGACAGACGGGGCATTCTGCTTGTTGTGTTCCTTCCCAGAAATGCAACCATCAATACGATACGATACTGTGAAATATTGAGAAATCTTCAGCACGCAATTCAAAATAAAAGGCGTGGAATGCTCAGCCAAGGCATTGTGTTGCTTCGACAACACACGCCCCCGTTCTTCTGGTGTCACACAAAACAATATTCGATAATTCGATTGGGAGCAGTTCAATCCCCCGCTACACAGCCCCGATCTCGTGCCTTCTGACTACCACTTGTTCTTGAACATGAAGCGTGAGCTCGGGGGAAGGCGCTTTGACAGCTAATAAAATAAAATAAAAAAAAAAAACAATGTTAAGCTGTGGTTCACTTCACTGGCGGCATCTTTCTTTAAAGAGGGCACATAAAAGTTGATTTCCCGCAATGACAAATGCCTGAACAATGGTGGCAACTATGTCGAAAAATAGTTTAAGGAATGCTCTTTCATGTACAAATAAATGTTGTTGTGAAAACAAATATTTTATACCTTTTTATTTTCCGGACACGCCTTGTAATTTTTTAATGAAATTAGTGCGTGAATGAGCCCGGAGTCTAAAAAGCTTTAAATGACATAGCATTCACCTTTTCATGGTAAGGAAAAACTCCGAAAAATTCCCTACCCAAGCACATAATCTTACAGGATTCGTATCCGGGACCTCCAGATTTGCAGGCGGACATACTGACTACAAGACCTCAAGACCTCAAAGAAGGTCAGGAATAATAAAAATATTTGGGCTTCTTGATTTACTTTTATTTTCAGAAATAATTTATCTGTTATATCCTATGCTAATTTACCTGTTACATCTGCCTAAAGAGAATCACAGAAGTAACAAATATTAAAATCTTAACATTTAATTTAAATGGCTACTTATTCAAATGTTGTTTTTAAAAGACATTACTTTCTAACGAATAATTATAATTATTAATTTTCTTAATACCTCGGTAATAAGGTAAATATTTTTCATTTTATATATTTTATTAGCAGATCAACTTCCACTCTCTTTCATGAGTAACACATGGTTATATTTGTTTTAGTTTTCTTTGATACAGCTTTTATTATTTTTATTATTATTGTTATTATTAACATAATACTTTTCATTATTCATGTTTTGCTAGCATATTTATTTACACACCTCTTTATGTTGTACTTGTATATATATGTATAACAAATTAACACTAATAATAAAAGTAGATGAAGATAAAATACTGAGAAAGTGTAGCTTCTTGCGATTGAAGAACTCGCAGTAGCGAGTTCGAAATATAGCAATTTCAAGTGTGACTCTTTCTCAGTATTTTATCTTTATCTACTTTTATTATTAGTGTTAATTTGTTACATTGTTAATAGTGTTTCTTTATTTTTATTTTTCATTCATTCATATATATATATATATATATATATAAGTACAATTATCATTGTTACTGCTTATACTATTTATTGTGGAATTGTCGCGGAATTTTAGTGTACTTTTTTAGGATTGTAGAGCGAAAGAACCTTTCAAAATCTTTCAAATTAATTACTCAATTCATCATGTCACCTTTAATAAAATATTACTTGAACAATTCTTGTTTTGGCGATTTTTCATTCACTATGAAAAGTATTAATATGTACTAGTTTCACACAGTTAAAATGTATTCTAAACAATTCCTGGGTTAATAACATTAATGGTTAATACTAAACTGTATATTTGACTATCACCATCTAGTAAATTTTAAAATTCGCTAAAATATTTGATAATAGCATAAAAACTAATTCCTTTTCCCATCCTGATCACATATTTTTTTCGTTTGTAGCAACTATAGAATGCTGAGCCAATCGAAATACATTTATTACGAATATGCGTTATAATATATTATAAACAATAGAATGTCCAGTCAGAATATCTAGACAGAGCCTTTTGCAGTTCTTTGTAAAAGAATTGCCTTAACTTCAGAGATTCCTGCCAAAAAGGCATATAAGAATGGACTTCATTCTGGAGTCACTAACATTATTTTAAAACAGTGCTGGTATATATAAATGAATTTAAAAGTTAAATAGAATCAACTTTGACACTTACTGCCGTTTGGCACGATCAGAAACAGAATTGCTGAAAGATGTTATCACATTCTTTGCATCATAGATACTCGTATAAATTTTTCCAATTTTACGACTTAGCTACGTAATCAATAAAAATGTTCGAACATCCTCTTTTTTTTCTGAAAAGCTGAACTACGCCCCCCCCCGCTGATTACGCTTTTAAGACTTGAGAAGGATTAAGTTACTTTAGGAATGTTGTGTTTTTAGTTCTGTGGTCACGTAAATATCACTGAAATTATAAAGCTGGAAAATAATTTTCCACGAGGCAGCTAAACTTCAGTCAAAATTATGGGGTTGAAAACTACGATAATTAGGGCATGCAGTAGCTCAAAGACAGAAGAAAACTTCCTTAGATGAATCAACGGTGTACTAACGAAGCCCTCATAAATCAGTGTTAAATGACCAATTATAAAGGCTCATAAATAATCCTTCCAAACAACGTAGTTCACAAAGTTTATGGTGGCGCTTCTCCCCCCATAGTATACATACACATATGGTCAAGTGAATGAGAAGAGTGTATACTGTACCAAGATATTGTTATGTACGAAGGAACAACAAACAAGATCTGTTATTAATGTTATTATCACCATTCTCGTTGTCATCATTATTTCTAAATCGATCTATAATCGTGCGTTATTAACATATAAAGTCAATTTATTTTAGTTATGTTTTACTACCTGTCCCTGGCGGTGGGCACTAATGATATATGGGAGTAATTGATAAAATTTGGAAAGGAATTTTGCGTAGGAGGCACTCAAGGGATAATTTAGGATGTCCCCTCAGCATTTGCCATTGATAAGGGCTTAGGGACGCCTAGAATCGCCTAGTCAGAACGACCCTGGGAGAATTCGAGCCACATTATTCCCTTAGCAAACTCGGATGTTAGATATGAAGTAAAGTATTTGATCGTTTCATCCGTATTTTTATTCCAACCAGAACTTATATCGACAATATACACAAAACTGGGAGCACCAAAAGAAGCAGTAGGTTTTGTTCTCCCTTATTACAAATCTTCAAAACCTAAATCAAAGGATTTATTTTCTATTGGAAATAAAGAAACTACTTAGACAAAATATATACCTTGGTAAGCTAACAACATGGGAAATGTCGAGTTCGTCAAATAGTTATTGAACACCAGACGAAAAGCTTTGTTCTTGCAATTATATCATTATTTCTTGTACATTTTAAAAAATAGTTTTACAAATGATACTTGTTTGTTGAATTTCCTTGTTAATGACAGAGAATCCTTACAGTTATACATAAACCAACAACAAAAATATCATTGATCATTGTATTCCATTGCGTTGTTAGAGGCGAAGGTGAATATTTAGTACTTCACTCATTGTTTGTGCCTACGTCTCCTGTGAGGGCATTTCCGGGAAGAAGGGATAAAGTGAGGGAGACACCAGGGGATGTGAGACGTAGCGTTCGAGCCCCTCAGCGGAACTGCTTCTGTAATAGACTCCGGAACAGAACCGCGTTCTATGGCGCAAGTCATCGTCACATCGCACACCGCACCAGTCCGCACTTTCTGCAGTGTAATGGAACCAAAATGGAGTTCTGTCAAATGGGAGAGCAGAGAATTCATGAAAAGGAAAGATCATCTCAGCATTCGTCTGAGCGATCAGGAAAAATCACGAAAAACAAAGGAACAGGACAGAATATGAGATTTGAACTCGGGACCACCCGATACAAGTCCAAAGCGTTACCGCTTGAGATTATTGACCATACTTCTTAACTTTGAAAGTGCTATCTATTGAAATATATGGTAAAATACATTTACTGAGTTTAGATTTGATTAGAAAATTGCGTATATACCAAAATCAATGGTCAACTAATTTATTCACTAGTTTCTGAAATTATAAAGGGATGAAACATTATCTGACAAAAAACTGTTGGCAATTTGAAACTACAAATGTACAGTTGAATGAAAACTGCAATTGAATCAGAAATATGAAAATTCCGAGCCGTATACAACCATTGGGCTATGAAGTAATATATCCTACACATACACCAGACACTAACTATTCTTTTGGCTCTTAAAGCATGCGTTATGTGAGCATTAAGGAGAAAATATACATAAGTAAATAAAATACGAGTAGATATCCTAAAAATAAGTAAATTATTAACTAAAGAGTTAATACACAGCAATGTTGGAATAGTTTATGTTAGGCATAGGATTACGGCCTCCTGTGAAGTTTTAAGACGGTTCAAGATATTTCTCCTTTTAACGCCAGTTTTTACTGCTGAGATGTTTGGCGATAGACCCTGGCGGTACACGAAACGAAATGATAAATTGGAGAATGACTTTTAATAAGAAAGCGTCCCAGATGAATATTGCAGTATTTTCCCACCTGTTAGCATTTATGAGGCCTGAGGAAAGCCTGAAAAAAAATCTCAGTCAGGGAGAACAGTTCTGCATACCGCCCATGAGTCCGTCCGTGTCTTAACAACCTCGATGAACCGTATCGGTTCGCAATGAGCAGGTCAGCTTTTGAATAGTAAAGGAACCTTTCTTTTCATCTCTGTTAAAAAGGTCCTATCAACTTTCTAACATCATAATAGTAATCAGTCATCCACGATAAACCGCCGAAAAATATGATACTACAATATGGTGTTAAATATAAACTAACATGCTTATTAAAACCCGCCGCAAATTTTAGATTTAATATTCATATATTATTTATTATAAACAGGAAATAGTTTAGTTCCTTCTATAAATATCAATGTCTTCAGAACTTATTGACTTGCTTTACAGTTCATCGAAATGAACACCAAAACATACAAGGTAAACTTTTACTGCACCAAATAGCAGACTGTATATAATTTTAGTTAGTAATTTCAGTATTTAACAATACTGTTGATTATAATGACGATTTTCATGTGGACATGCATTACATTATAGTAATAATATTTTAAATACGGAATAGTTTGTTTGGAAGTATTAATTTCCAACATTTAAACATCTTGTGTACATTCCTTCCAGCTAAGTATTTAAAATTATTATATTCTGCAGACTAATTTTAAAAATTCTCAGTAATTTGCATCCATTGTAACAATCGGGCACCATTTTCTTCTTTCATTTTAATTCACAATGCATTTCAATATATTACCTGAGACCTAATGGTGTGAGATTCTGTAAACAAATTTTAGTTCGTAAAGTTACCTAATAGCTCATACTATAAACCGTCTGTGGTGCCTCAGTAGTAAAAACGGGCGTTAAACACCATTAAAATAGCTCATAGTATGATATTTAAAATGGATAAATTACGACTTTTACAATATATTAGCTGAATTATTCTTTACGTTTGAGTAGACTGAGATTGATGGCGTTATTATAAATTATTATGTTACCAAAACTTGTCTTCCTCCCAAATGTTATATGGTCCTGCATTGATACAGAGATATTTGTTTCTTAAAACCTACCGCAGATTTATAAACGGCGTTCAGGGTTAAGTAGATCGAACCATGTATTTTTAAACCCCAGTCTTGCCATTTTACTTTTCGCACATTTAGGCTGAGCTCATTTAGCTAATCAAAACAAAATGTGAATATGGGGATATCAAATAGTCTACAATCTTCACCTGTGGTAAAGTCAGAATTTGACTACAGATTGAGAAGCCAAAGGTAAGGGGCTTTTGTGGAGCAAATGAAAGATGAATGGTAAAAAGAACAATAAAAGCACAAAATGTGTAGGACTTTAGCATGATATTTTCGACTTAAAAGCAGAAAACAAAAACAGAAGTATGTTTAATGAAATTATATCAAATAACGAAAAACAATGTGCCCTACATTGTATACTGGAAGTTTTCCACAAAAACTTCGACATTTGATTTTCTTTACTTCGAAGTAATAATTGTGCAGTGTGCAGTTTAAAGTTGAAACTGAATTCTCATTAAAATAAAAGGGATAAAAATAAAGTAATATCTGGGAAAGAGATTCATTTGGGAAAGGCAGAATGGTTCAATATTCGCATAAAAGACTGTACAAAAGGAAATCTCTTATTTTATGCACTACTTGTCTCTGTTTCACATAAGAACCAGCGACATGTTTTATGCCAAATAAATATGGCGGTACATATTTGGTATTACTGATGTTTATAGTAAACTAAAGTAACAAAATGGTGCAACTTCAATGCTTCTGAAATACTTCAAATATAATGGAGCAAACCTTGTATTTTTAGGGATGTTCTGGATAAAACACGAATTAGCATCAACCCATTTAAAAACAAAATACCAGTATTTTATACACATATGCTGCAATGGCGTGGGGGCAGCCCTCATATGTACGAACAACTTCACGCGCGCCGCACAACAGGAGCCAATCCCAAGCTCATCGCATGACAATACAATTCCTTTATTAAGCACGTGCTTAATAGGCTCAAGAGCTTAAAAAACCTTATCTCCAGAAAAATTGCAAGATATACATAGGCTGTTTGCTTTTCTGCAAAACCTCGCTAAATAGGGAGCGAGGGTTCCGGAGTCTTAACACGACGCCATAGACCCGACAATATATTGCAATCCTTCGCTTCTGTGCTTGGTGGACAATGTATGACTGGGCCTGCAGTTGTAGCAACATTAAGGAAAACCAGAAAATGCAAATTATTTTTCACTTTCCTGAAATAGTTTATTTTTGGTCTATGGATTTTCTTGTAGAAACGCTTATGTTACTAATGTTCACAATATAGCCTATGCCGATATTTCTGATTAATTTACTTGTAGCGTTCTGTTTTTACTGTAGGGTATACATCATTTTGAAAAAAACTTATAATCAAAACAGAAATATTACATTAAATTCTCAAAGGTGCTTTAGTTTATCCAGTTCAAATGAATTCTTTTTAAAATTAAAGTGTCATAAGCCAGGGTGCCATTTGAAATTTGAAAATCTGTGAGTGAGGAAGTAACACCTAAAAGGTAATCCATGTTAGTTTTGAACTTTCTCCTCAATATCTAAATTGGCGCATTTTTGTGTAAATTAAGTTATTTTAAATAGTTAATTCTTCAGATTAGCAAATTTAAAATGAAAACTCTCTCTATACTGAAAGCTATTGGCCCTGATATTCATTTTTACGAATGAACACAGATTACTTCATCCTCCCCTTTTAAAGTTTACAGAAATGTCATGCTGAATATGTTATTTGGGTTCATAAATTAAAATATATTAAAAATATGCAACAATGATATTTTGTTTATAAACAATATATAAAATATTCTTCTTCCCGGAAAAATCCAATAATTTATCTCTATTCCTTGCTATTAATAAACGTAAATGATTATTATAAAGTTATTGAAGAGTGGACCTAGGATATCTTTCAATTTTCTCTGTATCCATGTTATTGGAATATGATATAATGAATTCTCATTATCTATTTTTCTTAATTTATTAGAATACTGCTGTTAACTATAATTTAAGATCCCGGAAAGTGTATTAAGGTTCTAGCACAATTTTTACTTGAAACACTCTTGCGGTATAAAATATTTCTGCAGAGCCAACACACACACACACACGAGCTAGAACATAATATAAAGTTTCGCCATTATTCAAAAGAGCTGGAAGGGAGGAGGTAGGATGGGGAAATGGTGGAAGGGGCAGAAAACAAACGAGAAACGCTCGTCGTCGTCTTCTTAGATAATAAACGACCAAAGAGGCAATTAAATTTTCTTCTTCTCCTTACGCCCAACCCCCGTCCATTTTCTTGTACGTCTTCTGCACCCCCTCCCAGCGCCTTTATTCTCCGCCTTCTGTTTTTCAGGTTCTCTCTGTGGGTCTTTCTTTGTCTTCTTGTTTTCTCTTTTCCACGGTTATACAAAGGCTCCGTACTTCGCACTTTCTTCTTGCCGTCCTTCTTTGACTTAACTTGTCACGTCCCCACAGCGATCCATACTTCCAAGCCACGCCCTCGTTAGCTTAAGCTGACGAATAGGGACTGAAGATATAGAATGATGAAATCGGTTCCTTTTTTCCATTAAAGTATTAACGAAGCTGCAGAAATGCAGCTATGTAACTACACCTATTGGTTTCTTTATAGCGGACGTGTGTATAAGTTGAACAGTGTGTTTTCTGAAGGTTTCATGAACTTAGGTCTTACAATGGACCAAATGCTTCAACTCCGGTTTATGAGAGTATCTAAAGCAGAAGTCGAGTAGTAAAAACTCCTGGCCTTTTGTGTGCAGACCGCCCGCAACACTTTCGCGACCGTCACGTTGCCTGCTACAAAAGAAGCCGTCCCTGTTACAAATCATATAAATCACGAATAAATCACCCAGAGAGATGTCTATGAAATGTTGATGTTCATATATATTTGGAATAATGGAGATCTATTTCTTGTTCCTTCTTTAGATAAAATTGAATATAAAATAAATCGTTCATTAATTTATAATACTTAACCCATATTCTACCTAAATTCCAAATTAAGTTGCATAACACATGGATAAAATGATATTAACAAGAAATATTAACAATATAAATATCATGGATTATACGACGTTAGGATAACAATACATTCAATTCACTTAAACAAAAAAAAAAAGAAATGAATAAAAAACAAAAAACCGAAAAGTTTTATTCGATAATGAAGATTCCTATCTAGAGAAGTACAGAAGTACACAATGTGAGATATTGAACGTTAAAAAGACATAATCAGAGTTGAGCATCATAAAGTGATACCAACTGCAATCAAAGATTTTACTTTCGATTCAGTTTTGCCGTGGGTAGGAGAACGTAATTCCGACTATTTAAGATATAAGAAAGTTTGCTTAGGATGGGTTTCACACACTGATATTATAAACTGTGAACTGGATTCTTTTATTGCATTTGGCCTACAGCATATATATATATATATATATATATATATATATATATAGCTACAGGGAATATATAAAAATAAAAATATTTTAAATGTATGGTCTTAGAAATGTAACATGTGACAGGAGGTCCAGGGTTAGAGTAAAAAGTTGAAGTTATGGGCTACAGATATAATTGCTGAATAGAGCTCAGAAATTCATAATAAAGCTAAATAGTTAGGAACTTTGTCGCAATTCTACTTTTTTTCTTAATATTCCGAGATATTTATTGATTGTTTATTTCAACAGTTGCTTATTTTGTAACCAAAGATATAAGATAAAATAACTATTAAAATATATTACAAATAGAAGAAATGGAGAAGTGTTACAGATTTTCTGAGATTTTCGACATGCACCTGATTTATGGGGGAGCAAGAGGTTTTGCTGTAAGAACGACTGAGATATGCAGAAAAAATTCCCTAACAGAAGCCAACCATACCATACTACATTTCAGTCTGTAGATAGATTTTTGCATGAACTGGATGCTTAACAAAATCAGTAATGTGCATACTTTTCAATTTTAAGCCCTAACATTAAGTTTGGAATCTTTCACTCTGGGTTTCCTGCCCTAAGACCACTCTATGTAGAATAGAAATATTTCCATTTTAATAAAAACTATGTATATTTACTGCATTAATTTACACTTCTAAAGGTGTATGGTCAAATTTATTCACAAAAAGAGCCAGAACTTCGAATGATGACTGTTACTAAACTGTGAAGAAAACAATTATATGTACAGTAATATCTGTAAAGATTAACTGAATCATTTATTTTTATTTATGCTATCGAACAAATAACTTATTCGCTGCTTGACATTGAAATATAATAAAGAAGGAATCATTATGCTTATGTTGATATAAAAATATGAAATGCAAGTAAAATTCAAAAGCATAGCACACTAATAAGAGTGCAAAATAATTCTGGAAATTGAAATAACTTACGTGTGACTGTAATGTCAACTAATAATATTAATTTATAAGTTGACATATAAATTGCGTTGCACAAATTTTTAAACATATTTTACTTTTATTTTTTGATGTTTCAAAAGTAATAACAATCAAATTTTGAGTACCTTGGAATTTCTGCATGACGTTTGAGTATATTGTAAATTCTGTTCCTAAAGAAATTACTTGAGATGTTTAATGGTTTTTCGTTAACTTCGTATAAACTTTCATCTTTTGTAAAATAATTTTAGATAAAGAAAAAAAAAGAAAATGTCTGTAAAAATCCTTAATTTGTTTATAGATTATAACTTAGATTGAGCAACAAAAAATGTAATTCTATTACTTCAAAACCGCTCCAATAATTTCATTTTTCAGAAAAACTCATAAATAAATGGGGAATTCCCACATCATAAAATTAATATATATGCATGCATTTATGACCTAAAACATAAAAATATATTACAGACAAAATTTAAAACATGACGTAAATACAAACATATTAGACATTTTTATCTTCAGCTTATAGATTCCATCAAATATAACATTTCTTATTTACAGATATTAATTGTTGTAATTTTCTCTACTAACAATAAATTTCACGAAAAAGTAGTTCATTACTTCATCCTCCTAAACAGGAACTGTCCTCGTAGAAGAGAAAATTTAACGAATTGCCATTATTGCCTCTTATTTATTTTCATGAAAAATACACCATGTACATAGTTAAATAGAGGAAGATTTTAGGTATCATACAGTTATTTTTCTTCATAGTCACCACCATTCGTTATGCATGTTTGTCAACGATGAACAAAAGTCTGTAAACCTCGTTTGTAAAAATCGGAGGCTGCCACTACATAAACCGTTTCTATTCCTGTAATTGCAATCTTCAGCCTCAAACTGGTGCAGCAAGTGCTGACTTATTACAGTTTATGGATTTAGGTTGAAGTGAATATTTTGGAGCACAAAATATTTATTATGTTTTAATAAAAATAAAATAAAATCTTCAACAATATAAAAATAAATTTTAACACACTCTAATCAATAACAACTTCTAAATCTATAAATTCTTAATTAACATGGTAGACTTCCATTGGATAATTTTTCTGTCTGCTAGCCTCGATCAGATCATATGTATCGATAGGCAGATTACAACTAAGGAACTATGTACAAAGCTTAATGTCAGTTACAATGAATTGGAAACTATGTTGGCAACACTGGGTTATTCCCGTAATCCAAAGGACAATGTATGGACAGGCAGACTCCGATTTTTATCAGCGAGGATTACTATCTCTGTGAAAGTACATAATGAATGTTGGTGAATATAGGAAAAAAATAATATGCACACGAAACCTTGCTCTATTTAACTATGCAATTGGCAATTTATATTTGTGTAATTTGCATGAAAATAAATGGGAGGGATTACTTTCGGAACGACTCTTATATGTTGACATTCATATGCTAAAAATATTTCATTATAGCATACTCAGAGATTTTTATCCAAAAACAAATATAGGAAATATTTTATAGAAATATAATACTGACATAAGAAGTAACTTGATAAAAGGCAATGTTACCAAAGTTAGATAACTATATCTTCATCATTAGTCCCGTGAGAGTTCAATATATTCACATATTTCCGAGATTTATAATTTATAAATAATGTAAAGTTACATTTTTATCTGCATAGATTTAGGGCTTATGCCGTGTAATCAAAGGGAAATGTGTTAGCAGCTTTGATTTTAACTCAAAGGTAAAAATGATAAAATGTGATAGTTAACGGCCGAAATTAGCCTTCGCTAAATGAACACTTTGGAGCATTCGTTCAATCTGTTAGATTAACGGACAAGCCCTTCAATGAGTATCAGGATTTCAAGACTGGCGAGACATGGTAACTGTGCCCGAAAGACATATAAGCTTGAACTAATTGCGTTGTGCGAATGCAAACCATCACCGAGAGAAATAATTAAGACTTGCAGTCTCATTGAGTTTCCCTCTGAAAACTTGGAGCAGCTGAATCCGTACACATATTACTTGACATGAATAATGCTAAACCTATCCGCATAGGCTGAAATGGAATCTTACAGATGGCTTCCAGGCGAGAGAAATACCAAATTACGTGCAATTTTAAAACCAGAACTGAGTGTAAGGGAGCTTCAGAAGACAAGTATGTTATAAACTACAGGAAGAAATTGAATTCAGTTTCTGAATGTGGCACCCCAGCACCCCATTTCCTTCGTCTCTTTCCCAACATTAAGGGCTCTACAACAGCTGGTAATTTGTTGCTATTGGCGACAAAATTACATGACTAATAAATACTGCTTCTATAAACGGTCGTAGGCTATACAGAGCTTTCATTTCAAAACTTGTCAGTCTGAATTGATACATATTTAGCATTATTATATTATGTAAACAAAAACGTGCCAATTTAAATAATTAGGGGGAGATGTTAAAAGACACTGTTAATTACATTTTAGGCTTCTCTTCTCCCAGGACTTCCATATTCACATTTCAAATACCATCCCTGTCATTCGACACTTAAATTTAAAAAGGGTGCATTCGTTATCACAACTTTTGTTTTTATATCGCTTCCTGGTAACCTGGACTGTGGTTATTGTTTCAATTTGGATAGAATAATACTATGAGAAACTACTGCACATTTAATCAGGCAGTTCCGTTTTGGTAATATCTTTTTTCAAACTTTTGTATACCCTATAAAAAGATAATATTTTAGTGGATTATTCACAGGTAATAATAATAATAATAATAATAATAATAATAATAATAATAATAATAATAATAATAATTTAAGTATCGAAGTAGGGATACCATTTGAAATTTCAAAGTAGGCTTGGTTGGGGGTGAAGGGGTGAAAATATTTAATCAGCTTTAATCTATTAAAGATCCACTCCACACATTTCCACTTTAATAGTTGAATTTCTGTGTTTTTGATTTAAATAAATTTATGATAAATACGTAGTTATTCAGATTGGGAGATTTTGAAAGAAGGTCCTATGTATCTCAAATTAATTCTAATTTCCAAATAAACTTAATTACAACTTTTTGGTTTTTACCTTGGTAATTAAATTTGATCCTAAGCTGGTCATACATTTCGAAAAGTATTCAGATTTTTTTTTTATTTTTTGTAAAAAAAATTCGTTAAGTTCACTCGTGCTATTTTTGGACTATATCTTTCGGCTTTTTCTTATTACCTTTGTTTTTTTTCATCACTCCCTCTCTCTCCTTTATGCTTTATTAATACGTATTTTTTCGCCCTGGTGGTGTAGTGGTAACTATACTTGCCTTCTATATCCAAGATCGTGGGTTCGATTCCGGCCAGGATCGATGGATTTTTTCTGGCGTAAAATTCCTAAATATGGTTTCCTTTGAAAGGGAAGTAAAGCTGTGGGTCCCTGTCGTACATTTATGGCACATAAAGAACCTCAAGCTTCAAAAAAAGACCCCTGAGAAAAATTTATCGGCCATTTCATGCCATGATTAGAAAGAGACGCTGATGACCTGAAATGTTAAAGGGCGTCCATAAATAAACTAAATCAACAAACAATACGTATGTATATGTGTATATAATATAGGTGTACATACTAATTTGTTAATGAAACCATTAATTTAAGACCACAAAGATGCCAATTTCTGTAACATATTAATATTTACAGAAAAATAATATTTCCAATTAAATATTCTTTTGGATTCTGTTTAAATTTATTTAAATCTAGAAATAAAAGTTTGGCTGTCTTAACCATAAACTTTGTTGATATCATGAGTAATTATTCATTTTATTTAAATCTTTTTAATTTGAAAAACACTTATAGTTCAACAAATTTATGAGCTAAACTCATATCAATTTATCATCTTACAGCATCAAAGTCACTAATTTGATTAATCACTTAGAAAATAGTAAAAAATGGGCTCATTAAAGGGTTCTGGGGATCACCCAAAATTCACAGCTTCTAATCCCACTTTTATTCTATTTCTGCAGATTTAACGTAACTAATTACAAATGCAAGCGTTCTGTTTCTCTGAAGATGGGCTATGGGTGTTTAACTGTCTAACCGTTAATAAAGAAATTAACTCTCTAATGTACCCGTGGGTCTCCATGAATTTAAAGATTAGTAGAAATGAATTTAAGATAAAGTCAAACAGTTTATTCTTTGTATTATATTATTTTCGTAATCATCTAGCTTTGCGCTAATTGACTGCAATATGTGACTTAAAAGAGCGCAATTCAACGATTTGGGATATATATATATATATATATATATATATATATATATATATATATATATATAATCTTTTCTTTTTCAACATAGGATGAAACGATTTAAAAACCATTTCACAATATATCATATTTTGGTACATATCAAAAGTCACTGGAGGATATAAGAGGGTAGGTCCATAAGTTTCCAAACTGACAATTTTCTAGGTATGATAATGACAAAAACTATATTTCACTTTTCAGTATAGTTTACCCTTTATTGCAAAGCACTTCTCACCCTTTGAATTAACATTTCAATCCCCCCATAAAAATAATCAAATCTTGTCTGGAAAATGGGCAAAAACAGCCTCCATCACTTTTTCATCACACTTAAATTTCCTTCCTCTAAGGTCCTTCTTGAGCTTTGAGAAGACGAAATAGACTCTGGGAGATAGATTTGGGCTGTAGGATGGCAAGAATTGTGCGCACAGGCGCGTTATTGTGAAAAAGGTGCCCACCGCCAGTTTTCCTCGCCTTATCTCTTTAATGGAAGCACGTAGTCTGTGGAATAGGCCACCATAGTACTCCCCATTTACTCTGGTATTTCTCTCCTTGAAGTCAATGAAGAGCATTCCTTCACAATCCCAAAAGATTGCGGCCATGATCTTCTTGGCTGACTGAGTGACCTTGGCCTTCCGAGTCTATGCTTCTCCAGCTTTACCTTACTCTATTGATTCTCTTTTGGACAAGGGATCATAGTAAAGGACCATAGTTTCATCTCCTCTAACAATGGTTTGCAGAACCTCTCTCTCGTTGCAGGCAGAGCTCCAAAAATGCCTGACAACAGATGACTTGTTGCTGCTTTTGGTCTAAGGAAAGAAGTGCAGGCACCCGTCTTGCACTAATTCATATTTAAATGTTCATGAAAAATTTGAAGGACTTTTGTTTTAGAAATATCCAGCCTTGTTGCTATTTCTGTAACTTTGAATCGCCGGTATTCCATAATTACTCCTTCCACAAGAGCGTTGTTTTCAGGAGTGAGCACCTCCAAGGCCGACCTGCACACTCTTCGTCTTCAATACTTTCTCTACCCATTCGAAAAAGTTTAGCCTATTTTTTTACGGTAGAATGTGCATTTTATTTGGAGTAAGTCATTTTGTGAAACACTTATAACAGTTCGATACTCCATTTGTAATATGTCACGATCTTCTACACATTGCCTTCTTGTACAGCTATATCTGATCAAGTGAACACAGAGGAGCGGAAGTTACAGCAACAATTCTTTCCTTAACAGTAAGTTATGAAACCAGATAAGAATATTATGAAGGCGATAATCTTTATAGGCGAGGATGGAAACTGATGGACTTACCCTCGTAAAATGGTCACTACAAAAAATTGAATATTTTATTACCATATATTTTTAAAATGTCGGTCAAATTTTATCAATAATTTAAATTATATGCCACCTTAAAACTCTCACCAGGCACATATACTAGTTATCCTTATTTCATTAAAGAACCAACCTTAGGCACAATTGCGTTATTTTACTTTAAGTTATCAAATTGGTAATTTTTCGTTATTAAGCTGTAAAATAATTTAAACCCATATGACAATTTCTTTTTATAAAGAATAGTGATGATTATTTGGTATAATTCCCGTATGTGTTGTTCTGTTAAGAAAATGTGAAGTTCTTTGAAACAGATTTTGAACCACAGTAATTATACATTAAAATAAAATAGGTTAATAGCACAAAAATAAAACCAAAACAATATGCTGTACAATTTTTGAGTTCTAACATTTTTCGTACTAATTTTGGTTTTTTTCCATTTTAAAGTAAAATATAAACACAATAAATTAAACCTCATAAGAGGAGAAAAATCTACTATATAAAGCAATCCAGGGAACTATTAGAGGATTTAAATGAAGATAAATTTTGTAAATTTAAATCTTAAATAAATTAGTTATTAATTTTATAGTTTTATTTTAAAATTTACTCCCTTTTTCTTATTCTTGTCCTTTTGTGGCAAACGCAATTGAACAACGTTCCACTTAACGCAGCCTCGCGCAGCAAAAAAGTAGAGCCCATTATAAGAGCTCACTTAAGCGAGAAATTATATTAACCTTAAACACGTGTAACTTTTCTACCAATTTTTCCTTAGTGTGAGCCACAAAAACCCACTTCAGCTCTTTTGTTCTTTTTTATATAAGCACTATCTTCAGCCTTGCTGATGCTAAAAGTAAAATTTTCACCCAGCCGTACACTTTCTATAAAGTATTGCCACTTTCAACCACTTACCTCTAAACAAAACTTTTAAAAAGTGCTGGAGAGAGAAGGGGAAGAGCAAGAGCTGTTAATTAAATATGTAATACAACTGGGGGAAAAATTCAGCGAGAGCATGAAATGATATGGCTGGGCACTTTATGCCTTTAAAAAAATCCCCAGAGGGGTATTGTACAGAAAGGATAAAAGGAAATAACTGGCAGTGAAAGAGATATTTGACACGAGTAAGGGTGATGTTTAAGTACCTGTCACCTTCAAAGGCTTTTTTATCACTGCAGTAAAATATAAAAAAGGGTCTGTATCTTTGTGAAACAGCAGTGTTGACTCGCTGCAAACACGATCTACTGTAATTGAAATTAAAAATACTATTTTATAAACATTTACTTATCTACTCAAACTACGTGCGTTAACAAGTTTAAAACAATACTGTCACATTTGAGGAAAAAAGCAAAAGAAATAGCTCAAAGAGGAATTCCTGTATTATTTTCTGTAAAGGTTTTTGCACAAGTAGGCAAATAAATTTAACAGTTTCAATTAAAATAATGTTTAATTCATTTTTTAAGATTAATGATAAAATAATACAAAAATTAAATAAATACTCGTATTTAAAAGTTCGTGATTAAGTAACTAAAAGCAATAAATGGAAATATGTATATACTTTATATGATGGTAGTTAATGCTTTTATCTGAAAACTGTTCAACATAATTAAACAAGCACATTAAGCATTGAAGAGGAATCTAAAAGAAACAAATCTGAAATGAATAAAATATTTAAGCATTATTTCTTTGAAACCAAGAATTCAGGGGAATCAACAATTTAGATAATTATAATAAATAATAGAATCATTAAATAAGCAATAACATAGCCATAGTATCAATTAAAATTGATATAATTTAATGTTGAGTATTAAAACTTTAGTCCCGTTCTAATTGTTTGGTAAATTTTATTAAAATGAGAAAAAGGCTACACAATATACAAAAACTGTTCTATAATGTTAGATAAAATTACTAGTAAAGATACTGCATGTTACAACTTTAGAATTTAATGTCATTTAAACAACTTTGGGTATATAGAATTAAAAATCCAATTTGTACAAACAACATATTGTACTTTTAATATACGAGTATTTATGCGATAACATGTTATAGACAAATATAAAAAAATTAATGCAGTGAATCAGATATTACTTATTGATTTTAATTCTTGTCATATGATTAATATAAAATACTTTGAAAAATAATTAACAATATTTTAAAAGAAGTTCATTAAATTATATATTCATGAAATTACATGAAATCTAATATAATAATAATAATAATAATAATAATAATATCCACTGCATGTGTATATATGCATATACATATATATGAAAGGCAACGTGATATATCTAACATTTTAATAATTTAGTCATACATTAAAATATAACATATTTTTAATTATTTTATATTTCAATAACCAAAAGTCAAGTGATGGAAGTGTATAATAAATATAATAATAGTAAACATATAATTGAAGTAAGTGTTACAGAATAATTAAATGGATTTAAATATTTTGGTTACCAATTTCATGTAGAGAACGTGTGATCAAAAAGAAAAACGGAGCATTTAAACTATAAAAATGGAGTTATTTATATTTGATTTCAAAATTAATTGAAAGAGAAACAATCATTTAATGTTATAAACTATAACAGTTATTTCTCCACTACACGGAAGCAAAGTCTGAACGTTGAAAGCGAAAGAGAGAGAAATCAAAGCGACACACAAATGAAATGCGACATTTATGAAATATTGCAGGCTATATAAAATTAGATCTTAAAATTAGATCTTAGAACTAACAGTAATTCAACTAAATGAAATATTGGCATAAATGCCATACATATACAGAACAAGGAACACGGGAAACCTATGTGAATTCCAAAAAGTAAAGACAATAAATAAAAGATTTATTATCTGATTAACTATAGATGCGGCATGCATGAAGAATGAGTGATGATGACTTGTTAATGATTCATCCAGAAAAAATTGAAAAATCAAAAGAAAGTATTTCTGTTATGCACTATACAAAATGTCGAACAGAGACTAAGAAAATCTAAACCTGAAAAATGCATAAAGCATTTCAGTAAAAGAGCCCTTCCATGTCACATTCCTTGCAATTCATAAAAACAAAATTGAAAAAGTACAACCAATACCTTTTTCTACTCATTATACAGCTGAGCTTCATTCTCTCATATTACTTCTAGGTATAGAACTTCACAGTGTACTGTGAAGCCATTTTGATAAAACAATCATCATTTCCAAATAATCAACCCGATAGAGTACGGAGTATATCACACATTGGGTATTATGCTTTTATTTATATTTTAATTCAATTAAAGTTCAATTTTGTTAGTACTTTATAATTTTGTGCAAAAAGTTGAATAACTTCTTTTTAAAACCACTTTTTATCATAAAGAAGGTATGCACTTAAATTTTAATAATGGTTTTTCGACAAATTTGAACTTTTAAAAACGATTTGTATTTCTTATGGATGTCCATCGTTAGGATTTCACTGAGTCAACATACACAAAATAATAATGAACACGAGCATTATAAGAACATCTATATTGGAATGATGTTTGAGCACCGGAAGACGCCAACAGCTGTTATAACACGATATACGAGTGTGATCACGTGCACACAAAGATTGTAAATGAAGAAAACCGAAATATTTTCACTGTGAATAAGATCTTTGACCAGTAATTTGAGGTAGAGAACCCATGAATCGCCGATTTATGAGACTTTAAAATAATTGAATTTTAACCCTCAGAAATAAAAAGTAAAGCTAAATAGGGTTGAAATTTGTATTATTTTGTATTAGCATGTCTTATAAGTGATCGAAAGAAACAAAATATTAATAATTTAGTGTTGTCACAACTTGAAAACTTTACAGCCTAATCACAAAAATTGCACCACAATATAGATAGAATTTAATTGCTTAAAGCAAAGTGTTAGTTCTACTTTTTTCCTGGTGTTTGAGATATCTATCGTTAATTATATTATGTAATTGTTGCTCTTATTGTGGCCATAACACACTGAACATTATTATTAGTAATTAGTAATTAGTATTACTATTATTAGTAATAAATTACAAATTAAAGAAATAGAGAATGTTATCTATGCCGGTGTCATCTCTCTACCTTGGTGTTGGAGGCCACGAGTTTTTACAATTTCTGTGCACCTGCTATAAATTTATTTACGATATTTCAATGCATTTTGTATTAAGTTTTTTGACTTTAAAATGGATCTGCATGTTATACTTTATTCGTGTTATTTCAATCAAAGGAACATGTTTTGAGTTACAAATTGTTTTCAGAAATTGTAATCTCGAATTATTATAACAAGAAAAAAATAAATAAATGCCTAATGTGTAAAGAAACGAAAAGAAAAAGAGGGGGATGAAAAGTTTCAAAAGCGTATAACTGAAACATTTTAGCATAATTTAAAATGTAACTTGTCAGTGAAATGCATAAACCTTTGGAAAGTTTATATCCTAAATTTAGAACCGTGGAATTTTGTAATGATATATCCTGGATTCTCTAGCTAAAAGTGTTGTCTAAAACCCCCTCTATTAATTGAAAATATTTTGATGTTGTTCATTAGCACAGCGTGTATAATATTAATAATGAATGGATGTTTTGAATTTTCTGTAATTCAAAGGGATTTGTGCTCTCTAAGACAAAGAGCACTACACAATTCTCTCTATCCTTCCTTCGCTTTTCCTCTCTGAGCTACTTAAGGCTATAACAGTTACATCATGATGCAGTCTTATACAGCGTGTCTAAAATTTGCTCTTCCTCAATTTCTGAACAAGTAATGAAAGTAACATTTTGGGATTGCTAATCGAACTTCCAAAGAAAACAAAATTTGCATCCACCACTCGTACTATGCTCCTTTGCTCATTGAATTCATGTGTAAAACTGTAGTAAGTAGAGCCGAGAGTGGGAAGAAAGAAAGGAAAGAAAAAACAACAAAACAATAGAACTGTATGAGGGAATGCATTGTGAAAGAACTTGGAACAAAAATATATTGAACATCTACGAGTATTTAGGGACAAAAAGTGTTAAATATACAATAAGTGAAAAATGTAATGTTATTTCCAATAAAGAAAAAGAAGTCCCAGCTCGTTGTTACCTCTACCAAAACAACTGAAATATAAATTTAACACAGTTGAACATCAAGTTTATCATTCTTTGTTTATGTTCAACTTTTAATTTTTGTTTAAAAGATTTAAGTCTTGTCATTTTGTTTACCAGGTGATTGATTTTGATTGATTGATTATTGATTTATATTTGTCTTTTCAAAATAAAATTAAATTACGAAACAGCAAAAAAGTCCTATTTTATTTATTAAACAATAAGATATAAGACTTTATTAATCACAGAATTTTAACAGAGCTCATTTTGGACATTTTCTAAACGTGTAACTCTTGAGACGCATAATTTTCAGTAGCCCAGTTTCCAGAAAGTGCCGCAGCGTAGCTTGCTTGGGTCATTCAATGAACCGTAGCGGTTTCCCCCTCGTTTTTATTGCTGGCTTTTTATGACCACCCCTTTTCCCAAGCCATACTCTTTCTTGCGTTAAATTATTTATAACCAATATCAGCTCTAAACTGCCCTTCCCTGCGAAATGACAACTTTTCCCCAAACTTGAGATAGCACCATCCATGTTTCATTACTCCAGTGGGAAGCTAGAGGTGATTTGAAATTTATGGAACCAGAAATTCATTCCTTTGCCTCCCCATTCAGTTTTCAAACCCATTCATCTTTATTCTCCTTCCGGACCCTGCACATTTTTTTTCTTTTTAGTAGAGGCTATTTTCAAAATTGCTTTCGATGGCAATAAAATTCCACTCTTTGTCACTGACCTTTTTGCTTCTCCAGGGGAAACCACAAAGGGGTAGAATTTCGATTTAGCCACAGGTCCTCGGTTCTTTAAGGTTTGGTAGTGTTGGTGGTGGTGTGTTGTGAGAAGGGTGAATATTTCATCGCTGTGGCTTTTTCGGTCACTGGTCAAACTTTCATTTGTTTGCCTGCCCTTTGCCTTAGCCTTCTGGGCATATTGCTTCGGGGGCGTCGGAATTCCCCCCTTCTTCGTCCCATAGCTTCATTGCATCGAACCCACTAGACTGTCGATATGAATTTGTGCGGTTACTTTCAAATCCTCTCCTCTCTCATTTTTCGCCGGATGAGCTTTCCATTGCAGCTATTCTCACAACTTTTGTTAGTCATCGCCTTCTCCTATGAATTCTGGGTTTATATGATGTAACGTCAAAGAAAACATAAGATAGATGTGTTTAAATATCCCTTTTATACTCTCTTAAAAATTTGGTTCACTGTTGAAAAAGTAGTTGACAAGTTTTGCAACACGATCATGTACCTACCCATTCTTGCGTAAAACTTTTGTGGTGCGTTGGGAATTATTTATCATAATCTGTATAGACTGAAACAAAGTAGATTATTTTATCTTGGCACAAAATATTGTACCATTCAATTATCTGAGGACTGACGCATCTGCCGAGGCTATATCGACCAATTAAGCCATCACTCAAGGCCGTTAGAGGAAGGGGAGGAGAAATACAAGAATTGGCGGTAGAAACATTAGTGTGACAGCCTAATATTTTCTAATACACTTAAAATATTTTGCACTCACCCATGTCATGCAAAGAGATACTGGAATGTTTTCCGTCACCTTCCATACCTTTCTGGAATCTGCTTATAAAATACGTTTTACCTTTATTAATTAATTTAAGAAAGTAAATTCGTCTATTGACGGATAGAACCTCTTTTTGTATTTTGACCCAAAGTTTTAAAGTTTAAAACTACTTAACTATAAACCAAGTGTAAACATAAGAATATTCTATAAAGTGCCTCGTGGGCAAAGACCACCTGTAAGTTACAGGGTTAGCTCAGTGTCTCATTTGTTGAACTAGATCAAATGAGGTTTTAAGTTTTATTTATACTTTTTCCAGGCACTTGCGTTCACAACCTTATAGGTACAGGTATCCTCACTTTTATACAACTGAAAACTTAATGTTGGTCATAATATATTGCATATGGAAGATCGAGCAACATTGATAGATGAAGACTGCTCCATCTTCCATTTATTCTCCCATCGTCGAGTAGGTCGCCCTCGACCTCTTTTCCCCATTCTCGCTCTCCCTCTGTTGTGGCATGACCCGATCTTTGGTTGAGTCTCAGCATATACCCATCCCACATCCATTTTAACTGAAGCGCGTTAGTTGCGATGTCTTTTCCGCCTGTACGGCTGATTACTTTTTGGTTGCTGATTCGGCCTCCCCAGGTGATCTGCAAAACAAGAAACAACGACGAAAATAACTTTTGTGCCATTTCATGCACTTTTAATTGATTTAAACTGTTTTCCTTATATTGATAATTATTTACTTAAAATTAGTAATCGACATTTTTAATATTAATTTGTAATATCTAAAGCAGTTTTATTTTTTCTAAGCCAGTAAGTATTTTGAATTTTTCCCCCACAGAGAGCATTCATTCAGTTGATATATCAGTATTTTGTGGTTTTGCTTCTTTGTAGTATTACATAATAGTAAACTGCACTTGTTTATCACATGTGTCATCTACATAATGCGGGAAAATAAGAAACATAATTTGATATGCTGTTCCTACGCGATGAAAATGCAGTTAAGAAATTTCTCTTTGGTTGCTCTTCATCTGAAAATGCATTAAATTCTTTACGAAGAGAAATCTCTTATAGGACACTTAAATTGTTTTACGTAAAAAATATGTGCAAATATGAAATACAAAATATACAATAATTTGTCTCAGATATCACTGATTGAAATTTTCCGTTCTTCGTGTTCAGAACATATTCCAACAAAACGATCAAATTTACTTTACCTCTTCTGCTTATATGAAAACGTTAGTTGTAATATTTTCAAATACTTTTTTGGATATTCTGAACTTGAGTTTTAACATTTCCTCAAAGAGTTTTGAATTATTTCCTGTTCTTAATGAAATGCATGATGGCATTATAAAGAGTGATTAAAGACACTCTTACACTATTATGCTAAGCAATACTAAGAAACTCAAGAATGTATAATCGTGCAACATTCATTCAACTTATATCGAAATGTAAAAACATTTTTCAATTAGATCTTAATGATGTATACTATAGGTAAACTACATTCAAGATATTTTCTCCTTGTTATTTAATATTGTAAATTAACACATATTATAAAAAGGGAAGAAATAAACTACCTCAAACACTCTGTCTTACAGAGAAGTCTTGTAAGATAATGATATAGTTTGTTCTTTAAATGCGACTGTAATTGAAAACACGTATAGTCACAAAGAAACCGAAGAAGAAAGGACTGTTAAAAATAATCTCTCTTGCTATGCGATCCATACAATTTGTGCGCGCGCGCACTCTTTACATTGCTTTGTCACTCCCGACTGCAGGTGCGAGTTTTCAACTTTATCCCTCTCGCTTCCCCTCTCCCAGGAGTACCTGTCGAGAGCACATGACAGTCCGAAGACAAAACCCCTGTGAACTGTGATGTCTGAAAACTCCCCGTGAACTGTAGCCATTTCCATTTAAATGGGAAACCTCACCAGGGCTGCCAACGGAATTCCTTGCTTAAGAAAAGGTTCGCAGGAGGTCATGCCAGGTTGATTCACTATTGAATGCCGTTTGTGATCAAGATCTACCGAGATATTTTCAGTTCTCCTGCTACCCAATCATACCTTAGGAATATCTAATCATTTTCCTAATCTGCATTTTAAAATGTGCTGGAACGTAATGTTTTTGAGTAATTTACATTTGTAGATTTTTTATTTTATGTACTAAGCTATTCTTTGTTCTTTTGTTTACATGTTTTATTTGTATTTTTGTTCTTTAATTTACTACTATTTTATGATATAAATAAGTATTATAGTGGTAGAAGCTCTAAAAATAATCACTATAAGGGAGAAGTGGTAGAGTTTTTAAAAATTTAGTCACTAGATGACATGATGTTCTCCAAAAGAGGGTCTAGCTCATGTTGAAACAAGCATGATGCAATTATTTCATAGTTAACCTCAGCCTAACCTATTTATTGCGCAATTTGTTACCCCAGTTTGTGTTTATCTGCATTTTTGTGTTTCTTGTGAGAGATAGTGAAGCTTTGTGGTATTTAGATTTTAGTGCAAATGACAAATGGTAAACTTTGTTGTTGCGTAAACCACGGATAATTTTTGTTACGTGTTCTGGAAATTTACCTAAAACGCAAAGAAAGCTACTCAATGATTTACATAAGAAGACATATAAATTATAATTTGATTGTCCTCTTGGTGATAACAATACAAATTTTGTACCTCATGTTACCTGCATAACCTGTACCACTACTTTAACAGAATGGTTGAAAGGAAAACACCGAGTCATGCCATTCGGTGTTCCAATGCTGCAGTGAGCCAAAAGACCATTGTTGAGACTGTTACTTCACAAATTTCAGGATACTCAAGCGAAACTGACATAAAATTAATTACTCAAGTGTGTCTTCAGTGCATCTGCACGCGCTTCATGGTGAACGCTTGCCTGTTCCTGTCTGAAACTTGCAAAACATTTCATCAGACTCAACAACACCAAGTGAATTGGAAAAAGAATCTGCAGAGGATACCACCCTCAATCTCAGTACACTTTGCCTCACCTTATAGAACAGACGGAATGAAAGATTTGATCCGAGATCAACAACTTTCTGAACAACAATGTGAACTCTTGGGATCGAGATTGCAACATTGAAACCTTCTAGCCTCAGGAATAAACATTTTCTGCTTTATATCAAGAAGTAGTTCTTTCGTTATTGTGAGAGTTTCCTTAAAGAACGGTTTGCACTCTCGCCGATTATTACAGGTCCCTTCCCATATAAAGAGATGCAAACCCCATCGACGCTATTTCTCTATAACATGAAGCAAGAATTCAATGCGTGTATGTAGAGATTTCAATGGCTTGAGATGCAGTTAAGTGTATGACATAACCCACAGGAGTGGCGATTATTTATTGACTCCACAGCTTGAAAGCAGTACTACATAATGGCAAAAAGTTTACCTTTGTACTTTTGGCTTATGAAGTACACCTGAAATAAACCTATGAAAACGGGGATTTTATGTTAGAAGCAATCAAAATAAAGACCATGAATGACAATTCTGCTGTGATTTAAAAATCATTGCACTGCTTAAAAGCTTACAGGAAAGCTCTGGATAAAGAAGGTCAGGCCTTCAATGATTTGAAACAAATATTTACAAAATTAACTGAAGAAAAATAAAAGAAGTAGTATTTATTGAACCACGAATCAAAAAACAATTGAAAGATCCAACCTTTGATACCAAGCTCACAAATCTCAAGTTAACTGCTTGACCCTCTTTCAAAGCAATTGAAAGAAAGTAAAAGGCGGTAACTGTGTTTAGTTAGTTCTGTCGGTGAACTACATGAACTACAAGAACATCGGGTGTAGGATGTCGCTTATAATTTACTTTTTTACATTCACACCTTAACTCCTTCCTGGAAAATTTGGGCGGGGTGAAGGCTTTTACCAAGACTTCCTTACTATGGAACTTCGTTATCAAGGGCACTTTCGATGATGGGTGACTACCGTTGGTATCTTCTTAGAGAGTGTGATGAAACATTGTACACACGAAGAGCACCGTCGGCACACTTTTCAAAACTAAATAAATATTAAAATTGTTAATTATATTGCGAAATAAATGTTATAAGCTGTTGCATCATATCCACATACATATCAAACCAGAAAAACACTATTGAGCTCTGAGTCTGCATTTCATTTTTGTATTTAATTATATCAATGTTCTTTCAATTAGATGTGTGCCTAAGTAGTGGTACCTCCTGGGAAAACTGATTTTTCCATTGAATTCTGCAACTCAAAATTAGGGAAATTCACATATTTATTAGTTCTAAGTGTTTTGATGCATTTAAAATCATTAATATGCACTCGCCTTGTATTGTATTCCTGTATCTTAATATTTTGTATCTAGGAAATGTGACGTGATAGAGAAAAACATTTTTCAACGGAATTCAGCATCCGAAATTTAGTAGAATCATTATATTTAAAACCAGACACAGAAAAGTTTTAATTTGTTGGCTACTGTAATTAGCAATTAATATATTTATAAAATATTCTGAAATAAAATTCTCAAAATATCCTTTTTAAACATTTGTAATGATTATAGTTAATTTATAGTTATTAAACATTACGAACTATAATTTAAACACATCTTCATTGTATTCATAATGTTCTAACATTGCGGTTGTTTTCCCTTGGAACTTATAATGTTGGTATATAGTGGAATTTTTTTTACAATTTCGAAGTATGCAATTTATAAGTGAACAGATAAGTGCTATTAGCTTTACTTTAGTTATACTTTATTGTACAAATATGTGATTTAAAAAGCACAGTTTGAAACATTTGTACTATCGTTATTATTGTTCTCCAAATTTTATCAGTGACATCGAATACTAAACAGTTTACAATAGCCTGAAATCTTACCCAATACTAAAACCTTCTCTCTCATTCGCGATGAGAATGTCTATGATCTTTATAAAATGTACAGCTTTCTACTTACTCTAAGGTATATAATGCACATACATGAACTTTAATATATATTTATGATTTTATCTAACACAATTTCTTAGAATATTTTGTTCAAAAAACGTTCATATTCAAATTATCATTGCATGCAGCAATAAACGTTTACTGTACTTGTTTTTAATGATAGTTCAACAAATAAGCTGATATGTTTTGGAAATGATTAATGAAAAAATTGAGTGTTAGATTGTAATTTACTTTAGTGTCACTACTCATATCTTAATATGGGCGTTGAATGTATCAAAATTAAAAGTATTAGAGTATAACATATTATTTGCTGAATCCATTGGATAACATGTGTTTATTCCTTTTGATTCAATGTAAAAATTTATTTTAAGATTGAAACAATGTTTTGTACATAAAATCTACAAAATGGCAGTAAAAAACACAAAGAAATGTACTGTAAAGAGGTGTGACAGCCTATGCGTCACATGTTTCAAGTCAAAACGAAAATAGAAAGTCTTATTCTTAATTCTGTGAACAGCAAATTTCTGGTCTTATAGACTTCGCCGAGGCACATAATGAATCATTAAACGTAACAGAGTTAAGGTTCATCACAGTGAAGAATAAAGTGTTTCTTATTTTTTTTATGAAACTCTCAAATAAATGTTCTTGTAATGTATGTTGTGTGCAGCTGAGAAGACTTGTAAACCATGTGTTATCAATTGGAGATACTTTTTTGGGTGAAAATGTAGATAGTAGGTGCTAAAGAAGGACTGAACCATTCGAAGGTGATGTTCTAACACGTTCCTTGCCAGCATTAGTTTCTTTTCTCTCTGCCTTCTCCTTTTGCCATTTCTCACTTTCGCTATCTCTGTCTTCCATAATTTTCCCCCCACAGGGTCACATATACCACCCCTTCCCGGTTGTTCGGTATATTTTATACATCCACGGAAGGACTGTACGTGCTTCCCTCGACGGCGGCTCCTCACGACCAAATTGTGAAATACCTCCACCTCCATTCACCCCTCCACGTCTCTTCCTTTCCTAATTCCTGCGCCAACCCCCTACCTTCTATCTAGATCATACATGAGGCGCAATTCCTTTATGTTCAATGGTCCTTGGGCACGATCATTAGAACCCCAACTCTCCTCCTGTCCCTACTTTCCCTCACCACCTTAAACGAAGCGTGAGAAGAGATCGGAATACCAGCATGAGAATTTCTCGGTCTAGAAAGTACAAAACTATGCCTGTTTCCCGTCACTTCGATATATGGATCGCATGATGTTGTTCGGGGATGCCCGAGAAGGTGCTCTTTGGTCAATGAGGCGTGCAGGCCTTCTTAATGGAGAAATTTCTCTCCTACGCTGAAAGAAATCCCACAGGAATGAACGCCGCTCCTGTATTTAAATGTTCTCAGTCCCCTTGACGGATGTGAAATGTTGTAGACATGGTTTCCAGTATCGTTCATTGAATCTCTAAGCAAGTAATTGACAGAGAATATTCTTATTAGCTTTATACGTCTTTTTTTAACAAATTATTAAAAATAAAAATGTTTTTGTTTTCAACCCCTTTTCTTGTAAATATCAATACATTCTTAATCAATATAGATATTGTATATAGAATTTATAAACAAAATACTGAAAACATTATTAAGGGAAGGACAAATTGAATTTATATAAAAAAGTAGTACATTTGTTTGACAACAGAAGACGAAACAAAATTAATAACCGTATATTGCCTTTTCTACATTGAGAAGAATATTTTCATAATATTAATAGCAGCAAGTGTGAATATTGATGGAGGTAAAACTGAGGTAATATATTTATAAAAATGGTGAAATACTTAAATGAAAACTCTAAAGCAATCAGATCAGAAAAAACAGCACAAACAAATCTAAAATATAAAGGCGTGGTTCAAGGATGCTCAAAGTTTCTCAAATTATTTAATAAATCATTTAGCAGGTATTATCCAAATATGGAATGCTATTTGAATGTAAAATTAATCTGTCAAAACATCTTAAATGTTCCACTATATGTTACGCTGCAGGAATAATACAGGAAAAAGAAGATTACAAACAACCATCACTAATTGATTAAACTAAATTAAACATAACATTTCAAAAGGAAAACCAAAATATTGGCATTTTGGAAAAAGAATCTCTGAAGTTTTTAGATCATTGAAGTCTTAGAACGAGAAATATTACTTAACTATTTAGAAGCTAAAGTTATCACAACAAATAGCAGACATAAATTTAAAAATTGGCAAAATTTGAAATGACCTTGCAGCACCATTCATAAAACATTGAGGAATAAAACCAGGCCAAAAACAATTATGAAACTTTATGAGACAATTATGTTACCAATATTACGGTAGTAAACGTGTGTAATATAACGGTAGTAAATTTTAGACTTCCAGAATACAAAATAGATTTTTCAGTTTTTAAACATGATGAAAAAATAAACTCAGAAGGTAAATGGTAAATGAAATCATAAAAATAGAATTTAACAAAGATGGAATAAATAATAAACTATACTTGTCGAAAAATTGCTTCAACACAGAAAAAAATTGAAAATAAATAATCGCCAAAATGCATACCATTAATCCCAAGGGAAGAGAGAGATAGTCTAAAGTGATTAAAAGATAGAAAAGAGGTCTTTGCTGTAATCAAAAAAGCATGACCTAACCTGAAGAAAAACTTTTTTAGATACCATAGCTTAAAATTCATTTGTAATCGGGATGCCAGATTATGCAATTTGTGGAAACGATGGAGGAAATAAAAAAATACTTAAACTGGACTAATTGGTGTCAGAAAGTATCAAAGAGAAAATGCATTAACTGCTATTTTATCGAAGTAATATATTTAAATTTAAACCAATATTCCTGCAATAAACGCCTTAATGATAAAATGTTCATTTAAAATAATTTAAGCATTGTATGCTTCTTTAAAAGATAAAATATAATATAGATGCTATGTCTATATCACTGATTTCAATCACTATTGGATATTTTTATAATATTGTCATTTTGATCAACTATATCTTAAAAATATTGATCAATAGACTCTAGATAAAATATGATCAAAGAAGAACTTCAAATAATAGGATAATTTATATAGAATAGTTAGTACACACCTATAATGAGTAAAATTTACGGAGGTAGCAGAATAGGCGCATTTTATTTTAAACTCCATTAGTTTCCAGAAACCAAAAATACCGGGTGTTCCCGTGGTGATGATACAAACTTTCAGGAATGATGGAGAGGGAAAATTTATCTATTTAAGTAAGAGAACCTAAGTTCGAAAATGCCTCAATCACAAGTTATAAGCCAAAGCCATTTTTCGCAGGATGAAGGAAATATAACAATAGTATAAGGGTAGGCAACCTACTCAACATGTAGGTGTACATCATGAGGGGTTTGGAAAGATACTCCACTGATGCAATGCAGAAGACATGAGTTTTAAACTTTAGTAATTCAATGGAGATAGTGTAAGGTGATTAATCCGGATATACAGGTTTAGTAGACTGCAAGTTGAAGATTACACTTAATCATCCAGTACAAAATATCATATAAGTTTGCGAAACTTACAGACAAAGAATTTACTTTAATGTCATGTCAGCATCAAAGCTAGATAATGCCATTTTGAACAAATGTTATAAATATTTTCCTAGCTTGTGGAAATAGTGTAAGTATAATGAAATTATTGCATCTATAAAAAGTAATTTATCGGGTTTCTTATTCCATTTTCATAGGTGTCCTAAAACAATTTTGGCATATAACGTGAGACTGGAGCACTTCCATACTGGGGCTCCCTATCTAATATTAACGCATTTTCCCTTTTGCATAGTCCCTGAAAGTTTGTATCTTTAACACAGGAACATCCGGTATAAATATGTTACCATATACATACTCTTCATTTACACAATTACTGCACGATTATACTGTAGTATAGTGAATGTTCCAATACAAAGGTTCATCGTGCAGAAGCTCGTAAGTTAAGCGGATTCCTCAGAAATTTGAATAGTGAATCCATAAAATTAAATTTTTCAATTTCAAAATCGTAAACCACTTTTACAGATGTAAAAATAATTCTATATAATTTTTAATCTTTTTTTCCCGATACAACAGTGGCTAGATTGCTTTTTAAGTTTCGGTTTTCATGTACATATAGTGGTCCGATTTCTTTGACTTTCAGGAACTATTTTTTTATTTTATTTAAATAGTATATATACATAGTTTCATTTGGTGAAAATATCTATATATACATATTGTTCATTTATGATTACCTAAAGCTCATGTTGAAAAATTGGTGCCGCTAGAGCGATTTTTAAATTTTGGTTTTCAAGTAAACTCCTCTGATTTCACCGATTTCGAGAAATTATTTTTCTTATTTTATTTCATTGACATATACCTAGTTTCGTTAAGAAAAAGTAAAAATTGCAGCAGCTAGAGTGATTCTCTTTAGGTTAACCCCCATTCCTAATGGTCCAATTTTGCTTGTTTTTGCACTTAATGAATAGTTTGTCAGTTGATCGCCATATACCTAATTTCTTTGAGAAAAAACCAAAATTGCGACCCCTAGAGCGTTAACACACACACACACATACCTACAAAAATTTCATCGTCATTTTTGGTGCCTAGTAAGTAGGATCGATGGAGATTTGAAGAAATGTTTGAAAAACCTTTTCATGGACACAATCGCAATAGATACTCGTATATTCGCTAAAATTGCGGCCGCTAGAGTGTTAACAGACACAAATATAAGCATATACTTCGCTTTAGTTCAACCCCCATTCCTAATGGTCCAGTTTTATTGGTTTTTGAACTCGATGAATTGTTTGTTAATTGATTGTTATATGTAGAGTTTCGTTGAGAAAAAGCAAAAATTGCGACCGCTGGAGCGTTAACACACACGCACACACACACACACACACACACACACACAAAATGGTTTTAATGTCTAGAAAGAAGAATCTACAGATATTCGAAAATATTTTATCGCTAAAATCATAAAACGATATTCTATTTTTTCAGAGGAAAGAAATGTTTCATTCTTAAAACTTCAAAGGTATATTGTCACTAATTAGTATGGTTCTTGAAAGTAGATCAAGTACATAATTTAATGTTATTTTCGTACAGTTTGCATTTCTAATAAAGATGATTGTATAAACTAGCATTTCAATTTTAAATCACTGTATTTCATCTTTGGTATATTTTATTTGTTGTAATAATTAATACAATCTATGCATGATGTATGTGTTACTTTGCGTGATATTCATTTCTAAAAGACAATGTTTTGCACAAGCACAAGTTTTTGTTGTTCACAGTGTTTGCTTAAGTTGTTTTGACCTTTGCTTTTCACGTAGTATGGTTTATAATATCACGCGATATTATAAACTTGTAAACAAACACTGGGCTCTGTTTTCAACGTTCAACATTTTCTACATGATAAACACATTTCGTGCCTAACGCTTCTAACGTTGCCATGAATTCAAAAGTGCTTATTCTCATTAGACACTGATTCGTCACACTGATGATTTATATACCTATTCTGAAGGCGAGGAAAAATATTATGAATAAAATATACAGATGTTATTAGGCAGTAATGATGCCAGTATATAACTTCAATGTTACAAAATGGCAAAATCGTATGTAACATTGAAGTTCTGTTGTGTAGTTCTAGTTAGAGTTTTCACACGATGAAATGGTTTGTAACCTTAAATGAGATAGCTATATAACAGAATCAAATGTATGGTACATTGAAATATAGAAACACTGTGATAATTTACAGACTCATATTTTCAATTTTAGTCTTTTTGACTAAAATTTGCGAATGGAAGTTGCATCATAGATAAATTTCAATATATTTTATTTACAATGCTGTGACGGTTTTGTCATATTTCGATGTGCAGTGATCTTCTTCTGGTTTGCAAGAATATCTATCTGAAAAAAAATTTGTAGTATTTGAAGGAAATGATAAAAGATTTTATGAACAGAGATTATTGTTATTTATACGTTTTTCTACAAAATGCATTGCTTTTTCTCTAACTGCAATGTCCACAAATAACAATTTTGACAAACGTTTTAGTAGTCTTAAGAAGCAATAATTCAAATCCCATGCATCACAAAAATATAAAACAAATTCCTTTATTATAAGCATGCATAACTGCCGCGCTTTATATCTAGATGCGGACATCTCAATGTGGCAATTAAAATTTTAGGGCTTTAGTTATAAACCTTGTCCGCTCACCTGATGTTTTACGTCGGCTACCTCCTACAGTAAAAGTTGTGCCCTCACTTCAACTTCCTTCGTTCCTTTCGTACGCTCTTGAACTTTGTTTTCTGAACTTGTTCCCTGCTGCCTCAGGGTAGTCTACATTCATTCGCGATGGCAAATATCTGAGTCTGGAAATATGAATGTTTTTGTATAAAACTATTTTAAATGCAATCCATTTCGTTGTGATAGAATTTATTGGTTCGGTTTCCAATAAGATCGTTCTGACCAAAGTTTGTTTTAGGGGTTCTTATTAGTCCCGATCAATGGCAAATGCCAGGAGGAGGGCATATTCTAAACTTAGGCCTGAAACGCTTCCTTCCCAAATATAAAACATCCGTTCCCTACTTATCATTTAATTTATAATCAATATTCATTGCTTGTGATGTCTCGACAGTAAATATGGGCGTTAAACACTAATAAAAAGACGCTGTCAATAAAGCAAGAGTTAGAACTAAAGCCTGATATTTTTTCATTCTTTCTAAATTTTAACGCGTCTAAATAAAATGTCTGATTCCAGGAAAAAGACTGTAGTGGTCTGGGATGGTAAACTGCTAGAACGTTTTAGTCATTATGTATAAAATGAAAATGTTTGAGAGGGCACAAATAAACGGTGCAATGTACACAAATTTCTAAGATATCCGTACAAATATAATTAAACCGCGTCTAATGGCAAGGAAGTAATAGATTTTATGAAGTGTAGGTAATAATTACACTGCTAATGTTGAGATTACTATTGGATTTTCAATTTTAAAGTCTAATGTCGGATTAAATTAATTGAAATTTTCTTTTTCATAAAACTGAGAATGGGGGCCATCAGGTTAATTCAAATTAATAAATAATATCCAATATTCTAAGTTAATTTAAGTGCTGAGATCATAGAGTAAAAGATCTAATTATAATACATGATAAAATCCAGAAGGTGGAGGGGAAGGAAAAAAGATAGGGAAATAGAAAAGGAGAAGTAAAGAAGTCAACTTTCATAAACTGGAATATGAAAGTTCATATCCCACCAAATTTTCTTTTTTTTTCTGTCCTCCTACACCATATTTCTCCGATTTCAAGGTTAAACCTATATACAAAATATACTCTTCTAGGGAAGTTCACCTTTGACATTGAAAAAAAAATTCACGTTTTCTTTCTAAAATTTTCTAAGAGTTGTTAAAATGAGATGTTGTGTTCCAAAATCTGTTCAAAATAAAATTAAATGTATTTCTTTACGTTGAAAAAGTATTAATTCTTAATGTGTTTATTATAGATTTGCATCAAAATAGCATTTTCATCATTATTTCCAATATTTTTGAAATTTCTGAATAATGTTTACTTTAATGTAAAAATAAAATATAAATATAAATCTCAGTAGTGAAAATCTGTACATGCAAATGTAGGGAACATTTTTCTGAATGTTTTTATTTTAAAGACAATTTTTACACTTTTTACCATTTTAAGATGGTTTCTATTCGACTAAAGATAAAGACTGAAGTTCGTGCTCAGTTCAATAACAGAAATCTCTATGCAAAGTATCATGAAATTACTTTGAAAATTCTAAAAATTATTATGTAAACAGATACGAAAAACAAAATTTTACGAAAATGAGCTACAAACTTAAATTGCGTAATGACAGCTTTTAGATATATTTTCTAGTAGCCCTTTGTTGCATTAATTACCTTTAAATTCATGTATTTTCTTGCAATAAAACATCTTTTCTTACCCTACTTGGTTATACTTCACCAAAATCACATAAAAAAGAAGAAAAAGAAATTATCTCCTAATCTGGTGGTTTCAATTTCAAAATCAACAATAAATACTACATGTTTTTAACAGATCTACCACACATAACAAATTCACCAAACTACTGGATTGAAAAAATCCAAGGAACAGTACAAAATTTAAATCAATAAATTACAAATAACTTAGTCCTCAGGTAAGGAACAAGGCATGGCTGGGATTGGTTCAAAGATCCAATTGTAATCGCACATGAAATGTCCATTGTTCAATCAATTTTATAGGCATTGAGAAAAAATTCAAAGACATGATGCTAAAAGGTTGTTTCAAAATAACACGCAAAACATTTTTTTACCTCCGAAGCTGTACATATCCCCATGAGATTCTTGCACTTTTCTTATTGTGACATAATAGTAAACATTTTATCAATATTACGGCCTTTTTCTCATAAGTTTACCTGTTCTGACTCTTTTTCCTAATGGTTTACTATACACAAAATTAAACGATTTTTATCTTATTAACTTCAGTTTTAGTTTTCAAAACTTGTAATATTTGGCGAATTTGGCGAATTTGACGAATGCCAATTTTTATTTCAATATTATAAAACAATTAAATTTATGAAGACATTTTGCTTGGAATAATGCAACTTCTGTAGTTATATTGCACTATTGTTTATACTATTCATAATAAAATACTTTACATTATTAATAGTTATTCGTATAACTACAAGCGTCGCAATATTTCAGAAGAAACTTATTTTCATTTACAGTATCTTCTGAGATCATTGTTATTTACCTGGACTTGCTCTTTTTAATTTTAGAGATATAAAGTAATTAAGTATTTAGTAATTACAATTGCTTTTATATTTCCGGATTCTAATGGTCAAACCGTTGTATTGTCTGATGTACAAGTTCCTTTGTAATTAATGAATATTAGAATAGGCATTAGTAAATAGTGTTTTATATGTTTTCATCTACATTTATATACTTTAATAATTTATACATGCTTTGATGGTCATTATTATTTAAATTATAAACTCCATATAGGGACGTAACAATTATAGAAATGAAGCCAATAATAGCACATATTCTATTAATAATAATAAGTTTTGAAAGTTATAAGCTATATTCTTTAACACCGTATGATGGATGAAATTTTGACAAATGCAATGAACATTTTATATGTAATTGTTTCATCATAAAATCAAATTGTAATTATATTTATTTAAAATATGAGTAATTCCTATTTCATCTTTTTGTGATTGTTACTGTTGTATTCCAAATATTTTAAGAAAATCGCTAGGCTATTTGTATTCATTTCGCAATGTTCTCAAGAAATATTCGTCTTGGTTCACTAGAATAATAATCATCAATTTATCAACCGTAGATATGATAATTACTTTTAACAGTAGGCAATACTTGTGAAATCAAATGTAGAGGCATTCAGAGTACAGCGGTAGAACTAAATCTGCCTAAGCCTCTTTCTCTGGGATGCGAGCTACTTTCTTCTGAACGCAGTTTTTAGCACTGACGCAATACTTTGAAACAACATTTGTGACGGCATGAGCAAACCTTGTGCTGTAACACATATAATAGTGTAACGTTTAAAACTTACACACTTAATGACCAGTAAACGAGAGGGAAGGGTTTGGTGTGGAATGTCATGACGTTCCTTCTGTTCTAGAACCTGATGAGCCGATTTAGTCCCCCGTTGTCGTTTGATTACTAGGGACGAGTGGGGATTGCCTAATGAAGCCTCTAGATCGGAATTTCGATGAGTCTAGAGCTGAATTCCAAACCAAATCGCCCTTTCTTTGGATTTAAAACGCGCATCTTACCTTATCTGTCACTGTGCGTGATGCGAGAGCGAGAACTTCTACAAAGACGTTTCCAAATGGCGTTGCCCAACCCTGCCCTGTGAACATCCTAAGAGTGGTTTGCATCACAACAAGACAAACAACTGTTGCAAAATTCCAAGAAATGAAGTTTAGTAAGATGACTACTGTTTAGTTTCAGTAAAAGCTTCAGAAGTAGAAACAGTAAAAGAATATTAACTTCACTTTTACAAGATGGAAGTAAAAATGCCATAATTTTTCTACTGCATTAAATATAAATGAAAAATAATTAATAATTCAGGAAGAAGGTAGAATAATAAAATGAATAAAATATTTCATTTCAAAATGAGAATCAGATATAAAAATCTGTGGAATTTAAATTCTTGACAAGCTTAATGTTAAAATCATCTAAATGCAATAAAATATTATCACTACGACAAATTCGGAGAGAGGTCTCACAATGAGAATATTTTTGTTGAACACCCTATGTACGCTTCTTTCTTTCTTCCCCGTTTCACCTTGCCCTGTATTGCCAAACTGAATATAAACTAAAATAATGTAAACGTATCTAGCCTACCTTAATAATGGACAATGTTCTGAAATTTTTGGAATAAACACGCAATGGTAACACTTCGTACAAAAGAAAGTAGCATTACTCAGAAATCGGTAACGCATTAAAATGCACCCATCCAGGGCCTTTAGGTTGACTAACCATTCATTAACGATGTTGGTTACAAGAATATGATATTAATTATTTTTTAATTATTTTTTCGAAAATAAAACCTAGTTTAAAATAATTCAAGAAATTAATAAGATATAATTAAAATATCAATTATTCTGGAAGACTGCCAGTCTATTTTAATTATATTACACATAGCGTTAAAGCATTGAAACACAACAGAGATGTAAACATCCTTTTTAATTACTGCGTCTTCTAAAGTCGCTTGTAATGAAATCGAGATCTAAAATCTTTTCCGCTTCCTTCTTTGAGAGCTATTTAGCTGAAATTAGTTTTCTCCAAATATGCACGACACTTTTAGGGATACGATCTGGAACGTAATTTCCTGCTCGGGGACGAGTGAAGACGTGAAGAGAACTGGAAACGAGCTTGGTGTTAATAAACCTCCGAATAAGAACGAGTCTCAATTTCTCTCGCGAAATAAGCTTCATGAAACAATCGTGGAACGTCAGGCTGTTTTCTAAATGAAGTAGTAATTAAAACGGATAAGGCAGAACGTAATTAAACCTTGCGTTGGAGTCGACAACAAGCAAAAGAAAATGGAAGGCTTAGAACTTAGATTTGTGTGAGGTAATATATTTGTGCTTGCATCCGACATTCCCCTGAAATGAGCTGCTTTAGCGTGAAAACAACTTAACAAAATGTTCGTATTCCAGTTAAGATAGGCAGTCTTTTGTAAGAATGCAATCGCTTTTACGTTTTTTTATTCTTGGTCATACTACATTGCAAAAAGTACATTCGTTACCGTATTACAGTAGATGAATGGACAGGTAATCGAAAATTATTTCTGAATCTTGCCTACATGACCTACAATTCTTCAACGCATTAGTTCAAGTTGTAATCAAATATTCATATCTGCATCGTTTCGTAGCGATTTGTTTAACTTAACCATTTTATGACTTTAAGTTAAATCTTCACCCAAAGACTCCTTACAAATGTGTAATATTGATTTTGAAAGCTCTTATGAAAATAGAACTTCAACCCAACCTACATTTCTTATTTATAGTAGAGATCAGTTTATTTTGTAGACTTTCCTAAAATATTTTCCACAACAATGCGTAAAGTTGTCATTTGCTCAATCGTTGTAAGCACCTGAGGCTAATCTCTAAAACTCCTAATCTTTATTCCTAAGAAAATCAGTTAGTTACAATATGCACTGCTATTCAATTTACGCACAAAAATAAACGTTTTCAATGTAACATCATTTAGTAATAAAGTAATGCTTTACCTCGATCTTTCACGATGTAAATATTACACGTAAGACAAATAAGTAAGAAATTTAACATTCTTATTAGCCGAGCATGGTGGCTCAGCTGGTAACACTTGAGACTCGCATTCGAGAGGTGGTATCTGATTCAATTCCCGTTGGGCCGGCCATCCTGGTCACTTAGGCGAATGCAGAGATGAATATTTACATTCCAAGATTTTCGGCTTTCCCATTTCATATCATTTCATTCTGTTGGTTCTCTTACAGGGTCGAAAGTGTTAAAACGAGGTGGGTAAGTGCGGTGTGATAGTGGCTTGCGCTTTGGAAAGATTCTGTCCTACCGATAAGAATGAAATTTAATCTTCTGAGATGTTCGCACGACTCGGGAAGGCCTCCACCGGCGACCAGGTGTTTTATCTGGAAACATGCTATGGACCCCAATTGCGCGCGCGTAATCACCGAGCGGTGTTCTCTCAATCATTCTTTCCTCCCGCAAGCGCATCAATTGGGGACATAAGCGCAAGTACCGAAGTATCCCCGTATCAGACCATCCATCCATTAATCACTGGTTAATAATGTAGTATTCAGTTTCTATTGTTTCACGGATCTGATTAATTCACTGTTCACCACTCCAGAAGGCTTGCATTCTTAATTCTTTCTTTACGGTTATTTAATGTTCATTTTTCTTTGAATAGCAGTTCATAAATTACCATACACTAACTTATATACACACATATGTATGTATGTATGTATGTATGTATGTATGTATGTATGTATGTATGCATGTATGCATGTATGCATGTATGTATGTATGCATGTATGTATGTATGCATGTATGTATGTATGTATGTATGTATGTATGTATGTATGTATGTATGTATGTATGTATGTATGTATGTATGTATGTATGTATGTATTGGGTAGGATTTTTGGGGTCAAAACTGATAGAGCAAATTCCGCAACCTCGACAATAATCATTTCAGTACCTGAGTCTCAATAATGCTAACACCGGACATATTTAACTTTTCCTAGTCGCTTTATTGTTTATGGTTGGTTTAGACGGTCATAAAAACATTATTATGAGTAAAAACATGCTGTGATTTCATGGTTACTTGTTTCTTACAGGTTATGAGTTTAAAAATCACAAACTAACGACCATAATGAAATATTATTTAATGTAAATTTTACGCTGTTGTGGAAAAATCATTGTTTTGCCCACATGCCTACAGTTATTTTTTTAGGGACTGGCTTTTTTAAGAAGCCAGCCTTCCTTATTAACTTCACGCTCCCAACACGATACTATAGGAATTGATATCCTAGATAAGTATTAATAAATTATATGTTTTAACATGTATTTTTTGTGTGTTACAGATGCTCCACCGTGTGTCAGAGTGTGTCTTGTGAGAGGTTCCTGAAGCACGAGGATTGAGACAGTGTTTTATATTTTTGAATTACTTAACGAATAGCTACAAAAAAAATCATCCTAGCAACACGTTTGCACTTATTATTGTTAAACCGCCTGCTTTTATTTGTATACCAGAACAGCATAATGTGTAAAAATGCATTAATGTTGCTTCTATTAATTTTTCGAACTAACAGAAGAACCTCACGGAATGGAGAGTTAGGTCGACGTATTAAACTGTTTCAAATGCCAAATGTGCAATGAAACAATACATTGATCATAACGAAACGAGTGGTTTCATAAATGCAGCCTTGTCACATTAGTCATAATTGCAATTACCTTCAACACCGATAAAGCAAAACAGTATAGGCGTGGTTTCTCAACAATGTATCCCGCTTTGTAAAAGATATACTTGCACGTGTTGCTAATTTTTCAGATGAGAGTTGGAAATGTGAAAGTGACTAAAGAATGATGAAATTGATACGATCCTAAATGTTGTAGTCAGAAACGAGGTCTAACGCACTTTATAAGATTTTTGTGCGCTTGAAGAAATACACATATAGAGATTGAACCTGCAAGAGCATGCTCTATTGGGAACTAGAGACTTGGGGAAGAGACGACTTTAAGCAAAATCTGTATCTCCGCTTCTCCTTCTAATACGGAATTCAAAGTTCGCTTGTACCCTTTTCTCCATACCAAACGCCTTCCTTCCAACATTGACATTCGGACTTGACTTTTAACTCCGTGAGGTTCGTTTGTCTTTCTGAGTAGCTTATCTCTTCAGCTAAAGAATGAATGCTTGTGTTGCATCATTGGCATTTATAAATAAAATCATAATTCAACCAAATTTTGTCATATTTTTATTATAAACGTCTGTACCACTTATAACTTTATAACTTTATATCAAAATTTATGTAAATAGCTGAGCTCAAGAAGAAAAGTTCATTATACTATGGCTATAAACATTCTTAGGTACTAAGATAAAAAAAAATTGTCGAAAGTGATCCCAGCTGCAGTCATTACATTTTTTTTTAAAAATGATGCAGTATTTGACTTTTTCAAAGTCAAAGGACCCAAATTGATATGAAATATAATTTTTTCTCACTCCACATATATGTTAATAGATGTACTTTGTATACTTACAATTTATTTTGGGGTTGACTACTGTGGAGAAAATATATCGAGAAACTCTGAGCATATTTGCTTAAGTTAAAGTAGGATGGATATAGAGAAGTATAAAGAGAGGAATAAATGTCTTCAAAGAATGCCCTTCATATGTTACAGATTTATAATGCCAGAGTTTATAGACATTTTCAAGTACCTCGTTTGATGTAAATTTAAGAATCATATTACAATTTCTAAGCCTCTTGGTTTTAAATAGGCAGTAAAAGTACCTATATGCATTGATTGCAGAAGTCAATGTCATACTCGCATACGTAAACTAAAAGTGTTAATGGAAACTATGGTTCGATTTTTTTTAATTGTGTTTAACGTCCGTTTTTACTACTGAGGCACCACAGGCGGTGAACACTGGTAATACATGAGATGAAATGATATATTGGGAAAGGATTTTTTTAAGGAAGGAAACGTTACAGGCCTATGTTTAGGGTACCTCCCCGGCATTTGCCAATTATGAAGATTGAGAAAAACCTGGAAAAAACCTCAGTTAGGGAGGACGGCCCTGGCAGGATTCGAACCCCAGACCTCCCGCTCACGAGTTCGCGCCTTAACGACCTCGACCACCCGTGGCGGTAGCAATGGTTCATATGGAAACATGGCGAGAGACGCCATTGGCAAATCCAGTGAATGGGGGAAGCTGAAAGTTCGAGGAAAATGGCCCAGATGTCGTTTTGTCCATCCCTCAAGCCCAAACCCGCTTCGTTTGGTTATATGATGACGTCGCTACAAATACGTTTCTTCTTCTTTAGCTGTATTTACCTTATTCCATATATAGGACTTAGACACCAATGCCCAGGTCAATCGGCTGTCGGGGAGCTCTGCTCATGACTCACACTGAGGAGTTCCCTAAATAGATGGTCAATCCTAAGTCAGGCTTATCTCGATGACATAACAAACACAGAAGTCGTAGACACAAACACATAGATGGAATAAAGAAGAGTGATGAAATGGAATGTGAACATGTGGCAGAGGATACTAAGCCCATATTTGCCCTTTCTCAAAATGGAATGACAACAAGCAGAGAAAACCTCATTCGGGTTAGCCGGCCTTAGGTACCGAACCGAGAACCTCTTTAACACGAGTGCCAATTGTTACCGCCTGTACCCGGTCGGAATGTTAAAAAAATTAAAGGAAAGGCTGTTTTGATTTTATTTATTAGTATTTAAATACTAATGAAGGTATCATTATTATGAAGCTAAAAAAAAGTATATTGTAAAATTCTTATAATTTTTAGACGGTAACTGCAAAGATAAATTAAGAAAAGTGAAACTCAAATTACAATGGATAATATTGCGTAATTTAACAATAAGTTAATGAGGTAGAATATTTTAGTATTGTTTAATAAAAAATGAATATCCCTTTATTATTTTTTTAATTATGGATGAGAACACAGAACATTCAATTGTATCAGGTCGTGGAATTGTTTTGTACTTTGGCACTCAATTCAAGTAAATTAAATTAAAATAGTTTATTTTATTTCAATTTTGATTAAAATAACATTGTGAGATATTTGTTATAAATATATTTCTCGTTGCTCTTTAATTTATGGTAAGAATAATATCTATATAAATAAAGTAGCTGTTGGTCAAGGTCTTCAGAGAAAAGATCTAAAAAGATGTATATTTTTTCTATTCCACTGTATTCTGTCCTTACTTCAAATCTCGAATTGCAGTGTTGAGTGTTAATGATGGTGAGCAAATATTAGATTATCCTAAATATTAAATATGAAGTCCTCACCAAATTTTATTTCAGTTCAAATTTTAAAAGTGTTTGGGGAAAACCTATAGTAGTTTATTTTGAATAAAAAGGTAGTACTCGTAGTACCTAGTAGTAGTTCCATAGGTCGCGAGCGAACTCTGGTGATCCCGGGGGACATTCTCAGCAATTGTGGTTGCTAGCCTTTGGGAATGTTCCAGGCTACAGAGAAACTCCAAGAGCTTAGTCCCCGCTAATTGAGTTAGCATAAACGAATAAGCAAAATTGAACGTCAAAAAGCTAGTAATAAAGATAAATTATTTGCTTTATGGAGTAATTTAAATCCATAAAAAGACAATCTTTTATTAGTAATTAAGTATGTGTGTTCTAATAGTGGTTATAATGCTAATTTTTATAAAGTTCAAAATTATTCATTTTTACTGCAAATTAACAATAAAGCTTGTTTTGATTAAATAATGCAGTTTATATATCTGTGTCACTTATAAATATTTTAAAAGTATTTAAACTTATAAAATATAGATTTTTGCTTAATATTTAATATTTAAAATCATTTGGTAAAAGTTCAGTTTTTCTATAGGATTAGATATTATTTCAGAAATTATTAAAATATTCATTTAAACTTTTACAAATCTGATGTATAAATATATTGATACTGTTGATCTAGAGTGAGCAAATCCGGACCGATAAACTATACCCTCCAAGGGCAAATAAGACTGTGCATCCTTTTTGACAATAGGGGGGAAAATCCTGCCTAATAGATAGCATTTTTTTCGTATTGCTCATATGTAGCAGTACACACCATTAACACATTTTCCTGTTATCTAACCTAACTTTCCTAAACTGCTGCAGCAACCGTGACTTAGGTACCACAGTGAATTGAAATACTACAAAGTGTTTTTAGAACTGAATGGCACTAAAAGAAGGTTCTTGTACAAACATGTAATACATACACCATTAAAATATCAAAGGTCTAAATAAGAATATTGGGGAATCTTTGTGGAGCGCATTGCATATCTAGAAAATGGTCAATTTGAGAATGTCAGCTTTATACGAATTTTTCACCGTTAAGCGCATTTATACTGGTCGATTTTTTCCTGCTATGATAGTCGCAAAAGCTGATAAATGTGAAAGTTGATCAGGAAAAAATATGTTAAGCCCTTAAAAGTATAAATATATAAACATGAAATTTCGAAAAATCCAAAACCTAGTCGTAATGGATTTTCATACACAAATTGTCTGTTTTCTTAGAATTAATTTAAGGTATATATTTGAAACGTTTATAATTTCATCTTAAGGATAAAGTTGTTAATTTTGATTCATAGTTATAAGACAAAATTCACAAGATTTTTTTATGTTATGGCATTGATGATGTAGAAATGTTACATTCCAGACATATTCATGACTATAGATTGACAAATAATTTTCATGGTTTGCGCTGAATAGTTTTCAATAATTACTTTTTTGACACAGTGCGTCAAATAAGCCTTTAAACATTGTAGCACCGGAAATTTAAAGAATTTTAGCTCTCTAAAAATGTCCTGTTCCACAAATTTCATGTAAGAATAATAACAAATTGGCAACTGGAAAAAAGTTTCGATTTAAAAGGAGAAATGTATTATTTCGAAGATGACGGATTCTCACCAGTTGGCCATCTCTTTCTAGAGGGCGTGTTTATATATTCACATCCAATTTCAGACAATCTACCCCTACCCGTTACCTACCCCCACCCACCTCTAGTATCACCACCCTCTTGGAAGCGCAGCGTCGTCTCTTTCATTAAAACACGGGAAGGCTAAATTAAACCTTTACGAAGTTTACAACATCTAGGGAACTAATTATACAAAACTTTACAAATTATACGAAAAGCATGATGGGACCACATGTAGTGTGTGGAAATGTAAAAACGAATGCCTTGATGTACCAATCAAAACCACTGTTGTTTTCTTGTTACTTCTAGTTTTTAAGTTTAAGTCTGTATCTTGAAATAAATGTTAATTCAATATTTCTAAAAAAAGAATTGCAAGACTTCAAAGATTTTTCTACTGCATATATGTGTATTTCGTTTTTATCCTATGGTTGTCAAAATCCTATTTCACAACTCCTTATAAAGAAACTAAAATTAATAACCTTTATCAGAACAAGAAAATAAAACAACAATAAACTACGTTTCAATTAAAAATAATATATTTTAATAAATATTGCTTATATATTAACAATAAGTTAATATAAAAATCCATTAAGGTTATTTCATTTTCATTGCCCTTTCTTACAAGTAATATAGAGTATTTAGAAGAAAATTTAGAGAAGTTTCACTAACTCGCCCCCTCTTTTCTTTCATACTAGAGGAAATGTGTTTTACGTTATTATATATAAAATGAATAAAACATAATTTGCCGAACTCTGAAACATAAATAATATACACATATTATTCAAATATAATTATGTTATTTTTAATGTCCAGAATAAATATAAGGGTTTATAAAGTAAACCACCCATTTATCAGTAAAACCTTTGCATACAAATAAGCTGAATTATATAAACATTAATATGAAATTAAATATACATTTTGAGAACATAATGATTTTATTTTATTGCTCTGTAACATTAATGTTAATAAAGCTATAATATTAAATTAATATATAATTAATATTAATTAATAGCTATAATATTAAACCTTTTATATTATAATCATTAAAGAAGGCACTTTAATGTTGAGAATTTTCCAACGGAAGCTTAGAGCACTGTATTCGTTACTTTGCTCTTATGTCGTGAAGACAGTAATTCGTAATTAACCTGAAAAATGTACTATAAATAAAAGGTAAACTTAGGTCTTATGTCAATATAATCCGATATATAAAACTGCTTTTTATTGTATATGTTGATCATAGCTCTGCATATTTTGTTAGGTGTCCATGTTAGCGTTTATGTATTATTTTTTTAATAATTAACGAGTAAAACTCATTTTTCTGATAAGCTTTAATTTGGTACTAACAATTAGCACATGTTTAAGAGATATATATAAAAAGATCAAACAACCCTGTTATTTATAAAAATGAAATCATTATAGGTAATGATAATTAGTAACCATAATGAACCTGCGCCATCTAATCGGAATCCATATTTCTATTGTTACTGCTCTCAAATAAACTGTCACCAAATCTCTGGTAATTCTCCACTGTGCCACTGTTACTTTCTTACATAAAATATGAACAGAAACTGTTAATGCTACTTATATTACATATTATTAAGAATATTTGACGATATTTTAATAAAAAAGAAAAATGCATAAATGGTTTACTTTTACTATAAATAATCATTCTGTTCACAACGATTTGTTAAAAATGAATATACCAAATAGAGAACAAAATGGTTCCTCTGGTTTCTGACATGCTCACTACGCAACAAAGGAGAAAATGTGTGTTCAATAAAATTAGTAATTAACAGTTACATTTTCGTATATATTCTTTTAGTTGCCTACTGAGGAATGAAAATATATAAGTTATCTACAGTGGATGGTATGAGTTCCACCAAATAGAATAATTTCATATGCATATCCTTTACGTTGCAAAATTTCTTGGAATAAAATTGTAATTTACGATAAAACAAAAGCTAATTTGATACACTCCTGTGATTATATTTACAATTTTCTATATTGTTCTGTGTTTTTATTACTTCTCAGAGCTTATCTTACAATTAAAAAGAAAACTCTTCTGTTTTAATAATCAATTTATGCTATTTATCCTTCCAAGCGGATTGCACTATTTTTAACAGCTGAAGAAAATAATAATTTTAATTAACATTTTAGTTAGGACAAAATACTTTATAAATTGAATTTTTTCATTAAATTATATACCATTTTGTTTATCCACATTTCCTGTTTCCTTACAACCACCGCACTGCAATTCCATTATGAATTTGCGTTGTTGATTGTTGTGAACATAAATGTAGCTATTTGTATAAAGTTACATTTTTTCAAAATGTATTCTAACTTCTCAAGGCTATATTGCAATTAAAAGCTTACTAAAAATTCACATAAAATGTCTGTAAAACATCCAGATTGTGTTTGAATACAGGGGGATATGATTTGTATCGACAAACTTTCAGAGGTTGTTCGGGGATGTTTGCTGAGTGTTTTGATATAAGGAACCCTTGGTCTCCGGTAATTCGTTACAAGTAATTTGATGTTCATGTATCAGACATGAATGTCTCGTGGGCAAATGTAAATCATTCACCTATTCATCTTTTGACGGCAGTAATACTACATCAGTGTACAGAAACAGATTAATCAAAATTGGAATCTTGTGAACAAGGCTCTTCAGTAACCTTGGAAGAAGTGCATTGGTGTCATATCCTGTTCCTGAAGACATGATATGATATTAAAAGTTATTAGAATGTAATTAGTAGTTGATTGATTTATATCTGTCACTATCCATGAGAAACCGCCTGTGGTGCCTCAGTAGTGAAAACGGGCGTTAAACACTAATCAAAAAAAAAAAAAAAAAAACTATCCATGAGATTTACATTTCCTACATATCAATATCAAATTACTCTGTAACGACTTACCGGAGACCATGGATTCATTGCATTAAAACACTCAACAAACATCCCTGAACAACATCTAAAAATTTGTCAGTAGAGCTCATAACCACTGTGTATAAGAAAAAAAAAAACTATGTTAGAATAAAAATAGTTGTAGTATACAGAAAAGGTGTTAATTGAGGTCAAATATTCTACATACACGCTTCTATAAAGAAAACACACAAGTGGAATACATTGAATTTTTGTGAAAGAAGATTTCCGTTTGTAACAAATATACAAAGAATACATTTAATATAACTAAATACAATTGTGGTGAAAATTAATTCTGAAAACATTTAACATCTATTTATCAAAGAAAATTGCGAAAAAGATCACCTTGTGATCCCATTTTAGCTGTCCTATTATTTATAATTTTAAATAAAAGCTGCCGTTGCAGAGAATCTGTAGAGAATCTATGCGTTACATATTATTTGTAAATTATATTAACTGGTTTTATTGCTTACAATCCATTTTTATGTATTTCTCTACATTAATTGATTCAGTTTTTTGTTACACATAATTAATTCTTAATTCATAACTTCAATGTGAATATGTAAAAGTGAGCGTATAAAATGAATTTAAATAATTGCATACTGGCAGAATTGTTAAGCGCTATGGATCAAGAGAATTGAATTCCAAAATGAGCAATCTCAGAGTGAAATAGAATATTCATTTGCGTCAGTTCCGATGGTGATGAAACACAAATATCAGATATAGGTAGTTAGCCTGTGGTGCCTAAGTAGTATAAATTCTATTAAAAAAAAAAAAGACATAGGTAGTAAACTCCTCGATATTTATTTATTTCATTTTATACTGAAGTGCTTCAATAGACACTATCATATTTATTAATAATTAACCAGGGTCATTTTGAAATAGAGAGAACTGAAACTACAATATTACTAATATAATCAGTAGTTTTACCCTTTTTCTTGCAAAGTAGGGAATTATGTTTACTAGGTTGTAATCAGAATGCGTTCAATGCGACATTTTATTTAAAGAAGCACGGGTAAATAACAAACAAAGTGTCTGGCTCCAAAGAAAGGTTTATCTTGGAATTTAATCACAAGTTCTCTTCCCAGAGAAAATAAAAGTGCTGAAGATATTTTCCATTACCATTACTGTGGTACAATGAGTTTGTGTGTGGTATGTGTGATGAGATAGGCTGTTAAGTTAATTTCACACTTAATTTTGCTGAATGATCATATTATTGCACTCCAGCGTGATTATAAACATAGTTTATTCATTGGTTAAAACTAATTGCTTTTTTTCGATAATAGCATTTCCATTATTCATTAAATGATGATATCAACATTGAGTACACATTTTTATCTACCAAAATATAATAAGGAAAATATTATATACTATTATATATTACACAGCATAACAAACTAAAAATAAGCAAAATAAATTATTTAGAAAAAATATTATGTTTATAATAATTTCGTTTTTAGAATTATTTCGAAAGATGCAAACAGTAGTTTTATATATATATGAAATGATAAATTGGGAAATATTTTTTTTTAAAGGGAAGCGCTCCACGTCTAACATACTTCCCTAGCGTATACCATTTATGAGGACTAAAGAAAACTTTGGAAAAAAAAAAACTCAGTCAGAGAGAGAAGTACTTTGGGAATCAAACCCCAGTCCTCCCTCTCACGAGTTCTTGCCGGATCAACCTCGACCACCGTTATATTAGTCTCTCTTGCTCTGAATTCTCAAAACCCCCAACCTATTTTTCTGTGAAGATCTAAAATAGATTAGGTAATAAAACCTATGCAGAAATGGATTTTCAAAGCATTTTGTTTACCAAATGTTCATTATGCTTTAGCTGATAACTGTAAACATAAAACATTAGTACAAACCTACACCAGAGCAAATATATTCAAAAAGTTTTAACATATGTAGGTATATATGATATCAGTTCACGTATCATACATTAGCTCAAAATATGATATGACCACTAGCTAAGTGCTTAAAATACTCACTAACTAAATTATGTTGATATCTGCATTTAGCTTATTACCTATGTTCGACCAGGGTGACACAGCATTTAGAAGTAATGATTCAGTGGATATGACGAACTGTTATTTTTCATTTAAGCGTGTCTAAAGATGCGTCAGTTCTACTAGAAGAAAAAGGCTCTATTTATAAGTAGATCCCAAGCATTGTTGTTAAGAGATAAATATAAACTACACGACAAACTAAATTACTATAACATCCTTGCAAATTATCTCACAGCATGGGCTCTAAATGAGCTTCGCTTTTAGGTTTTGGCCCATGATGCATTTCATTTAATATGATTAATGTTTAGCATACCCGTAGATTTTATAGATTTAACAGTTTTTAAATATTGTTGGGTAATTGTAACCTTTATTGAGATGTTCTAAAAATTGGGGAAAATAAACAATAGTAAATTCAGATGCTAGCTGCCACCTGACATTCTTTTGCTAAAAAGTATTAAGTCATACGAGTATAGTTTTCCAAAATCAAACGGAAGGAGCAATAGATAGATGGCACTCCATAAAGGTTTTGAATATTTTATTCATCGCAGCAATTTTGTGAACATATGATGTCTAAAAGTAATATACCTTAAATTTACATTTAACTGATATATCTTTAACTAGATAAAGTGAACAAAAAGTCTTAATTTTCCCAGTCTTTCATCTTTCTGGTTGTTTTAAAAATTGTGATGTTATTTAAAATAATAACAAAATCTCTTTAAATGCTGTCAATCCCAACTTGCATGCCTCTAACAGAATCCAACATATTTTGTGTGTGTCTTAAAACAGTAGGCACTATAGGACTGCCTGTGATGCCTCAGCTTTAAAAACACTATAGGAAAGTGTATTTATTGAAAGATTGTGTTTTAGCAAATATTAACGCAAGCTAATCTATGTTGGCACATTCAACCAATTTAGGTACTTTTAATAAATATTTTGACAATTTAAAGTATATTTCTTAAATGTATTATCAATTTACCGTTAAAACAGAAATGTGAAAAATAAGTTACAAGAAAAAAAAGAAGAAAAAGAAAAAGAAAAAAATTAAGGAAAATAAAAAATATAACAATAAACGGTTAGGATTTATTTATTCATCAACTATTCTCACTGTTCAAATTTTACAGTAATGAGTACATTGTTTTAATCTTTTAAACTTCTCTTGCACCTATACTTCTCATGGGAATTCGAAATTCAGTTCAAGGCAAGTGTGTAATGCAAGCTCTCCTGGGAACAGGATATAACGAAAATTGTCAGTAGTGTTTGTTAGATAGCTTTTCTTGCATAAACATATTCTTTACCAGCAGCATGACTATCGCCAGCTTTTCCGACGGGTGTATGCGCTTGAGTCGCCACTACAAGTGACGGCGTTTCAGTGAATTACATAGTTCGCATGACTCGCCATCTGTCAGGAATGAGCTCAACTACATCTACGCAGCTTAATGCTAACATTTTTTTTCAAAACTTGAACATGACGAATGATTATTTAACTTTCACATTTTTGTGGTAAATTGTTTATTTTTTAAAATTATTTTTAAATGACGATTTTCTAATTTCCATAAACACATTTTACGCTATATAAAATGGCACGGCAATTATATTGGAAAAGTAAACGCAAAGAGAGAGAGAGGGGGAGGGAGAGAAAGAGAGAGAGAGAGAGAACGAAAATGTTAATAATTCGATTTACTATGTAAAAAGCTAATTTATTTCAAGAACTACAATTTATAAAAGAACATATTGTTTTGTACTACATTCCAAAATTTATATCTTTAGGATATCGGAGTATAAAAAGTGAAAAAAAAAATTTGGACATGTATTATATTTTAAAATGATTATGCAGCATCTTGATATTTCTGACTTTACCAAGTTTCATAAATATATGAAGGAACTTTAAGTATAAATGTTTGTTAATCGTTAACGACTCAAATCTTCTATAATAATCTTATGAAGTCAACACTTTCTTAATCTTAGGCGTTAGTTAAAATATGGAAATAAAATTTGTAAGGTCTCACACAAACGTTTGCTATGCCGAAAACAATTATAATAGTTTTTCTTTTTGTGTTGTTGCAGGTGAAAATGTTGTGATTATCATATTTATAAATAACTGAAACAACTATAGTGTAAAAAAGCAATTACATTTAACCAATGAATAAGCTGTGTTTATAATCACATTGCAGTGTAATAATATGACCGTTCAGAAAAATTAAATGTGAAATTAACTTAACTTGAGAAATCTGTCTCACCATACACACCAGTTCACTGTAGACAGTAATGGAGGCAGTGATAAGGGAAAATATCTTCAGTACTTTTATTTCCTCTGGGAAATGAACTTGTGATTAAATTTCAAAACAAGCATTTCTTTCTAGGCAGAGAATTTATGTTTTTTATTTACCTATATTGCTTCCTACTGCCACATCAGTCTTCACTATAGTTTGTCTCCCATATTGCACACTTTGAGATAGTTAAGTAAGAGCTTATCATATAGAATAAAATAAAACGCCTTTAGAAGCAAAAATAAATGTTTCTTGAAAATTTTAATTGCATTCATTGAGACCAATTCTAGAACAAATTCGAATCATAGTACAAAATGTAATACTATATGTGTTCCTCAAATTGTTGGATTATAATCACATACTATAGTTTAACCGAGAAACGTTAAACTGTGAAAAAAAAAAAAAACCAAAAAACGGCAACCAAAAAAGAAGATACCTATTTTTCTTTAGCTGGAATTCGCTTGTTTGTTCTGTTAGACTTAGGCAAAATGAAAAATATTATGTCATTACCTACCTGTGGTCCTAAATTTACACTTTAAACACACTGCAACTCTGATTTATATCTTAAGGGTTTCTTTGGTATTATCTTTAGAAGAATAATATTACAGCAAACTGAAATCCAAAACACTATGCATCAAATCAGCAAGCAATGTACATCTGAAACCGGTTCATTTACAGGTGAGTCACATATGCTTAGTAAAGTAATAAGAGACATACCAAAAAAGAACATTTGGTGCCTTATAAGTAATAACCCGCAATGCTTTATAGCGCACGTTTTAAAGTTGTTTGTATACTTGTGTAACAACATGTTCACAGCAGTATTTTCTTACTTTTTCATTTAACAATTCTTAATTGGTAAACATAAACTGAGAAATATAGTCAGTGCTGTGCGTCCACTTCAGAGCTGCCTAACGTCATTAAAATGTTTAAAAAGGAACTAAGTAGAATATTGGATTTTAAACATAATTTATTATTATTTATTAAATATATATTTATAAATTAATACGCCCATAAATAAATCGTTGCTTGAGTTACTAAAAATTTCTTTTATTTACTTTTCAATACCGTTCTATATATTTCATGTTTGTTTCACATTTTGGTATTTTATATTTTCTATAAGCTCATTTCAGGGAAATTTTACCAGTATTCATGTTTTAACAGTAATAATTTCACTTATTTACTTGAGTTATTTTCCATATAAATTTTCAATTTTATAATATTTAGTAATGCCCTTACAACTTAAATAGTACGTTTTAAAACAGTTTGGGCCGAGTGAAAGATGGAAGAACATATAATAATAGAAGCGAAGAAAGAAAAACAGAGTGATGCTGTAAACTGACTATTAAGTCATAATGTGATCGGAAAATCTTACTCAAGAAGCAACAATAATTGCAATTTGTAGCCAGACTCTACGAGAAATACTGTTGTTACATTATTCAAACTCAGGGGTTAAATTTTGCAATAAAATATCTCATAGATATAAAAGAAATAAAGAACATATATGTTACAAAATTCTACGACAGTTATTAGATAGAATTGAAATATATCTAAATTATAAATTACCAAAGTGCACATAAAGAGGGCATGTTTGTATATACTAGTCACAAACAATTCTTTTAGTTAAACTCCGAAAACTACTTTACATTTTAAGTAGAAAGCTTAAGTTAGAAAATTGAACAAAAATATGAATATAGCTCGCATGAAGTATCAATGGTTATAAATATGTGAGAAATATGCTTGTTAAATCAATTATACAGTTAGAGACTTAACTATTAAAATATACACCAATAGTTTGTAGTTTAGTGTCAATATATAAATTTGTTTTGCAATTTGTTCACAGATTCTGAAAATTGTAAGACAGTTGGCTATATGCATATCACTCTGTTTAGCAATATATCTATATAAATTTGCTATTTAAAGCCCCGCGAGATTTAATCTTAAAGTACATTAAATGCAATAATTTCTTTAGTGCCTATCATACTATATAATACGGCACAGTGGTTTTACTATATAACTAATAATGTCTGATTTCTGCATAAATATTCATTTTGTGGGTTTTCCCCCATTTAAATGGTTTTTGGAATTGATGTATCTTAATTGGAATGGCATCCACTTTCAACCGAAATGAACGTATTTTGAGTAAAACGTGGACATTTCAGAACGTAATTTAAACTTTACAGGGATTACCACTATATTTTATTAATTTTATATACATAAAATAATAAAAATGTTATACTTATGCTCTGTGTGTAAAGAATAAGTAATACAGATATTTGATTAATTTAGTTTATCTTTAAAATATGAAAAAATAGGAAAAATAAAGATTCTTTATAAACCAGGGCATTTTGGAAATATTAGTAATAGCTTTGTGACTTGTTGTTAGAGTCTCAAGGAAATCTTTTAGGTGTTTCTGGAATATATAAATAAAACTCTGAAACACTGAATAACAATTTTGAGTTTACAGAAGCAAAAACCATTATTTCTAGTAATGGGTGAATTGAACTACAAGGGAATAGCGTACTTTTGAATGGCAATTTGTTATATTTCGAAATATATAAACCATAGAAACCGGACTGAAACATCTGAATGTAAATGCATTGATATCAGAAGGACTGTTTTAGTGAGTAAATTACAGATTTCTTTAGTATTTTTTTTTTTTTGCTTGAGTTTAATGTTTCAACAAAACTGTTTTGCGGCTATCTACTCGTATATTTTGTTTGTTGTACAATTAGAAAAAAGAAACAAATGAAGCATGTCGGAGATATTAGCAATCTAAGATCATTAACTGTATATACAGCTTTCCAAATTAAAAATATCACTATTCGTATTTTAGACTTATTTGGTGATAGTTCTGCTAGGGTTGTGTTCAGCTAACTCTCAAAACCACCACCAGGTAGCAACATCATCCAGCGCGACAAGTGTAAACTTAGGAGGGTTGGTTGTTCAAGTAGCAATCTTCTATGCAGTGTATTGATTATTGATTCTGCCTAGAAATTCGAAAAAAAATATCTAATTAAGTTAGACATCCACAATATAGAGGAGAGAAAATATTTCAATATGCTGTGTTTACATATGTATCAAAGGCAAGAATAATTTATTTCGAAGCTAGGCTTTCTGTGCAATATTTCAGGTAATGTATAAAGTCCTAAATAATTAATTAAAATAATTTTTAGTATGGCAATAGGATACCCTTTTATGCCTTTGTACACCAGTTATAAGTTATTTTTCCCCAGAAATATTTTTCTAAACGGCAATTCCTTGGGTATTCTATAGCAAGCATTTATTTCTTAAAATTTTCCATGTATATATATATATATATATATATATGCTCCTATTTCTGCATCATTGTGCATATTGTTGTTTACAACTTCTTAAAAAGCTGGTTTTGTTTTCAGAATGTGGATTTAATGTGCGATAAAAATACCTACATAAAATAAAATGAAATTGTTACTGATGAGTTTTGGAGCTTATAAATTATAAATCAGTGAACTCAAATGCGAAACAGCAAAATAAACAGAAATCTTCATTTAATGTTTAATATTTTCCCCGTATAGCATATTTTGGTAGAATATTCTCAGTTATTTTCAAAAGATGTGCCGGACTTGTGTGGTCTGGGATCCCTATAAATGTGATACAGAAAATTAAGGAGTTGTTACTCATTCACTATAGATTTAACTTCCGATATTATTCCGAGGCATCCATATTCCGCTTTCAGAATTGTAATTCGTCCTCGCACTCCATTAGCTCCTTTTTGAACTGTGTTCAATACATAAAATACATTTGGTAAGTAAAGCTGCAGTTAACTGTTATCCAACTCAAGTTTTCATGTTTTATACACATTCCTTAGCTATGCTATCTCGCTTTGGCTAAAACTATGGAAATTAATGATAAAAATTCATATCAAAACTGATTTAACCTCCGGGTACTCAGCACCCTTGTATGAATGTACTCTAAGACTATTATATGTATAACTCATGAGAAATTTACTCATCATTCTAGCAGAAGTTACGGTCAATCCTGGTGGTCATGCTTGTCATACGAGGCCATACTTACCTCGTAGATCTAAGATCGCTGGTTCAGTCCCGGCCAGGATCTGTGGATTATTTCGGGCGTAAAAATCCGGATTATGGCTTCCTTCGGAAGGGAAGTAAAGCCTGGGTCTCGTGTCGTACATTTACGGCAGATAAAAGAACCTCAAATCTGAAACAAGAGGCCTCCGAGCAAAATTTATCGGCCGTTTCACGCCATGAATTGAATGGGACGCTGATCACCTGAGATGTTAAAGAGTATTCGTAAATAAAAAAAATCACCAACAGAAGTTACGGTAGATGCATGGATGTTTATAAATATTTTTAAGGATTTGAAAGAGAGGTTTAGCTATATTTTGGGGTAAATCTTTGTAGGGTTTTCAGAAAAATAATTAAGACATTACAGAATGAAAACTGTATTGTGAATGACGTCAATTATATAACACAGTTGGTACGGTATCAAAACATTTTGAATTAAAGAAAAAGGGAAAGGGAGCTAAGTTGTGCAGGAAATTATTAATAGATCTCTTAGATGAATGCACTAAAACAGGCAAATACATTTGAAGGTATGCACTAAAATGCCAAAATATGCACTAAAGTAGAAAATAAAATAAAATAATAGGCAATTTAATGCTTGACTAAAAATTGTTATGTCAAGCGTGTTACAATTATTAAATCTTATTATATTTCATAATTATTTCCCCAACAAACAATTAAATATTTTGTAACTTATGTGCTAGAAGACCCCTTATGCCGTTTAGTAGCAAAATAAATAAATATCGCATATTTTTAGATAAAGCCTTAAGACCTTAAGGCCACTTTTTCAAATTTTCATTAACTATATCAGCGATACATTTTTAGTTCTATAATGTAATCCAAGTTCAGTACCGATCCAGTTTTTTGGCCATCAACTTTAATACATTTTCTAAGTAACTTTTACTTTCGGCACAAATGGAACAGCTGACGGGTTACCCGCATTTCCAGTAATGTGATGTTACTCTCGATCAAGGAGAAGTCCACAATTGCACAGGAAGTTAGTTACTGTCCAGGTGTGCGGCGCAATTTCAATTCAGACATTTGGTTTTGATCCTATTCGGAAAATGAATTAAAATAAAATCATAGTTTAAAATGGAATTAATGGAAAATAAACAAACTTATACAGTATGTTTGAATGTGCAGTTAAAATAAATGAGTATAAAAGAGTTACTTTGTATAATAATATAATAAATAAATAAATAATTTAATTTTTAAATAATTTGAATGTTTAATCTTCCCTGTATTTCCATTTTATATTGCAATTAAAGCTAAAAATCTGAAAAGTGCTCATATATTTAATAAGAGGGTTAATTAACTGAGAACTAGTAGGAGTTGACTTATTCATAAAAAATTAAGAAACTCGCTTCTAGATAAATTAATTTGCCAAGAAATTTAATGAGAATTAATATTTTAATATGCAATTATATAAATTTAAATTTTCATTTTCTTCTTTTTTAAATACTTTAGTAAGAAAAGAATATGTCTTATTCTATTTATTAAGATAATTTATATGCAGGGGTTTTTCAAAGTAACGCAGAATTTGTTTTACAGGTAGATGAAGGATTTTAGAAAAAAAAAAAATACAAATATGTAATGTGTTATTTTTAAAAGTTTTTTTTTTATAAATGGGAAATATTTCCGTATTAATTGTTGCATTACCTATGACGTCACTGAAGAAACTTTTAAAACAGAACTTACGATTATTTTAAATAAAATTATTAGGGTGCCTTAGTTTTTATCACCATGCACCTTCATTTATTTTAAACGAAATTATATTACTAGATAGCAATAGTAAAATATGTTTGTTTATAAATTTGTTAGTCCTTTCGTTTGGAAAGCATTTAATTAAAAGACAAACGAAGGTTCTGTATAAAACAAAGGCAGGTGCACAGTTATCAAAACTAAGTCAGTCCTACAGAAAATGTGAAAAAAAAAAATAATCGTAAGTTCTGATTTAAAAATATCTTCGATATCACCATAGCTTATGTAATAATGGATACAGAAAGGTTTCGAATTTATTAAGATATAAGCTTTCAAGTGACTGCATTTTTTTCTAAAATCTTCCATCTACCTGTAAAACAAATTATGCATTACTTTGAAAAATCCTGTTTTAAATTACGTCCTTCACTTAATGAATGTATGAGGCAGTAGCTCTCACCAAGTGCTCCAACTTGTGAGGACTGCATTTTGAGGCAGAAGAACATCTTGAAGTTTGATTTGTGTTGCGGTGCTCTTAAGAGTGCCTTGATAAATATATTTTTACTTTGAGAAATTGGTCATTAATAAAAGAAAATTACTTATGACTCCTGCCGCACGATGGAGTGTATGTGTTATACAAGTAACACACAGCAATTATTATGGAAGAATTTGTTATTTGAGTAGCTTTAGCCATTCGTGGAAAACATAATTTTGTTAGAAGTTATACAAACGACGACTCGTATTTTTGTATTTCTAAATACAATTAACACTTTTAATAGTGTTTAACTTCCATTTTTAATACTGAAGCATCATAGGCGATGGACACTGATGATGCATAAGATGAAATGTTAAATTGAGAAATAATTTAAGTAAAGAAGTGTTCCAGGTCTAAATTAATGGTACCCTCTCGACATTGCCATTTATGAAGACTGAGGAAAACATGGAAAAACTTCAGTCTGGAGAAAATTTTTGGCGGGAATCGAACCCCAGATCATCCGATTATAAGTCCGTCCCTTAACGACTTCGGTCACTCGTGTCAGTAAACACAACTGCATATATACACCATGCACTATGATGGTAAAATAAATTCTTATCATTAATTTATAATTATTAATTATTAGTGTATTAATATATTGTATATATTTATTGAAAAGCATTCTAATTAGTTTCCTTATTTCCAAATTTGGTATTTATATCCGTATATTGTGATTAAATAAGGAAATAGTGACATATAAAACGTATCAATAATCCTCATTTTAACGCATGTTTAAAGGTCAATAATATAGGAATACCTAAAACGATTTGAACAAAAACATAAATTACAGATAATCGTTCATTTGTAGAGAATTCACTTTTTGTAGTTTTGTCGCCAGCAAATGGGGGTTCGATTTTCCGATAATAGCTTTCCATGTTCGTTGTTTCACCAATTTAATATTACATAGGATAATTAGTCAAAATTTCTCGTATCTCGATTTCTTCTATTTTTATGATATACAGCTCTTTCATTTTATAGAACATAACAGCAGGAAAATGCTTTATACTTTAGAATGGAAAATGAGAGGGAGAATATAATAATAAATCAAATATTTAGAAATGTATTAAAAGTAATACTATTATTGATTAAAATACATATTAGAATTTGAAGATTAATAAAAAAAGCACATATCTTGAAACATACATATCCTGAATATAAAACCTTCTTAGATTAGATTCCCCAGGAATTTCTCTATTATCGTTTTAATGAAAAACGTTCCTAAACGTTTTATTGTTCAAAGAGCACAAAGGTAAGTTACAAACATCATTGCTGCTTCTAAGATATTATTAAATTTATTTCTCTAAGAATAGTTTGTTTACAAAAGTAAATTTGGAATTAAATGATTTTGTGCTATTTGTTTCTGCTGATTGTTAGTTTGTTTATGTTTATAAATATTTTCAGGAGTATATGAAAAAATGTACATAAATGTGTATATATACATGATATGCTAGGTTTTAATGTAGGTGGATTATGTACATATTCAGTATATGTAAACTGAATTTGAAAAATACATTTCTTGTATTGAGTAATAAATAGATATGTAGGAACCAGCAGTTTCGGTCATAAAAAAATATTTCAGACAACTGAAATTTCCTCTTTAGCGGTCTGAAGTATGAAATATATATATAAAATAATTATATATGAGATAAAGGAAAAATAAAACGGACAACCTGATTAGGGAGCCAACATTGGAGCATTCCAGCAACAAATTAAATAAAGCAATTATTACCATTAAAATACTATTTAAATACACTTTAAAAAATATTTAGAGTTGAAAATCTCTTCTTCGGGTAGCTAAATATTTGTTCAGCTCGAAATATTGTTTTAAAGTGCATTTTAATGATGTGTTAGTGATAGTTAATTTACCTTCGTAATGCTATAGTTCTTTACATAATATATAAAATAACAAGAACTGGAGAAACAAATATAGATATAACACTTAAATAATCATAAATGTTTTGTTATATTTCGAACAATTCGTGTTCTTTATGTGCGTGCGTGCAGTAATCCAGCCGGCAGCATCATGACAAGAATCATACATACTCCTGTCATTCACTTAAAGGTGCGATATTAAATTTAAAACACACTTTGAACATTCATTGTACAAATACTCATAATTAAACTATAATATAGTAATGTATGATTACTATTTAAATTTTCATTACAAAAATTATAGTTGATTTTATTAATTTGGTTTATTTACAGACGCTCTTTAGCATCTCAGGTCAACAGTGTCCATTCAATTCAGGTCGTGAAATGGCCGATAAAGTTTGCTCAAAGGCCTATTATTACAAGCTTGATGGTTTTATCACGCAATAAACCAGAAACGGAACTCACAGCTTTACTTCCCCCGAAGGAATCCATACTTAAGACTTTTACGCCCGAAAATTCATCGATCCTGGTCGGGATTTAGAGTCTACGTTTAAAGAAGGTGATAAATGTAATCTTGGATAGGAAGGAATAAAATTTTTGTATTATGAAAGACAGATATGTTAAAGCCCTCTTTACTACTGAGGCACCACAGGCGGTGGACACTGGTGATACATGAGATGAAATGATATATTGGGAAAGGATTTTTAAGGAAGGAAACATTCCAGGCCTAAGTTTAAGGTACCTGCCCGGCATTTGCAATTTATGAGGACTGAGGAAAACCGGAAAAAAAACCTCAGTCAGGAACTGAGTCCTGTAGGGAATGGAACCCCAGACCTCCCGCTCACTAGTCCGCGTCTTAACAACTTTGGCCACCCATGGCGGTGAGAAAGAGAGTGCCAAGGTATGATTATTCTGTATCATAATTCTTCACTATAGAAACCTCTATAACAATTATATGTGTTTAGAGTAAGTGTTTAAAAATTGATTCCGGATACAAAATATACTCATTGTAGGTATATTTTTTGTTTAACTTAATAGAAATATATGGTTTTAGTTTCCTTTTTCATTTAGAAAGCCTTAGGTAATCGGGCTGAGATTCTTTTTTCGCTGACAAGTGCATATCAGATATAAGATATCACATAATGTATTTACCTCGTAAAGAGAATGTTATCTACATAAGTGAGCAAATGTGTTTGGTGCTTAACGGATTTATCTTGAGCTGGGTTTGGAGACAATCCTCTAAGACTCACCTGGAGACATGTGGACTCCTTCTAGACCGCTAGAGTGCTAGGATCAACTGATGTTTAACGAGCTATGTAATGGTAAGATAAGAGATCACGCTTATCAGTATGACTGCTGCACGTGCAAGAGATGAGCAAACATAGTCACAGAATGTACAGCAATACCAAAAACGTTGTCCGCTATTTAACATTCGCACAAACTTTATTCCTAAACGATTACTATATGTTATATATGCAAAAATAATTTACTCATTTTTTTTATACATTCCTGCCACCCCAACTATCTTTTTCCAAAACTGCACAAATTTTTTGTGGGTATCATCAGGTGACAAGTTTGAGGGATAAAGAAGTTGCTAAAGTATTTCTTAGTTCATATGTGGCCTTGTTCTTTTTTTTTAAATGGAATTTTTGTTTGGTAAATGATCTTGTCTAACAACATAAGGCTAGAATAATAGTATGTTCCAGTTCTTCAAAGCAATTCATACATACACACACACTAGCATGGTTCCAAAAAATTTACTTCACAAATATAACAATTAGGTGTTGCACCTAATGGTTAAAAACGTTAATTTTCATTTTTATAACAAGTTAATAATATAGCAATAAGAATCTATATTTTCCAAATTTTTATTTTTAATTTCACGTTAAACTGAAGAACCCTTGCACTCATTTTTATCAAATCTATAAAAGGTACAGACTCCGCTCCCGCGAAGTCCTCAATTTTAGCTATCCTTACCCTTCTATAAGAGTTAAGTTTGTATAAATAATTCATTTAATGACTTTGTGTGCAATGCTTCTGTGCTTAAAAGAAACATGGACAAATTAATTGCAATGACATATAAAATAAAAAGTATTGTAAAAATGAACTTCTTACTAACTCAAAATAATTTTACATTGTCATATCATCAAAATTAACATACTTATTTGCCTTTTGAATTTTGAACTTGGAAGAATATTTTTATATTGTGAGAAGCCATATTAGTGTATACCCCTGAACTTCCTCGCCTGAATGAAAATTCTGTTCTTTAGATCTTATTTTAATATACCAAAAGAATTAAAGTTCCCGTGTGCCAAATCAAGAATTTGGTCAATAAGATCAAAATCTGGGACTTAAAGGTATTTTATTGGATCCATTTGCTGTGGATTAATCTTTCTATGTGATCCTCATTTCCAGTAAGGCTTCTGTTTAATGCAATTCAAATATGTTTCTTTGGAATATGTTCCTTGAAAATTGTTGTACTTAAATATTTTTACTGTGGACAATGATAGAATTTTTGTACCAGTTCAAGGACTATCCTGTTCGATCTCATTACCTTTGAACTGCTTTTCTTCATCCCTGCCATGGAATTGACTGTCTTTCATTGACTCTCTCAAAGTTTTCAAAACACATGTAGAGTGTACCAGTCTTCATATATGAACATCTATAACATAAAAAAGGCGACATTCGTTAGAAGTTTATAATCCACTCGTAAATGTTCATGTGACTCAAGAATAACTCAATAAACTGCAGGTAGTACATCTCTGCATATTTTACTCTCCGAGACTAAACTATGAAGAAAGAGCACATATTTCACTTATTACAGATAAGAAAGCTCCTCCTTTAGATACAAAAATGCACTTTAGGTACTTCATTGGGTTATACATGTCACAAATTTAAATTTACTCACATAACATCAAAGCTTCTTCCTTGAAACAGATTAACAAGAAACTCTGATTGTTCTTAACGAACATAAAGAGAAGAAGCACTTATTTTCTGTTCCAAAAGAGAGAAAACTGTGCGAAATGCACGGATGTATTTCGTAACGAATACGGAACCGAGTCGTGAATTTTTTTCCTTAAGCTCTCCTGGTGTGGTTGCATGAGGCCAGTTACAAGTAAACTCCATTATTCATGGGGGACGGAACATGGCCACTTTTGCTACTGGAGGGAGAAACGAGGTTTCTGATGGCATATACACGACAGTGGGTTGGGAGGCTGCATTTCATATCGCTTCCCAATGTGTGAATGTGTGCACTGAACGAGGTTCGAACTCCGCATGGCAACAACACAATTACATTCTCCTCCCTTCCTGCCTCTCTACACTGTCACACAAATGCGTTCCCTGGTATCGATTGTGGGAACTTCAAGTCCTACTATAGGAACACTCACAAGGTACTTCACAACCCTACAAGCAAATGAGGCAAGTTTCGTAAAACTCTCCAAGATTTAAAGATTTGTTAAAAGTACGCCTTTGTCTCTTTCATTTAGCTTAATATTTATTTTTAATATTCTCTATCATCATTAATTTTATTCAGTTTTATATTTATACATATATATGTAAGGCTAAAATCGCTTTTTAGAATAATTAAATTTAAACATGTTACAGCAGGTTTTAATATCAAATGTCAGTTCAGCAAAGTACACATCTAAGCTGTTGCTATTTACATATAGGGCAGCAAAATTATAATGCGCAATTGATTCAAAATGTTTCCCGGAAACATATTCCATTAAAATTGTGATAAAATAAATTATTAAATTTTATTATTATAGTTTTGTATTTATATTAGGTAAAACAATTGTCTTGTTGTAGTGCACTATACATTTCTCCTAAGAATGTGTACTACACTATTCAAAAAGAATATTAAATCAAAAAATAAAAACAATAATAGTTTTCGTACTTGGCCATTATCGATCCTATGAACACGTGACAGCTTGTGGACAGATGCGATCATCAAAATAATTTGTTTTTTAATTGTCAAAATCGTAATATGTTTAGATACATGGTGCTTATTATCAGTCTCCTACTATACATACATATAGCTATATATCTTTTTTAAATATTTCTTCTAAAACCCTCTGTAGAAGCGAACTGATATGTTGTGTAGATTTTCCCACTCAGACCAACAACTAGCAAGCTATATGAGAAATATTTCATGAACTTCGATTTATCAAAGATTACTGTCCTAAATTTTGCTTTAAGCCTTTTAACATGTAGTTACAGGTTGTCTAAAATATCTGTCATACTATTCCGGGGATTTTTATAAAAAACTATCTAGGTTGACACGTATTTAATTATATTCAAATGTGTTTAATTAGGTGAAAATTAAAACATTATATTGACATGTATTTAATTTGGTTGACATATATTTAATTGGTCTAAATGAATTGAGTTATTTGAAATTATTAAATTAAGTTGACAAGTATTTAATTAGATTGACATTTATTTAGGATTACATATATTTTGATAGATCCTCACACCCACGCATGCCCAAGAGTAAATGCTTTTAGATAATGTAAATAGTAATAAGTATTAAATATATAGCTTACATTAGCATACTGGGACATTTCATATATTGCTATTTGTATTCATGGCTACCTGGACGTTTTACTATAAGACAATGGGAAAAGGTTACCTTTTGTCATATTTTGTGTTTCTTCTGCTGGTAATGGCTAGAGCGATGGGTGTTTGTACTGTAACAAAGCTAAGTGCATGCAGGTGGCCGAACAATATATGCTTTTGTATATTAGCTGCCGAAGATTTTCAAAATTCGTTGAAGGTAGAAGGGGTAACAGGTGTCGGCGATGAAATCGTTACATTGTATGGTGAAGAACTCTCGAATAAAGTGCCAGAAAGGTGATAAATTTAAAATAAGCTCATTTGGAAGCCCAAAACTCACCAATAATATTTAAATATTTCAAAGGCTCAGGGAAGCCTTGGGCCCTGTACTGTGAACCCCACGTAACACTTTGAGACCACATTTCCACTTTTGGATTTCATATATAAAGAGAAAAAACTCTGGCAAAGCACATTTTTCTACCACACATTTTTTACCAGCTTCAAATCCAGCACATCCAACGTGGGGCGACATTGTCGACATACCCCAGTAAAAACTCGCTTCAATATATAAAATAGTTTGTCATATATTAAATTACGTTGAAATTTATTAAATTATGTTTACGTGTATTAAATTAGGCTGAGATATATTTAATTAGGTTGATATGCATAATTGTAAGTACGAGCTGTAAATATTGCAATCTCATTATTTATCACTACCACCGGACCGCCTGTGGTGTCTCAGTAGTAAAAACGGGCGTTAAACACCACTTAAAAAAAAAAAAACTAGCATCGGCTGTAAGTCCAGTTGCAGATCGAATAAATCTACTTACGTAATATTAAGTTACATTTCCAAAATGAACATATAGAAGCATTTGAGCACTGTGTAAATGAGTTTAGAAAGTTTGTAAAATAATATTGTTTCCTAAAATATAAATATTTGATCAATTTTGACTCATCTCTCATAATAAGAATTTTCAGTTTAAAGGCTTAGGAAGTTCAGATTTATCAAGAATAACGTGTGGTATAATAAGCAGAATATCATAAACTATTATTCTAGTACAAAATTGTTATAGGAATGTTAGAAATAAAAAGAATTACAGGTAAAGTTTCTTCCTGGCTTAAAAACCGTGGTACGTTGGAGCGTTGAAAACTTCTGACTATTCATAAAAAGAATTGTTTAATACCACAGCAAAATCAAGCACCAATTGAATTATAATACTGGTTCTTTTTACAGTATTAAAATAACTTACATGTTATATAAAGTGAATTTAGGCTTATGATTGTGTAATGTTCATAAACACTGGAAACACACTTGACAATATGACTAACATGTATCAAGTTTATAAGTGAAAAACAGAAAACCTAAGAATTATTTTTCTCCCTTGCCTACTTTTCCTTTTGCCTTTTTTTTGTTTTCCAATTCTAACAGTATATCTTAATTTTTAACCTTTTTAATTTTGCTAAGTTGCTTACTTCGCTCTTTATTTCCTCCTTATTCGCTCATAAGTTGGGAGGTGTGTGCATGAATGTGTCAGGAGGTTTTAGCACTTTGGTGGCGCGGAGTTAATGTTTGGCCAACTCGCATGCAAATTGCGTGTTGGTACCCTGGCGTGTGCGAATGTCAGCACAACTAGTGGGTCCTGCGTGTTTTGCTATTTATTGGAGCTTGAAGGGTCTTTCAAGAGATGAAGTGCTTACTGCAAGCTGCCTGCCACACTAATCACCAACTTTTTTTATCATTAACATCGTTGATTTTTGTATATAAATAGCTGTGCTTACATTTATATAGAGAGATAAAATTACCACGTAAGAATATTTTCAAAAATGCTTAATATATTTCTTTGTTCAGTCATCAATAGCAAAAATGTTTTCATTATTTATATAGTGAAAATATCTCTCAAAAATAAAGAACCTCAAATGAGAAAAGAGGTCTAACAATGCAATTGTTTCTATTACAATAAATCTGAACTGCAGAGTGTGGTTGGTCATATCATGAAGATACAAGATCTCAGCGCTGATCAGATATCGTTCTGATTTTAGTCTGCAGTTTTTTCAGATTTCTGAATAATATAGCAGTTCAGCAGTACAAAATAATATACTTCCAGAACATGTAATACTTTGATCGCTTTAAGCTTCATCACTCTTATATAATTGCTAAAAGTGTCTACAAGTACAAAACTGTTTAATATATAACCTTCTGCATCTAAGTGTAAAATTCTCCATCCAGTTTATAATTAGTCTTTTCCATCATTATATACAAACGGGAAAATGAACAAAATTGAAATATTCTGCCTAAGGCATTTAATATTTATATTATTTCTTACATTCGGCAGAAAAACACATTTTCTGTAAAAAATTTACCGCCACTGGTGGCCACAGTTTTTAAGGCGCAGACTCGTGAGCGGGATACCTGGGATTCGAATCCTACCAGGACTGTCCTCCCTGACTGAGGTTTTTTCAAGGTTTTCCTCAGTCCTCATAAATTGCAAAGCCGGGCAGGTACCCTAAACTTAGGTCTGCAACGTTTCCTTCCTTTAAAATCCTTTCCCAATATATCATTTCATCCCATGTGTCATCAGTGTCCACCGCCTGTGGTGCCTCAGTAGTAAAAACAGCGTTAAGCACTATTCCAGAAATTAAAATTCTGTGGCAAAAATGTGTGATGTATTTAGGCACCATTTTATTTGTATGGCGGATTTCAGCGTATTTTCATATTTTATTCCTTAGTTACAAATTTTTATTTAAATATATTTCATGTTATTTTAAAACAAAGGACAAGATTTCATATGCACTATAAAATCTGCTTTCTGCAGCCCCCGTAACCGGAAAAAGAAACATAAGAGTCGTCGCGTATCAAGTTAATGTTTTTATTTTATTATTACATTTTTACTTAAAGCATAAAATGTTACTGCACTTAATGAACCCTAACCTGTGTTAAAAATGATGCCCCCCAGCATCAATACATTGCCGGTATCTATTAAAGAAATTCCTGTATTTCATAAAAATGTTCTCCATGAACACGGAGGTTAAGAACACATTTGTCATTGAAATCCTATATCTTATATCTCGTAACTTTTTTGCAGATCGGCGAACAGTTTCTCTACCTGGAACACGATTATCAGGATATTTTCTTGCAAATTGTCTTACCACTACTCTATTGGAACCCGTCTTTACATATGTAATCATCTATAAAATCCCGTTCTTTGGTGCTATATTTGTGTAGTGGCATAACTAAGAACAATTAGCACGCAATTTTCCACAATGAAAGCACCGAGTAACACCGGAACACTCAACCTCTCACTGACAAAGCCTCCCTAGAACTAATTACAAGCACTTGCATTATACGACCTTGAGAACTGGCTTTTCTCAATATTTAGCACCTATCTGTCGGCCCGTAACTCTAATAACCTCACTGTACATATGACCTGTTTTCTGCCTTTGAAGAACTATAAGCGACTCAAAATATTCGACTCTTTGTGTAACTGTCTCAGTGTTTTATAATTTTCTGCAGCCCTGTTCTTATTACGCTAGTTCCTCTAAATTAAAAAGAAAGTTTCGTAATTTAAAACGTTCTTGTTAACATAGGAAAAAGCTTATTTTTCGAGAATTTAGAAAACTGCATAGTTAATTGCAACTCTTGTGGAAGTTAGTAAAGTCGTATTTCAATATTCTTATGTATAATAAAAGAACCTTATTGCATTCAAATATATAGTCTGTGTTATTTGTTGGACTTAAGTTTAATGAATATTAGCAAAATTTAAGGAATTTAATTATTTACTTACACTAATTTAAACATAATTCATATTATCAAGCAGGTACATTGAAATGAATTTTTTTTTTCTCAATTTAAGAGTACATATATTATTTTAGTTCATGCATACTGACTTTTAAGTATATATATATACTCTATGTATATACATATATACATGTTTGTTTTCTTTTCGGTGCACATGAATCCGCCTCTTATTTATTAGAATCCATTTGTTCATTTGGTAACAGCACTAAGTCTTAGCAATGAGTTTTCTTGCCACCTATTTCCATAGTTTGACTTTATACTATCAACTTATACCGTGCTACTCTAATTAAACTCTTACAGATGGCGTACATTGGAATCAGTGTGAGAAGGGGAATCACTAAATGAGAATTCAGAACGCCATTCATCTACTATGGCAAGCAAGTGATAACTGGAATTTGCCCTTTGAGATGTTTTTTTCCTTTTTTAAAAAAAAAATAGATAAGGATTTTCTGTGTCCATATTGAATTACGGAAAAGTTTTGATACACCTTAATATTACTCTGTAATACAGTATAGTAGCAGTTTAAAATATTTAAGTATATAACAGTGAAATAAATTTTACTATAACATTTATTGCATTTAAAATCACATCTCAAAATATGTGGATGCCACGTCACTTGTTCACATGCCACATGTACAGAACCCTCTTTCCGATCGTATAAAAGTTTAAGTAATCCGCTATATCAGGGTTTTATGGTCTTTCTTACTAATTGTTAAAAAGTAATTGCCGAAATGTTTTACTAAGCTGGTTGTACACTTTGTTGTTATGTTCTTACGTGTTCAACTCCTATTTTATTAGTAAGTTAAGTGGTTTTCAAAGTTTTATTTCTTCCTTATATAGTTTATGACTTACAACTTGTTCCGGCCTTATTCCATCTCTGATTTGGGTGCCTGAATTTCTTCGCTCCTTAGGTTTGTATCACATTATTAATTTGGAATTATTTTTTGATTCATTGTGTCTAAATTATCTCTTTTATTTCTATTTTATAAATTAATGCACAAATATTTCTTTTATTTCTTAGATTTTCATTCTTAATTTTAACCATATTTGCATATCCTAATAAGGATCAAAGAAATGTCATTTCTGTTGCTTGTGTAGAACCATTCTTTTGTTTCATTGCCCAAGGTTAGCTGTCACCTAAAAGATTCTTACAAAAAGTTAATGTTATATATATATATATATATATATATAATGATTTTATAATAGTTTTCCTATCAAATGGTGTTTATTTAATTTATTTTCTATATCTGTATCCCAATTAAAGAAACATCACAACCCGAATAATTGATCTTTTGATTATGTTCTAAGTACAACTATTTTTGCTCCTACTTGATACTTTCTTTGTAATGACATATTTGTTTTTAATGTGAATATTTTAAACTTGCATTTATTTCCTTATCTGATAAAATAGTGTATTCTGAAGTTGGTCTTTTGTGTCTTGTAAAATTACTAGATCGCTCATTAATATCACTATCTCTTGTTTTAACCTCACATCGTGCTTTATCTTTCTATGCATGTAGAATTTGTTCACATAAACGTGAAAAAGAGTGAATGACGGTATGCACTCTTGACTTACCCACTAATTTATATATATATATATATATATATATATATATATATATATTCACCAGCGTTAATTAGATGAATTCAAGTTAAAACATTTGCCACTATGAAGTCTTCTTACATACAGTTTATTAGATGATTTGCGCACTTAGAATTTCTGTTTATTTTTCATAATTTTGCCTTTGTATTTTATCAAAAACGTTCTCCAAGTATATGAATGTAATAAAGATTGTAGTTATATTTTCATTACATTCTCTTCTTTTCAAATCAGTTGTCTGATATTAAATGTATTGTCTACAGATGAACAAGCTACTCTAATACCTCTCCTTTTCAGCAGTAATGAGGAAATATTTTGTTAGTAGATTATAAAGCTATATTACAGAATCATTAAGAATAGGTCTTATTTTTTAATTAAAATGAAATGATAGATTAAAACTGAATAAACTACTGGAAGTAAAAGTGTTATTATTTACAAAAAGTTCAGTAAATAGGAAAGAAAATTAAAATATGAAACATAAAAAGAATTGCAAAAAACGCATGAAATATCTATGCAATGTTTTAATATGCAGAAGAAAAAAACCAGCGAAATAACATTTTAATTTACTAGCACTACAATTATTCAGTGACATAGGAGCATTGGAAGATATCACTGTTCATTAACATATATAAGGATACAAACTTACCTCAAATATAGATGTGTTTCTTTATTATTGCTATTTCTTAGCGTGAAAAGAAAGACTCATCGAATGTCAAATAAACATATCTGCATTCAATTTTATTCCTCTGATAATGTGCGTCATAGTGCCTGACGAAACGTTAGTGACTATAGACCATGGTCTCAGAGTCTGGAAATAGTTTATTTTAGTTCCAATCATGAGAGCCTATACACGTGACTAATAAAAAGATTTTTGCCAATAAAGTGTGAATGTGAGGTGTACTAAGGATTTGGAGTATATCCTATTTAATTTGATATTTATATGAACCAATTAAATAAGTATGGAAGAAAAAGTTTAGAGAAAATGCTTCATAGAATAAATATACTTGCAAATTATATGATTATATTATAAATCAAAGAATAATTAACACCCGAAACGGAAAAAACCTGTTAAATCAGATTTAAAATATATTAATTTTACAATATAAAAATAAAATAAAATCAATCATCCTTCTAGAGAGAGAATTAATTTAAATAATATTTGAAATCGACAATAAAAAATAGCACATATTTAAAAAATTAAATATTTTCGATGTACTATATCAAATTATAAATGAACCAAGATTTAGAACTAAGCATGAACAAATATTATGCATTAAATACCTACAATTAAATATCTTTTGGCATAAAAATGCAAAGAATTACAGTTAATGCTACAATATCTAATATTTAAATCTACTTTGAAATATAGGAGAGAAATTTGAGTTTTGAGATTAAAAGATAAAATATGATTGAGAGCAACATTGTGCACTTTCTGAAGTTCAGGTCTGAGAGCTTTAGCTTACAATTGGGCCAAGAAAATAAAATGAATAAAATAAGAAAGTATTATGGAAAATTAATACCACTTGTGGTTTCGAATGAAAAAAATCAGTAGAGTTAAGCAAAATGCTCTGCAGTACAAGCCAGAAAAGTAACTGGACTCGAAAAAGAGATGGACAGAACGATTACCAAACTCCCTTTTGGAATGAGTGTTTGAATCAGTTCCTACAAAGGAAGTTTAAGATTAGTGTTCAAAAGTTAGTTAAATGTTATCTTAATCACATTTTTGAGATATCATAGTTAATACAGAACGTATAATATAAAGTCCCTTTGCAAATATGTGAACTATAAAATGTTGTGCAATTGGTTAAACTTTGCTTTCCCCTCCTCTATTAACACTGTCCACCCAACAAAACTTGGGAGTTTTTCGTTGAGAATCGTTTAACTATGTCTTCACTCCTCATGACTTTATGACAAGATATGACTTCATGAACATTTGGAATTACAGTTGCTTACATTAAAAGAGTTTTCCCAAAATTTATAAAACAGATACAAAGCTTTCAGTAAATAAACATCATCAGTCCCAGAATGGATATGAAAAGTAAATCCCATCAGGCAAAAAGAAAAAAAAATAAAGGCACAACTCATTGAAAGAATGAAACATTTCCATGAAAGGAACATATATCTAAAGAAGGATATTCGTGCAATGTGCAAAGTTCGACTTGAGGGGTTTTAAATATGGGTTACCAGCTAATGCCCTCTTCTGGCGTCAGCTGAGGTGAAGAGATGCAAAGAAATGCCTATCAGGAACAACGGCATTAATTTGCCAACAATGATAGTGGTTCTCTAGAATCTAGTGTAATGATGAATAAGATGAGTGCATAACTTTTTTTAACTTCTTTGGGCATTTAAATGAATATTATGCTGATATTAATGGGAAAATGCACATTTTAATACATCTGATAATAATTACTCGCTTTAGGTTAAATCATTACATCAAACTGTAAAACATTTTTAAAACTCGTGTACAAATTTTAATATTTATGCAATACTGCTGCAACTCAATGTAACACAGCATTACAATGAATCGTTTCTGTTTTCATTATTACTTTATTCATAACTCAAAATGGCACATTTTACAGATAATAATTGTTACTTATTCCATTGTTTCAATTAAGATATTATTGGTTTTCCTTGTTATGATGTCTTACTGAATTCCAAATGGAGTGAACAAAAATGAATTGGACATCTACAGACTAAGTTTTAACTTTGTGTAATTAAAATGCATTATTAGTGCGTTCATTCTGAATGATCAATTAGAATTAATATGTAAGTTTTAGCTACAGAATTCTACTCATTCATAAAACATAGCCTGTGCTTTTTGTCTTGGAAAGTGACCATAATAGTTATCTTAATAATACGCCTTGCCAAGAAAACCGCTGAGCTGTGTTATGTTAAAGAAATGTGTTCTAAATATACTTTTGACCTAAATCAATTTATTGGAAGCATAGGAAAATATTGTAATGTCAACATAAATAGAAATAACATTAATTAATCAGAAATAAAATTTGTGAAGATATAAAAATAATTTGCATACACAATATTTTATATGAGAAGCTGCCAAAATGAAGAATTTAAAATAATTTTATTTTATTTCTAATTGTATTATCCGTAATCAATCTACAGCTTGACCAATGAATTTAATATCTTAAATTTTTATTACATTTACAGGCATTATATTAAAATATAGCATTTCTTATCACGCTGCAACAATAGCCCTTGCTAAACCAAATCGTAGGGTTTAGCTCTTTAATTAATCGCCGCACTTCATTCCCTATAACTCGGACTGCAGGCATATCAGGAGTCACACAAACTTACGTTGATAGTATTATTGCATTTCTTGAAAATTCTTCACAGACTGGAAGCAATTTTAGATCGCAGTTGCTGGTTTCGGATGTAAAAAAGGGCATGTACAATTCCTGGAAGCACTTTATTCTGAAATGTCTGAATAATCTAGGCATTAACTTTACTGGTACAAACCCATTAATGGATGCTACATGAAACAGGCTTCAAAACCTGTTTATAGATCAAGAACTTTTGCTATATTGACAGCTCTGAAATATGAACATTTACCCGTAAAGTTAGCTGTATTTGACTTTAAGTTCTTTTTCCATCTTTACGTTATCTTTCCATTATCTTTTTGTATCCAATGCCTCCCTCCCACAGGTATTTGACTGTCTCCCCATAAGGAACTTAATTAATTGAAACTGGGAAAGGAATCGCTTTTTATATGTGAAGTTTAAGTGGATTAATTTAGTTCATTTAGTTTAATGCGCCACTTTTGGTCCTGTCATTTCCTTTATTTTATGCAAAAATCTATTAAAATCCGTCATAAAATCAGAAGATGTTAAAAATAATTACCTTTTTTAACTAGCTTACGAGAAAACTCAGTGGCCAGAAGAATGACTTAGTTGAATAATTATGCAACATGAATACTGTTATTAAATCGCAATGGTTTTTCTATCAAGGTCTCGAAATAAAAGAAAAAACAGAAAGAACAACAGAGGAGACCAGATTAAGGAAACATGGGAAGGAGAAATGTTATAAATATTGCATTATTTGCAAATTGCAAGATTTTGCAGTTATTACGTGTGTTACAATTAAAGAACCAGTGGAAACTAATGCAATAAGACGACAACTTTAATATAATTGTTCTTTTTGGTTCTGTTACTAGCTTAAGAAATTGTTTCATGTTCGTTTATAAGGGTAATTGAAATTATGAAATTTTGATTTGTAGACTAATGTGTTAATATAAAAATTAAATAATTAAATAAAATTTCGAGCCACGGCCTGTATTCGAACTACGGAACTTCAGCCTTCCGGGTTGACGCTCTACTAGTGTGTCCTCCTCTCTCTCATTGTACAAATATACTTCACAGTATTAAGATGTCAAGATAGGCTACTTACAGAAAGGTCCTTTTGAAAAAAGTCAGTTTATTTTTATTCACAATATTTCAGAAACAGTGTTAATTCATTTGAAAATAAAAACTCAGGTCATCCCCGATTACCGGTCAGTTAACATTTTCGAAATATACTCAGCAATGAAGACAAAGATCATTATCAACAAGATTCACCAGTGAAATGATCAGAAAAGTTAAAGGAGATGGCAACATCTTCATTTTAGCATCTAAGATAAACAAACATTTCTTTCTCATTGAGTAGCAACATCTAGAACAAAGGTTTTTCTGGGCAAAACCTAATTTTCATTATTTTGGAATAAGAAAGAGCAATTGTTGATCGTTATCCACGCAAGTATCAAGTAAATCACTCATGCAACTGAACTTAATTGTAAAGAAATATGAAGTTTGCATTCACAATAAAGACTCCGCTCTAAAAATGTTTTCCCCAACAAGATGATGCAAGACCGCAGAGAAAATGCATCTACGAGGACGCTCAAAAACAATTGTTTTAAAAGTAGTTTATGTGGTTTCTGTGAAGTTTCAGCATCGAGTAAATAGGGCATTTTTTGCTGGCTACAGGGGAATTTCAATTGAACAGAGATCTTAATGCAATTTTCAATATTTGACAAAATAAATACGAAACTTTCAAGATGTCGTGCCTTGGTTTATTTATTTATTTGTATGCGTGTGTGTGATGTCGATTAACTTTTCAGATCCATTTGATACCGGCGTGATGTTGATTTACTGCATTTATTCATTTTATGCTCTAGACACCTTTTGCAATTGCTGCATTTTATGTAAGTTATATGCATTTTTCCCTTTAGAATTCATCTCTACATGTGACTACAATAAGTGGTATTAAATGTATTCATGTCTTACTCATATAGCTTTCTCTTATTTACCTTTCTTAAAACTCAGTTTTCAATAGCAGAATTATTGATCATCTGAATTTCTTCCGAATTATTTTTATTTCATTTCTTTCCTTTTCTTTCCTTCTTTCTCTCTTCCTTACCTCTTTCTTTCTTTCTTTCTTTCATTCTTTCATTCATTCTTTCTTTCTTTCTTTCTTTCTTTCTTTCTTTCTTTCTTTCATTTGCACGTAATACTCTTTTATTTTTATAAATTTGAATTTAGTGCAAATATTGCACTTTTATTTTAACGGTGAATTAGTAATAAATATAAATAAATCATTAATAAATTAAATGTATAGCTATCGATAATTTACTATGCATATATTGACACAATTTTAGAGCCTAAAATATAGATATAAAATAGCGAAAGTAAATTCCTTGCTTTCTATGAAATAGTTTCGTTGCAGTCACACATTATTGCTTTTGCTATTATTATAACATGTGCAACTGTTTTCTATTTCAAAACCAAGCGAATCTAATTTATTATCCAAAACCTGGCAAACCATGTTTTTGTACAGATATAATGGTTATGTGTATGTGTAAGCAAATCCAATTTTCGAAGATTCCCTAAATGGTTCTTAGGTACAATATATTTCTGTTGACACTATCTTATTATTAATAACGTCTAGGATTTGGGGTAAAGAGATGCCAGTATTAATTATAAAATTTTCCTTTCCTTCCCTTTTAATTTATTTTTCAAAATTTGATGTATCAAATATTTTTAGTTTGTCATTAATGTTTATATTTTCTGATTTAGCTTCTTGTGTGTTTTTATTGGTGTTATATTTGCTTATACTGCTACTTTTCTATTTTTATTATGAAAATATGATTATGCCATTCAAAATAGTGTTATTGTGTGCTATACCGCAATTATTATTATTATTATTATTATTATTATTATTATTATTATTAAATGCTTCAGATACTAGGTGACTAACATATGGCGCTATATGAACAATTTCGTTAAACCAGTTCAAAAACAATGAAACCCGTAACAAATAACACGTTTATGTTTTTCTGAACATTAACTTTTATACTGTAAGAAATCGAATAAATAAATATATATATATATATACCAAAGATAATACGGCCTCCAGAAGTTGCTTTCAGCCCTCTCGACTCTAAGAGAAAATTAAATCATCAACCTATAGAAAGTGTATGGAATAACAACTTTATGATGAGTCATTCATTGTAAAACCAACCTACCTATGAATCCTTCTCAGTTCACACTTGTGTAATTGTTCATTAAGAGGTAAAAATACTATTGCAATATTTTATCAAGTTTGAAAAGTACTGAGAGAAATATAGGGGTGCCTAAAATATCTATCGCATGGTATAAAATTTCAAAATGTATAGTGTTACTTCTCCTAAAGTATACAACATATGGGAATGGATTTTGGCCTATATTAAATATATTAAAATTCCTTTCAATCTAAAAGTTTCTTAATAATATCAACTACTCACAGTGAAATTAGTGAAAAATAGAATATGAAATTGATTTTTCCGCACTAAAATAAGGAAACATGGTAGCTTTCATCCAGTGAGTACATATTTTCAATAGGAGTCACAGCTTCATTCTATATCTTTTGTATTCCAAGTTCTATAATAGTTTACAATGGTATTTGAAACAATTATGTTATTTGAATGCTTATAATTGCATACCACAAGTACACAAGCAAATAGATAAATAATTAAAAAGATATAATTAATTAAATGCCTTATTCTGAAATATAGACAGTTAATACATTTTCAGGTACGAGTTAGGAAATTAATAAACTACAGTTATTAATAATGTAAATACGTAGCAAAGTGATCATATTAGAAGTTTGAGTTTCCTAACTTTCAGTCCTGCAATAGTTCAGTTGATAGATCAATCACAATTGATTAATTTCTTAAAATAACATTTACCAATGTTTCCTACATGCTCCCTTATATTGAACATATAAAATGCTTATAGAAAGTTATATACTCTTTGTATATTAAAGCACAATTTAGTAGGACTGATGAATCTGCACTTTTCTATAATTTCTATAGCAAAAGTGAAATTAGTAAAAAAAAATTAAATAAGTTTTGGAACATTAATAGGGAAGAATGGGGGTAGCAGAGATTGTTGCATTAATAAATTTAAATATATTTAAGTATTTTAGCAAATATATCAAATATGAACAAAATTAAAGATGATATAATTTTAAAAAGATATTTGAAATGTTTCACTTACCAACATATATTATCACAGTACTGAATCACTGGGGATTTTCATAGTACTGAATCACTGAGGACGTTTTCTACTATGTCAAATAAAAAGGCATTTTATGTAGTTTTAAATTGAGTAACGTAAGGATAAATACAGAGGGTGCCAAAAATGTGCACACACTTCAAGCAAAAAAAAAAAAACTGTGCTAACATAACAAAACTGAATTCACGAAACGGAAAGCATGAGCACTCGTCTTAGACTTTTACAGTTACAATAGTTGCTCAAAATGTCTACCATCGGCATCAATACACTTCTGAGTACGTTGAACCACTGATTGAGAACACTTGTGAAAGTGTCCTCAGCGATATTAGCACATGTTATTTCAATTTCTTCCCGATATGCTGTCAGTGTAGCTGGTTTTCTACGGTATACAACATCCTTAAAAGTTCCCCTTAGGGAGTTAGATCCAGAGAACGCGGTGGAAACTCAATCGGATCTCTTCATCCTATCCAGTGCCTTGGAAGATTGCCACCAAGATACGCGTGTACATCTCCGTGGTAATGTGGTGATGCACCATCCTGTTGAAAATAAAATACCTCATTTCCATAGAGTGATGAATGGCGGATAAGACGGATGTGCGTATCATGTTCAGGTACACTGGGTCAGTTACTGTCCCTTCAAAAAGCAATGGTTCAATTAGACCCCTAGATGACAACCCACACCAAACATTAATTCCAGGTAAATTAACAGCCTTTCTCAAATAAAATGTGGATTCTTTGCACACTAGTAGACACAGTTATATCGGTTAATATTTCCATTCAACTTAAATTCTGCCTCATAGGACCAAACAACTTTCCCTACGAAGGCCTCATCCTCTTGCACTATGTTCCGAAACCACTCACAGTACTGCATTCTGAGATCAGGGTTATCTTCATTTAATGAATGCAAAATTTTGGGATGAAAACTTTCAACTTTGCTGTTTTAATAATACGACGTACGCTGGTTCTGCTAACGTTTCAAAACCATAGTTAGTATGAACATGTATACCAAATGTTTAAACATTCAGAGAAGGATGAACATGAATTTTGTCTTGGTTGTTTGTGTTTTCTTGGAATGACTCTGGTAGAATGTGTACAGAACAAAATTAAAATCTTGAGGATGTTATAGCTTTGACTATATCTATTTGACTTCATTATAACTTATAAAATGTAAAAGGGGCTTAGAAGACTGATAAAATAATAGATCATATAAGTATAATAGTGATGGTAATAAGAATCACATTACTTGCCTCTAATTCAGTGTCTCTATACCAGAAAGAAATTTGCTACTAAGATCATAGAGCTGCTTCAAAAATACAAAGCGTAAATGTGCACGCAGCATTGTCTCTTAACTACGAAAACAAACAGAAAGAAAAAGAAACGAAGATCGGCTGGCTAAATAAATACTTGTTAAAGGGCGTTGTTGGTACATATAAATAGTAAATAGCATTTGCAGGCGTTATTTGTCTCTGTGTGTCGATGTCCCCTTCCACTTCATGTCAGGCACTTAGATTCTTTTGCTCCCGGTCAGAGCAAACGTCACCTCCAACCTCTGAACTATTAAACCTCCATGACCGATAGCTCGTCTATCCATTTCTACGATACACCATAACAGTCCCTCCCTTTGTCACTCCTATTGGCTAGGAAATCATAGCTTCATCCTGGGATAACCCACCTACCATCCCACTTCGAAACCGTTCTAATAGCATTATATTACTAGCTCCTAGACGAATAGATAAACCACTCCCACACGTGAGGGCGTGAACCAATGGCAACCCACCACGCCATAACAACCACCTCAGCAAGTTCCACTCCCCTCTGGAGTTTAACTAGCACATGTGCACACACTCTCTTGAACCAAAACTCATAATTTGATAAAATTGTTGGCGATAACTTATAGCCTTGGGCGTAGCCAATCGCAAGTCCCATAGTATTGCTAGTAATGAGGCTCTTCTAATAATGTATAATTTAATTTAGATTCAATTAACTTACGAGGAAGAAACACATTAGCTTTCGAAATACCACTTCATATGAGAGCATCAACCCGATTTTCTGAAACAATTCCACTTGGATTAATATGTAATTTGGTAGTTCAATGAAAGATATTTTCTTTAGCGACGTTTATGAAGTTACAAAGCGTAACACCTTACAGTAAAGCGATACTGCATTACAATAAAGCTATTAAATTTTACGGTTATCATATTTAATTATATGTATAATATTCTGTAAAATAATTATAAGGGTTAAATATAAATTCACTATCAAATGCTAAGTTTTAACTGCTATGTGCAGGAAAATATTTTGCAAATAAAGTGTGTCTTTATGTGAAATATTGGTAAAAGTTATATTACACCTATTTCCGCCTGTACCATCTTGTATTCCTATTAAAACAAATTATGTATGTGATTGAGAAATGCAACCCAAAAGGTGTTCTTTTCAATTGACAAAGTAGTACTTTACCAGAATGGAAGCCGATACAAGCTGTCCGAAACATTCATAATACATAAATTTTAATAATAACGTTCTTATGTGTTTTAGAGTCCAAATAACTCAATGTAGTAAGGGACTGCCACAAAATCACAATCCTCTAAGATATAATATTTTCATTCTGAGCGATTAAACCCATGGAAAAGGAAATTAATTGGCAAAATATCTAGCTAATTTCTGTTATTTTATTTGTAGGAACGCAGATAAACAAACCGATTATGTATTACATGTTATAATTGTTTGTAATGCCTTATTTAAAGCATAATATTTATTTTTGCTCTGCACCTAACACCTACCAATGTAAAATAGACACAGAAGAGAAGTTTTTATGCAATATCATTCAATCTTATCTACAAAGTGATATATATTTTAGAACTACCAAATATGATTTTTTTACATTTATAAGGCCCTGTTTAATAAATACCTTTAAATATTTGATTCTTTATTTCATTTTAATATAGTTTTACGTATTATTTTGTAGAATTCGTTTCATTGGTATGACTTGAGTTTAGTTGATCCTCTCGTATTAAAATTCTTTAATTTATTAAACATAGAAACCAACCTGGCTCAATTAAACGGTCTAAATCGAATTTAGCTCTTCTTTAAGAAACCTGTTTTTATTTTTGTTTATTTTTGTTATTTTTTTTTTTTGCGGAAACGAGAAAGATATCATAAAATATATATGAAAAAATACGAAAATAATATATATATATATATATATATATATATATATCATCCCATGAAATTCCAAAAACAGCATTGTATCTAACTTGATTTAACTCGAATTACACACTATTTCATTCCTGCAAAATATGCATGGAACAAAAACTATGCATAGTATGGGAAAAGCATCATGAGGACTAGGAGGTCAGTATTTTATTCTGCAATTTCACCGCCCTCATCAATCTGGGTACCTCCTAAAATAGGAGTATCTCATAATTTTTTGGTCACATACCGGATTTCACAACATTAGCAGAGCCTGGTAATATAAAATTTTCTTCTTGTTCATTACTCGTCAGATAAGAGAACGCTGATGACCTGAGATGTTAAAGAGCGTCCATAAATAAATAAATAAACAGATAAGAGATGCATATGTATAAAATAAACTTAAAGAGAAAAAGCTTCCATTCAAATCATAGATTAACCTCGTGTTAGTTACAAATCAACTGAGGAGTTCATTGATCATTTTTGGAAATTAGGAAGTCACTGCATCAGAGACACTTTTTAGAAAATATCTTTATCTATCAGAAAGCTCATAAAGTGTCACTTCTCCCAACTTATGACGGTCATGGGCAATGTTTCGTAAAACTTTTATGGAGAGCTTAATATTGTGTTCATTGTTTATCAGGGTTGACATTTGAAGATATTATATTACGTCAGGCAATAACTAGGATGATCTTGCCCCAAGAAAAGCAGTCTCCTCGCACAGAAAGAGTAGACAGAAAAGACTAAAGTTTACAAAACTTGGGAGATTACTATAACGCCATGTTTCGATATGTGTTTAGTTAATTAGTGAAATATATATTTAATGGACCAAGCACAAGCAAAGAAAATATTATTTTCAAACAGGGACCACAGCAATTTGCTGCTGATTGTATAATTTATAGAAATATGCTAAAGAAGAAAATTACACCAATGTGTAATATGAGTCAGATTAAGTTAAATACAATAATATTTTTGATTTGCACGGTTCATCATAAAAACATATAGTTCAATTTGCCTGGCACAAAAATTTTGTTCAGTTAATGCTGTTTACGGAGGGGTTGAAATACCGAATTATAATGTCCTTTTTGGACGTAATATACAGTAAACCAAAGGACACCCTAACATCGACAAGTATAATATGTTGTTCAGTTTTCGCTATCATCACAAAAACAAAAAAAAAATTATGAACTCTAGGTTGGTATAAGAGCATTGAAGTTATCCCAACATTAGATACTGCTAAACAGAAAAAAAGTAATTCTACAAATTTGAAAATGATTTTGCAATATTTTTGAAAATTCCCAAGACCGTAAAGAGGATCTTTCAGTATCATAATATAAAACATTTTCATCCAAATTCTTCGTAACAAGTCAGTTTTTATAAATTTAAAGAAAAGTATTGCTTTCAGACCAAGTGAATAATTAATAAATGCTCTTTTATTTATAGGTCAAATGTTGTAGTGGAAAGAAGCGGTGGAACAAGCCAAAATCCAAAGGCAACGTAAATTCAATGCTTCACACCATACAACCAAGTCCAACATTGACGGGTTAACCAATTACTTACAACAATATCACTTTAAAATTTGCCTTCGGAAGAAATACATAAAAATCTAAAGAAATAAAAATATTAATTTCTAGTACATTGAGTATCTCCGATCTTTATTAATATTATAAATTTGTCTTTAGTGTATTTTATGCCAAGTTTATTTTAGTACAGGTTTTCTGCCTCTATACAATAGTTCACTAATATATTGCACCATGTCTCAAGTGGTTACTAATCTGAATTCAACACTCTGCAAATGCCAGACTAGATTTAACGTTGGAAGTACGCTGGAAGTAATTCTCAGGATAAAGTCATGTATGAGGGGCATTCAAAAATGTTGTGTCACTTTAAAGTCCAAGCTAAAGACAGAATTCGAAAACTTGTCCAGACAAGCCTTCAAAATAACCTTTATCTCTCTCTGCTCACGCAGTTACAGACGGTGCAACTGCTTGTCAAAAGCACTACGAAACTCGGACTGAGATATTGTAACAGAGCTGAACTCGCTTAAAATATCTTCCAGCAATGCAAGGTTTCACTCGAGAAAATAACCAGAAATCGTACAGTGCAAAGCCAAGGCTGTAGAAACTGGACTTTGACGTCTTCCAGTTTTCTCAAATTTGCAGCTGTCCTGTAAAGAGACGCATTGTCGTGCAAAAGCAACAGGCTTGAATCCCTGTCTTTGGACATCTCCCTCAGCTCTTCAAATAAAGGAACCAAAATATAAGTTCCATAGTATTCATTGTCATTCCTTCTGACAACCTCTAATGATCCTTCATAATTGAAGAAAATAGTGACATTCGCTTCCAAGAACGAAAATCTTGTCGAGGAACAACTATTCTCATTTACCAACACTAGTTCTGAGCTTTATTTGGAGTAGTTTAGTAATAAAACCATCTTTAATCACCAAGGCATGCATCTGTCAAACGATTAGGACTATTTGGTGGAAACGTGCTCAGAAATTTCCTTGCACATTCCTTTGGCCTCTTCTTCTTTTTATTGGTTAGGGAATGTGGAACCTATTTTGCACAGATTTTTCGCAGCTTTAAATGTTCATGGAGTATAGTGTCAATGCTACCAACACTGACACCCTCTTCTATAAGTACGAGTATTTCAAAAGTTATATGTCGATTTTTCCCTACAAGTTCCTCGCTCTTTGAATTGCTCTCTCGTTCACAACTTCCCAAAGCAGATCAGAGCGTGGTTGCCTTTCTAAGTCTCCCGTCCTTCTTTAAATGATCGAATCATCTTTAAATTGTACTGAATGAACACACTTAATCACTATGAACAGCTACCCAAGTTCTTGTGTGTGTTTTTTTTTATTGTTTGTTTTATTTTGTTCTTTCACCTAGGTTATAGTGTGTGAAAATATTCACAATTTTTTCACCAGTTATTGAGGCAGGACTGAACTCAACAGACTGTACGACAGTGGCTCTGCAAGTTTAAATCTACACACATCATGCATATTTTGATACCTTAAGGTCTATTTTTGCCAATTGCGTTAGTTACATTTTTAGACATTATTGTCCAACAATGGAAGACTAGTTGCAAAATTTTATCTATGCCTCTCGAATGGTAGCCTTCAATGCGGGGGAAGAGGAATAATTCACAAATTCTAAAAATGGAAAAGTCAATTTATTTCTGAACAATAAGTAATAAAATATATCAACACGTATAAAATAGACTTGAGTTTTCAAATAATAACAAATCGTAATATATCAGTAAATAACTTTAACATAGAATTGGTGTAAACTTATGTCAGCAATAAACTATTGAAACCAGTATAAAACAAATAAAATATAAAATTAGAGGCTTTTATTCTTCAAATTTTAAAATGAAAATCTTTCCGTAATTACCATACAATGATTACTAACATTACTGGCAAATAAATCTTCAGTTACGAAAGCATATGATAAAATATCTTAATTTAACGAAGAATAAAAGTCGCCATTGCTGTGACTGAATAACCATGAGTTGATACCTTGGTTTACAAACTGTATATACTATATATATCAACGGACCATAAACCAATATAATAATAATGCAGTAGGGAAAAGTTTATAAACACTGGGTCACGGAGTATATAGATTACAAAGAAAACCCAGCGTCTAAAAATGTAGAATTGAGAAGCTGAAAGTTTCTGCATCCCAAAGGCTGATCTCTTTGCTATGTGGTCGAAGAAGAGCAACGAAGTGAACTGAAGTCGCCATTCAGCATGAATGGAACCCCTATATTCATGAACATATGATGTGCTTGAGTAAATTGCTATCCAACCTGCTGATCACCCATGCTTACATGGAGTATCAGTATAGAGGAAAAAAGAAAGAGTAGTATATTGATCTATAAGGAAGGAATATCCGAATAAACGCCCCTACATAATGCTTAATGATAAGTATAGCTATGACACGAGTGAAATAGCGAGTATGGTAAATCTTACCAAATAATATTCTCGATCAGTTTATACTAACATTTGTGTTATTTTAATAATAATGAATTATAAAATGTGATATTTTCATTGCGTTTTGTTTTATTTAATGACGTATTAAGCACTTAGTTTTGTAGTGAATATTTCTATGACAATGTGCATAATCTTTTAAACTAAATAATAGAAGTTCAGCTAGATTATTTTTGTAGTGATGATAAATGTTGTCCCATAAAGTTATAAGGTGAAAGTCACGGCCTAAAATAGCAACATATTTTATAACAAAGCACAATAGCAAGCAAATTGCCAGAAAATAAAAAGGGACTGAAAACTTCTAATCTTTGAGAAACCTCAGTATTTATAAGATTTCAGAACTTTTGAAGGAACCACTTGAAATAGTGGCGAGAGTCAACACATAGTTAAAAAAATAGAATACTCCTTACTTTAGGTATTAAATATATTGTATATAAATGAACAAGTTAATACAAAATTGTTTCCACAGAATTAACTATGTACAGTTGTTGATTTCATTTATTTATGGACGTTCTTTAACATCTCAGGCCATCAGCATCCCATTCAATTCAAAGCGTGAAATGGCCGATAAAATTTGCTTAGAGGCCTCTTCTTTCAGGCTTGAGTTTTTTTTTCCGAGACGTAAATCTACGGGATCCACAGCTTTACTTCCCTTCCGAAGGAAGCCTTAAAGGATTTTATTTATCCATCGACCCTGGCCGGGATTGAATTCGTGATCTTGGGTTTAGGAGACAAGTATGGCTATCACTACACCACCAAGACCACCATGTATAGTGAAAAGAATAGCTAACAACATGATTATGAGTGACCACTGATGAACCAACGAACGCTAAAAGAAAACATGTGACACAGGTAGTTGTCGGAATACTCCAAGCACATTATCAGGAGTTACAGTTTTCAAATGAACAACTTTCTCTTCTTCATAGCATATGAAGCCCCGCTAAAGACCACACAGCATTAAGCATGTCTTGTTCACTCTTTTATTAGATTAGCAAAAGAAATTGATAATATTTTTCTTCTTTTCAAGTAAAGACTCCATTTGGAGCATTCAACATCTACCTCTCTTCCTTTCAAACCAATAATAAACACATAAAATGTTTTGTCTTCCTAATATTACTTACTTATTATTATTTTAAAAACTGCTAAAACAATACTTTTAAGTACTTTTAATAAATATGGGGATTTGTTTATATAAATATAGTACAACTATAGTACAAATATAGTACAACTTTCAAGAATTTTGGCACAGTATATAAAATGTCTGTAGTATTCGAGTATGGTTGCATACTAAGTAGGAAATAGTATAAGTTTAGAACATGTAAACATTTTGGAACAAAAGGTTCATCAAGCTTGAGAAAAAAAGTGCTAATATTATAATTTTTTTAGTTGAATATAAATTAAGTTACTGAGCTGAACGAATATGTAACAAATACAGAAGATGAGTGTGTTATTTCTCTCGAGCTCATTTAATTTGATTTTTCTAGAAAAGCAGTTTTCTGCTGCAAAGTAATAGCTAATTCTTTTTATTAGACAGTTTCAAGAAACATATTCAATCAATAGTTAGCATTTTGACAATGAAAGCCTTAAATAATCAAGTTATGAAAACAGCGAAATATTATTTTCTGCAGTTAACTAAAACTAAAGTATTAACACTGTATTACAAATTCATTTTAGTAAGCTTTCTATATTGCAGCATTTACTCCTCATAAGCATTTAGGAACGATTTTGATGTAACATAATTACAAAATACTTCTATTATTTATAAACCAGTTTTGAATATAAAAACCATCGAATGAGCTGAATAATTTTGTACCATTTAAAATTATTAGATAAGATTTTATATTTGGTTGGTCCTATTGTAAGTAATTATTCAGTCATATTGCTTGCATTTTTTGGTTCTGTGGATATGAAGTCTAATTATATTAGGAAGTTTTTCTGAAAATGAATGCCATTAGAACAAGCACATTTGCCATAAATGTTTGTATATTATTATATTCCTAGAGTTAGTTTTGGTGAAGATTTCAATGGTTAAGGTATACATTTGTTTTGGCATCAGGTATTCTGTTTCCTCTGTTTATTTGCGGACTAGCCCCTATTTAGGCAATCTTTCTTCTAGTATTTATTGGCAAATAGGTTTAAATATTTACGCTATTATTATGCTAAATAAAATAAATAAATAATTTTATCACCTTGTTTTCTTAAAATGTCACAAATAAAGTTAAATACTCAGAAATCACAGCTATTAATAGAAATCAATATATTTTTAAGACTTTCACAACTCTACAAAACAAATATTGAAAGGAAAATAAAGCTGCGCTTAAACTGAACTTTAATTCACAATACTTGACTTCTTTTATAGTTTGGTAAGTTATGGTGATACTCATTTCTAAATATATGAAATATAAACGTATTTCATAGGTTGATTATTTTGCATTTTTGCTATCAATATTACTTTTACCCTTATAGCCTTATACCCTTATGTCTGAAAAATATTAGAGCCGTAAATATGTTTAGAAATAAGCAATGTGATCTATGTTCTGGAAGTTGTTCGAAATATTACAGTTTACTTTTATACACTAAAAGAAGAAAAAAAAAACGTTTTTGTACATTAAAACTCATGGAGCACGATACAATGACTCACTGTTGCAGGAAATCTAAAATATACTATTCCTATCGACATTTTAGTTAAATATATTATATATTAACTGTCCTTAAATCCCATTCCCTGTAAAAGTTACATCATTTTCAATAAAATCCTCATTTATGAATTGCCAATGTTGTAGCGCTCTACCACATGAAACTCGAGTAAGTTTCCGGCCGTAGATAAAATGAAAACTGCTTTACTGCCTCTCCACAATAAAGTTGCATTTTGCCCAATTTAACTATTATACACTAAATGTTTGGGAGGAGAAAAGGGCCGATACGGGATCCGTTCATCATAACTGAAAAGAGATGGGGATGAGGTTTTGTTTATGTATACACTAGGATGTGCTCAAGTTTATACGGAATACATAATTACATGTAGGAGGGTTAAATCGCGGAAAATTATGGACTAAGGAGGAGTAAAACTGAAAATGGAGAGGAAGGGTTCCTGAGCAAGCGTTTCTGGGGCAGAAGATTTAGGATGTCCCTAAATGGTGTGCTACATAAAGTAAAATTATCCCAGTGTTGAAGACAGCACTTTCAAAGGAATAAAAGGTAAAATGTACAAATTTCAATTTAAGTGCAGCATCATAATTATTTCAGAACCATTTCTGCAAAGTATTGTGTTTTGACAAGACTTCTAAAAGAGTATTAATTAATAAGTCAATATTTGCAATGCTTTTCATTTAATTTTTTCAATCCATAAAAAGCAAAGAAACAATAATCTTATATTAATATGATCTAAAGTTATTGCAAATACTTCAATGGATTAGCTTAAGTTGATAAAAGTTTCATATTTAATTTCCTCCTTAACTAAAATGCTTTACTGGCATACATTCCGAGAGGAAAAGCATTATAAATTAACATTTTTTATTTTCTTATACCAAATCATATATTTATTAAATCATAACAAAATTTTAATACAAAAATATTATGTTTAATTTAAAAAGTGTTTCAATTTAATTAAATACTTACTAAATTATTATGTACACTTTTAAGCAATTCCGCCAGCGTTTTAAGAAAGTGTAAACCGGAGCACTGTCATAATATTTTGATACAAAATGTATGCATGTTGTCATTGAAATTTATAATTTATAGTTTATTCATACAATTCATAATATGCTCACATTTTAAAGACTAAATCATTTTATAATAAGAACCTTCCATCGCTTTCTTTAGTATTAGATATAATATCCCTGCATTCAGCAATTGATCAGCGGTAGGTGTACGGGTCTTCGTCCAAATTTACCTATAACTTCATGAGAAAATGTTGAAGTCCAAATGATAAAATCACTCACTCATATTCTCAGATACTTACTACAAATTTCCACTTCCATTTCATTTTTTCTGAAAGTTTATTGTTGCTAATTTTATGACTCCATTTTTTCCTGTCTTTGTTTATGTAATTTTAATTCGTATGCAGAAACTATTATTTTATTACAATCTGAATTAAATTATGCAGATTTCCACATCCCTATGCAGATTTCCCTCTCTTCTAAGGACGATAATCCACAATCTTGCGTTTTAAAATGAAATATTAAACTAGATAACATTAAAATAATAAAACTGGAAGTAATTTCAACTACTGCACGATGTATGGAGTATGAACTGTGATAAGATGTAGATAAACATCTACAAACTTCAGCTGCTGAATTTACCGCCACGGGTGGCCGAGGTCGTTAAGTCTCGGACTCGTGAGCGGGAGGTCTGGGTTCGAATACCGCCAGGACCGTCCTTCCTGACTGAGGTTTTTTCCGGGTTTTCCTCAGTCCTCATAAATGGCAAATGCCGGGGAGGTACCCTAAACTTAGGCCTGGAACGATTCCTTCCATAAAATCCTTTCCCAATATATCATTTCATTTCATTCATCACCAGTGTCCACCGCCTGTGGTACCTCTGTAGTAAAAACGGGCGTTAAACACCATTCATTCATTCAGCTGCTGAAAGAACAGTCTTCCTTTTTAACTGATTTTACTTTAAAATAACATTTTTCGAAGTTATTAAGTCTCTCAGAAAGAAAAATGAAACAAAATATATTTTAACATAACATAACAAGCACGCACTCATACACTCGCGCATATATCTTCTTTTTAAAAAGTAAGATGCTTTCTTACTTCAGAGATAACAAATAATAATTCAGTAGTAGTAGTAGTAGTAGTAGTAGTAGTAGTAGTAGTAGTAGTAGTAGTAGTAGTAGTAGTAGTAGTAGTAGTACTGGGGCTATTTATTTCATTGATATTTTAGCAGATATATAAATGAAACACTTATCTAATGCTCGAGCCTAGCCAGACTGTTCTGGTTCCTATTTGCAAATAAGAAATATCGAAAAAACATATACAGAACTACATATAAAGAAATACTTAGTCGTGTTCTAAAAGGTTTATGAAATAATCCCCTCCACCAGCCGTGACGGAATTTTTTTTTTTGAGTAGTGTTTAACGCCCGTTTTTACTACTGGGGCACCACAGGCGGTGACACCGATGATACATGAGATGAAATGATAAATTGGGAAAGGATTTTTTTATTAAGGAAGGAAGCGTTCCAGGCCTAAGTTTAGGTACCTCCCAGGCATTTGCCAGTTATGAAGACTGAGGAAAACTTGGAAAAAACCTCAGTCAGGGAGGATGGTCCTGGCGGGATTCGAACCGCAGACCTCCCGCTCACGAGTCCGTGCCTTAACGACCTCGGCCACCCGTGGCGGTATGACGGAAAAAGTTATGCAATAAATAAGCATCATAAATTTAACATTACAGGACACTAAACAAGAGAAATACACAATTCAATAAATATATGTATATATAAACACTAAAATAAATTAAAACAATAGAAATGCATTTAAAATAAATAGGTACATTATATGCCATGTCATCTACAGTCAGAAAATTTCTCTATTCCATCTTCCTTTCTTGATAAATTTACATAGTCTCCGCCAATTCTGAGGTATTTATAATATTTACAATTAATGCTCACTTGTCTTTCATACTGGAGACATTAATTGAATAATTTTATCTATTTACTATAAGTATGCAACTAATTCATTATCATATATATTTTCACTTATTGTTTGTCTTAAAATATAACTTTTTTTTTAAAGTTCGTTTTCCCCAATACTTCCGTAAAAACGCTAAATTGTGATTCTCTCCTTTCAATTATAGGAAAATAGCTTATGGATAGCAAACTTTTGTTTTAGTGAAATGTGCAAAAGTGATAGTGTCTCATACTGTATAGTTACGTTTTACTTTATGGCTAGAAACTTTTTCAAAATATTTCCAGGAGGAAGATTCTAATATATTAACTAACAATCTAGGAATTTTCTAAAGTTGTCGCAAAATTCATGAATATATATAAAATTCACCACAATTTTTGAGTACCTTTCATAAACCTTTTAGGCTTAAGTTTTCGTTTTTCTATGAGGTGTTGTAAAGAGCTAAACAGTTTTATAAGTTTAATGGTCATATTAATGCATTTATATTAAATAATAATAAATTGTTAAATTTTAGATTAAAACCTTTTTAATATTGAAATATTAATATTTAATTTAATATTTTAAAATCGATTTTAATATAACAGTTTTTATTAAACAAGAATGTTTTAATTGCAAAAAGGAAGCATTAGAGCATTGTGTAAGAACATTTTACATGTTATTAATACTTTAAAGATCACAAGAGGCGCTAAGCTTTGTCGAGCGATATTTCAGTGCGACATTTTTGGATACACTTTGCTAAATGTAGCTTTCACTTTTCTCCAACTTCTTTCGAATTTTCACTTCAAAGATCATACTCACAGCCTCGTAACTAACCAAGTATATTGTATCTATTTACTTGTTTTTAATTGCCTTTAGACATTGATGAAGCATTGCACTAGTAGTTTGAATTTGGAAATAGTGTGTTGAAAATATGTTTTATTTACTAGACAGTGAAACAATAATTAGGTTATTCGTTATTTTAGATCCCATGAAGAGACTTTTAACTCCGTTCAGTCTACCGCCTATGGTGCCTCAGTAGTAAAAACGGGCGTTAAACAATACTCAAAAAAAAAAAAAAAAGCTCCGTTCAGTCGAACTTACAGAGTCGTTAGAATAAATTGCAAAATTTTGAAGTAGTCTGTAGACAATAAAATGATTATTAATTACTTATTAACTGAAAACTACATATGCTTATTGTATTTATTATTTACTTGACGGTCCTTTTATGTTTTATTGCAGTTATTTCTGGAATGTTATATTATATTTTATTTTAGATAAGGTAACCGAGATAATGTTAAAAGTAAGCAATATAATTAGTGAGTTTAGAAACGTAGAAAATGTTTTTATTTCATTACTTCTAAATATATTTGAGGAACAGTTGCTGATACTCTTACGAACATGTCTGAGGTCCAGCTTCTATCTTCGTAAACGCAGTTATGGAAACGTTTCCTTCTAATGACGACTCGTAAATGCAGAAGTTCCTAAGAGTAGTGTTCTGCATCTCTTGTTGTTTTTAATGATCTTTCTTGTACTATTAGCCACAGTAAATACGACCTCTATGCTGACGACTTACAACTTTATACTTACTCTCGAACTAACGAAGTTTGTGACATAGTAACATCAACCACGATCTTGACACAGTTTCATTAATGGATACGTAACCTGGGCCTTAATCTGTTAGAAAATTCCTATTTCTGAAACCTATAGTAAAGTAAATTCTATAATTCCCACCTTTATAATATTAAACGTGTCCCTAACTAAAACATTAAAAAGATCTTGGTGCAATCCCTGGAGATGTCTCACTTTGACTACTGTAATTTTCAGCCAACAGACATAAACTTTAACACAACGTAAAAATTACAACGTGCTCATAATATGTGCGTCCGTTTCATTTGCGATGTCATTTTTCGGTCATATAACACTCTCTCTTCATATCCTTCCTTGTTTTTCCACTTGAAATACCGACGAAATATCCACTGTCTTACACTACTTTTCAAAATACCTCTTCTTAGAATGACTTAGACTTACATTCCCTAGTTTTAGTGTAGATGTTTATTCGTATTTGCTCTACTCATATCTTGCCGTATAATTATCATCCTATTATTGTCATTCTTATTGATACTATTACCACATTTAATTTTCCAATCACTTCCATAACGATGTTAGTGGTTTTCATTTTTTATCTTTTGCACTTATTTCCCTCTCTTTCATAATTATATGATTATATGTGTATAAAGTGTCTCTATAACTGCTTGACCTAATATTGTTATTATTATTACGTTAATATTTTTCATTATTCGTTTTCATTATTCATGTTTACTACCAAATTTACTTACGCTCTGTTTCATAGTTTACATAGATTTATTTGTCCTTTTTACTGCTTATGTTACAGGTATTATGTTGTCACTAAAACTGAGTGTAATTGTTGGACTAGAGAAGGACTACTGGCCTTAACTCTGCCATAATAAATAACACAAACACATTAAATAAACACCTTTTCTTAGAACTAATATTTAATAACAAGTTCTTTGTAATTGCCTGCACATTTATTAAGTGTAGCTAATAAAAAAAACATGCAGATAGACCACCTGTATAAATAATCGTGCTTTTTTTTTAACATGTGATCAAATTAGCTACAGTTTCACGGCACAAAAAAGCAGACACTGGAGGACGAAATAAGGAATTAAAGGAAAAAAATGCATGTACCATACTTGTTTAGTAACAACAAATTAGTTTATCTTAACTTTGTCGGTCCTGGTGGTGTAGTGGTAACCATACTTGCCTTCTAAACCCAAGATTGCGGGTTCAAACCCGGCCAGGATCGATGGATTTTTTTCGGGGCGTAAAAATCCTAAGTATGGCTTCCTTCGGAAAAGAAGCCGTAGGTCCCGTGTTGTACATTTACGGCACGACAAAGAACCTCAAGCCTGAAAAAAAGAGGCCTCTGAGCAAAATTTGTCGGCTGTTGTATTGTATAGAATGGGGCGCTGATGACTTGAGATGTTAAAGAACGTCCGTAAATAAAACAAATCAATCTTAACTGCTACAAACTGCTATGCTTTATCGTAGAATTACCGGGTGCTTTAAACTTACGGTACAAAGTTAAAATGAGGGAGCGACTACCTAGGTAGTTGTGAGTGTTACATGATTTAATGAATACATGTCTGTAATTTATAGCTGTTTACTTTGGAATCCAAAGCAATATTGCTTTTATTTTTAATAGTGTTTAACGCCCATTTTAGCTACTGGGACATTACAGGTGGTAGACACTGCTAATACATAAGATCAAATGATAAATTTAAAAAAAATATTTTTTCTTAAAGGAAGGAAGCGTTCCAGGCCTAAGTTTTGGATACCGCCCCGGAATTTGCTATTTATGAGAACTGAGGAAAATTTGGAAAAACCCTCAGTCAGGGAGGACGGTTCTGGTGGGAATTGAACCCCGGACCTCTCCCTCAGAATCCGCACCTAAACGACCTCGGCCACCAGTAAGTGATCTTGATCTTGATGAAGCTGGTGCAAAAACGAATGGAAGTTGTTATAAACAACTGTGTACAAATAGATGTGCGACACCAGGAACATCAACAAAATGTTTATTGGGTAGGTAGACATACCAAGTGCTTCTCAATAGTAAGATTATAGTTACGCAATTTAAACCACATTCCACCCATCAAAGGGCAAAGATATCACGAGTCCTTTGAAGATGCCCCAACTACTTGACCTGGTTCTTAGAAGAATTGGTTTAGCTAGCACATTTCTTCATCCTTGAGTTAAGAATTATTTGAGCGCCACCTTTAGGGATCGATGGGTGAACCAATTGGGAATTCTTAGAGATTACCAGATTAATTATTCCTGGATTTCTTCCTTTGGAGACTGGTGTGAATAATAACGTGAATATGTGAGATTCCCATCGACCGAAAAGAAGTCTTCGTTGCAGAATCACTATCGTCGCTTCCCGGTTCGTTAAATGCCAGTGTTTTTTTTTTAATGTATGTGGTTTATTTACGGATTGATATCTCACAAATCAGAATCCCATACAATTCATGGCTTTAAACGGCCGATAAATTTTTCTCACAGGACTCTTCTTTCAGGATTGAAGTTATTTTGCGAGTATGTGCCGTAAATCTACAACAGGACACCAACGGCTCAACTCCCCTTCCGAAGGAAGCCATACTTAGGATTTTATGCCCCAAAAAATCATCAACCCTAGCCGGAGTTGAGCCCGCGATCCTTTAGGAGGCAAATATGGTTACCACTAGTCCACTAGGACCAACAAAATGCCGGGAATCTTTGGACATGTACGGCAAGGCTTTAACCTTATAATGCAAGCAAATTACTTGCATTGTGTTTTTATCAGCTACATTAAGTGCTGCTGAAAGGTAACATTTGTAGTTATTGACGGAAATACCTGTGTAACTCCATCTCCCATTACATTGTACAGATTTTAAATACCTTGTGTAATATATTTCAAAATTATAACTAGAGCTCTTAGAAGGGGAAATAACAGAAATCGCACGTATGTTTTACAGATTTACGGCAATGATAAGGTGTTTTAAATGAAAACTTGGACTGTAATAGTCCATGTATTAAGGAAGAGTAACGATATTCATTTGATTTTCTATCAAGAATGTATCATCAAATAGAGGATAAATAATATAATTGTAAGCGATAAAAATATACTCACCTGCATATTTCATCCGCAGTTTTGCCTTGAAAAGATGCAATTTTATAGTTGCATGCTTTTGACTTTTGAAAGCTATTGGAAGGGAGCATATTGTATCCAGTCGTTAAATACACTATTTTCTAAACAGTAATAGAGAATTTTAAGACATCTCTTTATCACATATTTGTTGTATTTTCAATATTTGTTCTTTTTATGCAGTTATTTATTTAATTTTCATTTCATATTCGTATATTTAATTGAATCTAAAATCTCCATGTGCTTTTGCAAAAGGTTGTGCCACATACACTGGACATTCCAAAACTTGATGGTGATGATGATGATGATGATGATGATGAGATGATGATGATGACGACGATGATGATATAACTCTTATTAGACGTAAATGTAAAATTAATCGATTTTAACAGTATGACTATAACACTTTTGAGATTTGTTGAAATATTTAAGTTAAATCACGTAGATAAATGTAATGTGACAGCGTAAACAACAGAAGTTTGTACTTCTAATTTGTGATTAATAAAAGAGAATGGAAATGTTGAGAGTGAAGTACAGAGAGAAACAGTTTGCAGCTGGCAGCATGCTTTGGTTTTCATGGCATGAACACCGTGCTAGAAGGGATATTAGTTTATAACGTTGCATATGTTTGTTCTTTGACAGCCCTCCGAAAATTCGAGCAGTGCTCAAAGTGTTGTTATCGAGAGTTGAGCTAGAGTACCGCACAAGGTTGTTATTGACATTCTGAAGATTAATTATGCGGCCTTTACGTCTTCCAACTTAAGACACCGCTGCACCCTCAAATGTAATAACCAGAATATTCGGAGCTTCGAATGGCTTTTCTAGTAACATTAAACTACTGCCTTTAGAACTTCAAACAAAGTTGTCATTGGGCCCGGTAATGCGAGTTTCCTTCTGACTTAAAGTTACATGCTAATCTCGCCAAAAGTAGACAAATTTGTCTTCCTGTAGCGGAGATATGGACAGTTTAGTCACATAATCAGTTCAGAGAGCTGAATATGTTGATAAAGTTTCATAAAAACATGCTTACTGTATCCTGTTTAATTTACTGCTTATCCTCGTGACCATGAAGATATGAAATAGTATTCAGTTCACCATTTTTTTTTTCAGAAAATGAGGTACGTAAATTTCTTTTAACATAATTTATATTCTATTAGTTTCAAATAAAAACCAGATCTGTAAGCAATGACGGGAATGATAAATCAGTTGAAATTTGCCCTCATGACTAAGAAAATCACGAAAATATAGATGTTTACCTTAGGATTGTATATTATCATCGTTACTCTTTAATTTGTTTACTGATGACATTGTTAATGTAATGATGAATGAAGACATAGATGCCCAGTAATTGGAGATCAACAAGTACCTATTCTTTTATATGCCGACGACATAGAAGTCCCTCTAGGACAATAAAAAGACTGCAAAACTCCCTAAACGCACTGCAAGATTATTGTAAACAGTGGGGTATATAAATCTAGATCTAAAGTTCTCACCTTTAAAAATGGCATAGACACATGAGGGAGAAGTAATCCAGACAGTTAAACAATTTGACTACCTTGGAATAAGATTTGACATGAGTGGAAAACGAAATAAACCCACAGTGTTTGCCAAGCTCAAGGGGAGCGGTCAACTCTTCTAGGTACTGAGGCTGCTAGCTCGATACAGGATATGCCAGTCAGATCATTAAAAACTATGTATCAGGCAATGGTTAGGTGCTCGGTATTAGTGAGGTAGGATGCAGGAAATATGTGGTCCACAGCAAAGCTAACTCCACAATCGACATTATCGTTCATGATACTTATTATGTAGTAGCACATGTCTTATCAATAGGGACAGTATGCTATTATAGCAGGATTCATTCACCGATACCCTTAAATGTAATTAGATACTGGCTATGAATAATTAAAGGATAACAAACAACCCTGAAGGCAATATACTACCGGCACCAATTGAACAACATGCATTATCCGAAATGGTGGGCGGCGGTCGTACAGCGGAAATTGTCAAAATATTTAGCATAAGAGTATTGAAAACAGGTATGGCGTAGTGAAAAAAGTCCAAAGACGCTTGTGACATAAATAGGCAGGAAATAGAGGAGTGATGCATGCAGGTTTCATCTCTGGACCTGCATAGCGAAATTAAAAATAGATGGAGTAAAAAGTCTTATATCATGAGGTTAGGCATGAAACTAGACTGGGAGGCTGGAAGGCACGTAGGGTTGTTGATGAGGAAAACAGAAGGAGTTTCCCATTATGCACGGATCCGGAAGACTGAATGGACATTTTGGCTAAGTGCGCACAGAAAGAAGATGCTAGAATAAATTTTCTACCAGATTCATTTTTGACTTCCAGTAGGGGAAGGCTGGCATGTTAGGACTTAATTGTAAATTAAAAAAAAAACTGGCTAACCTGGGGATTTTCTTAAGTAAAATATGTTGTTCTACGGATAAGAAATTTCTATAAATGTTGTACATGAATGATACTAAAATTTATATGAATACCAGAATTATTGTATGTATGTCTGTTTCGTGTATGTGTGAATGAATGTTTTTTTTTCTTTTGTTGAAACTAATTCCAGAAATGAAGTATTTTACAAGAGCATTGTGTGTTACTAGTTTCAGTAACTGCAGTACTTTCTGGATATATGTTTTCCTTAAAGTTGCCTGAGATGATATTGTTTACAAGTTTCTGTAAAAATGCATCTTTTTTAGGGTTATTTCTTTATTTCCAATCTCCATCTTTCACGATCTTGCCAATCTTTCTCTTGTATTTTGTATTTTTTTATTGTTAATTTGATTCCTACTATCCACGATAGTCTTGGGTGACCACGTTTTCTCCTTCCTGACGGTGACCACTCCAAAAGAATTTTGGACCATCGTTAGACCTCCATTCTCCTAACGTGACCATACCATTGTAGAGACCGCTTCTGGATTCTTTCTACAGCTGATTCCTCCATATTCATAACCTGTCTAACCTCTTCATTTCTTTTTCTTTCCAATATAGACACCTTGGCTCCTATTCGTATGGCATCCATCACCATTGCCTAAGGTTTACATTTTTGGAGTTCAGTCAAAGTCAAACCTTCTGCCCTGTAAATTAATATACTCTCCACCAATGTATGCAGGATTCTTTTTATTTTTTTTATCTTGGATATAACTTTCCTTCAAGAGCAGCATTTAACATCTTAATCGTCCTTCTAAGCTGTAAGATTCTGTGGTCTACATCAGCTTCACAGCTCCCCAACTGGATTCCAAGCACTTAAATTGCTTCACTACTCTAATAGTTGCCTTTTCCACCTCCTCCTATTACCACACATTCAATTTTCTTCATGTTTATTTGAAGTTCTCCAGCTTCGAATGCTACCATCAACTTTCATATCAAAAACTTTGTTGCTCTCGACTTTGAACAATCGACACCTGGTCATCTCATATAAAAAAAGAGTAAACTGTTCCATGTCCAAAGGGAACTCCCATACCTGCACATGAGCGATTCCACCTCTCCAATGTATGATGAATATATATTTTAAAAAAGGTTGGAGATATGCTACAACCTTGTCTAAGGCCTTTATTGGTTTGAAATACAGTTGATAACTTATTTCTTATCTTCGCTGCTGCTTGACATTGTTGGTATAATCGTCTAGTGAGTAAAATTAAAGGGGGGTCGACACCAATGTTTTCCCCAAAGTTGATGGATAAGCACAAAATCATATGCCTTCTCTAAATATATAAATATTCGATGGATTTGCAAGCCTTTAGAATGCAACTGTTCACTAATTTGTCTAAGGCTGAATATATGATCCAAACACGAGTGTCCGGCAGTGAAACTGGCCTGATCTTCTGTTATTTTCTCTTCAATTGCATTCTCCAGCTTACACTTAAAATACTACTGAATATACAACTTATTGAGGCTATAACACTAATTCTTCTATAGTTGTTAGGACCCTTCTTAAATCTTTTTTTATATAGCGGAAATATATGATAGAGGCCAATCTTCAGTATTTCTTCTACCTCAATAATCTGTTTGAACATTTTATATATATATATATATATATATATATAAGTCTTACTAACTGAAGGGGCCCCTAATTCCATAATTCCAGGATAAGTCCTCCAGGTTCACTCGCCTTTCCATTTCTTGCTTTCCTCACTTCGTCCTCTAATATAGGTTCCATTTGTACATTTGTATTATTTCCATACAAACTTTTATTTACAGGTTCTTTTCTTTAATCGACTAATAAATTATGGAAATGTTTTTTTTTCATTGCTCCATAGATACCATCTGAAGTTCTGGTGAAGAATTTTAATTGCCCTCATCTTTCTTATAACTCTCCATGTTTCTGCAGATGTCCTATATCCCAATGCATGATCTATTTCACCGCATAATCTTTCCCATGACTCTTCCTTGCAATTTTTTACTTATTTTCTTAACTCTCCTCTTACACATTCTATATCTATTTAACATATTTAGAGTTTAACCATCTAGGATAAAGTTACTTTTTTCGCAACTGCTTCTAATGCTTTTCAGCTCCCCAATTATAACTTAAGTTTATACTACTTATCACGTGTTATTTTATATTAAGTACTTTTACAATGATGTGCGCTGTCTCTTGTCGTGCTTTGCTAGTACTAGCAATATCTTAATATAGGATTAATATACACAGTTTATAATTTCAAACGTCCATAGTAAACACTTATTTATCTCTATTGAATGTATACATTCTTATTGTCTGCATCTTATTACAGGTTTATTTACATACATATAGTTTATTAAAGCTCACTTGTTTCTTTTGCTTGAATGTAATTGCAGTCTTATAACTGATCAAAGTTTATTACTGATCTTTCATTTCCAAAGAAAGAATTGTTGTTATTGTTGCTCTATTATCATTCCAGGCTCTAATGACTGGATCAATCTAGTAACCTATTCCTCCGCGTATGTTAGCTACAATGTACCAAAATATCTTAATAACACATGGAGCAATTAGAAATTGTAGAATATAACAGATTTATATATTACCCTCGCATGCTCAACAGCAATAAAGTTTAATAGTAACGAGTTCTGAAGTAGTCTTTAAATGCTATTTTACTAGAAGATACTGTAAATTGGTATTTTAAGTTATACTTAAGCTGTACAAGTTTTAAAATATTGTATTTATTAACTTTATATACTGTAACATGATAACATTAAACTTTTGAGAAAACTGAGCAAAATAAATATATTTTATATAATTTTACAATCCGAATGCTATCTGGAAAATAATCTTACTCAATTGTTGTTTAATTGTTTGTTTTAAATATAACAAGGTTTAAATGATTTTAGATTTGTCTTGAATTTTAAAATATTTCTTTGACCACTTCTGTCCTGAAAGAGAAACAGAGAAATTCTGGGGCCAAATACATTTTGGTAAGTAGCCATTCCAATTTATGGCGGAAAGGGTGGAAGGAGCGTAAAATTTGCACAAGAAGATGTACGTTTTGAGAAATTTGCCGAGCAGGCTTATTCCGGTAATGCCAGGGTGCGGTCGTATACATCAATTATTTGCCCAGCTTTGCACAGAGAGAGAAAGATGGGCTGACTCGGTAATAGCCCGCGGATCCCTGCAAGTGGTTAGTGGTAAAGGAGAGAGATTATTAGAAAGAGAAAATGGGAAGCTATGTGAATGTGAGACAGAAACGGGCACTAGCACGTGTGGCAGCATATATGAACGTAGACTACCGTCCACATTCTTCCAAAAGGATATTCAATCTTTCTACTTGTTTTCCTTTCTTTGATTACGTACAAAATCTTATTTAGTCAGATATATTCTCTCTAAAATATTTCTTGCAGAGCTTGTTGAATAGTAAAAAATGTGGGTTAATCTTTGTCTTTAGTAGGTATCTACCTCTGAGTTTTACATGATAATAGACAGTAGGCGTAAAAATCACCTAAAGGCTGTAAAATCTATGACAAGTGTGGGACGTGTTTAGCCTTAACAGTGTGAACTCGTTTACTTTCAAAAGTATGTTGGGTTTGAATAATTTAGATGAGCATATCTTATCTTGCTTCTCATTTTAGAAGTAAGGCATTTTAACTGTCAAAATTTCTTACAACTATTACAGAATCAAAGATATTGCGCTTTGAGATAAGTTGAAGGAACATTTACTTCAAAAGGTAATCTATATGCAAATGAATCCAGTGTAAAGAAGGATATATTTTTACTGGCATTAGATCACGTTGCTTCTTTCACTCAAGATCTGTCCTTACAATATAACAAATCTCTGAAAATGAATGTATTTAAATTGGAGGCAATAAAATCACAGAAACAATAAAAATGGGAACAATATTTTACATCCTTCATGTAAATCCTTCACATTTAATTGTATGCAGCTGGCAAGGAACACAAAAAATAAAAATGATAAAACATTGGGAGGAATGAAAGAATGGTGTTTAACGCTCGTTTTTGCTATTGATACAGGCGATAGACACTGATGATACATGAAATGAAATGATATATTGAAAAATGATTGTTATTTTTAAAGAAGGAATCGTTCCAGGCCTAAGTTTAGGGTACCTCCAGGCATTTGCCATTTATGAGGACTGAGGAAAATCTGGAAAAAACCTCCTTCAGGGAAGACGGTCCTGGCAGGAATCGAATCTCAGACCTCATGAGTCTGCGCCTTAACAACCTCGGCCACCCGTGGCCGTACATGGGAAGGAAGCAAACAAAATTTCCAAACGAGATTAATAATTTTTGTGGATCTATATCGTCTTTATTTATTGTCCCTTTTCACAATTTGCTATACTACCATTTTATAAAATAAAATAAAAGGCATTGTTCTTAACATCGTCAGAAAATATCAAATATACGCAAGCCAAAATTGTTCAGTGAGGTTAAAAATGTTGATGAACGTTTTTTATATTCTAATCTTCAGAATTAGATAAAGGCAAACTGAATATAATTATTTAAATCTGTTACATTTGGTGAATAAATACATTGCCTTAGGAAAGATGTGGAATGTTTTTACTCACAGAGTGTTGCTGTTTTGTGGAAAATGAAACTGAAGAATGGTGTTGAACACGAAATTAGAATTTTGATGTAATTTGTGTGAAGCTAGGTTCTTTGGTTCTACGTTTTCTTCTCTAGTATTTTTGTGATATCGGTTCCATATACCATAAATACGTTTGGTTAAAACATAGATAAATATTTTATCTATTTAAATCCAGCGTTTTCCCATATTGTGAAATTAAATATAGCAAAAACAGTAAAATATACAAATAAGTAACATGTAAACTCTGAAATAATATTAATTCTATGTACCTATTTTATTGAAGCAATTTATATCATTTTTCGGAATTAACAGTCATGAGTGCTTTATGTCAAAACTGAACCATGCAAATTTGTCTCTTTATAGTCGGTCCTGTGGTAACCATATTTGCCTCCAAAACCCAAGATCGCGGATTCAAACCCAGCCAGGATCCATGGATTTTTTCGGACGTAAAAATCCTAAGAATGGTTTCCTTCGGAAGGGAAGTAAAGCCTTGGGTCCCGTGTCGTATATTTACGGCACGTAAAAGAACTTCAAGCCTGAGAAATGAGGCCTCTGAGAAAAGTTTGTCGGCCGTTTCAAGCTCTGAATTGAATGGGACTCTGATTACCTGAGATGCTAAAGAGCGTCCATAAATAAACCAAATCAACAACAATGTCTCTTTATCACATAATACAAAACAAATGAAACTCACTAAATTTAACCCAATGTTGACATATACCTATTGGCAAATTACAAAACTTTCGCACTTATTACGCTGATACGCTCGTTTTATGTCATGAAAATCATAGGTTATTAATATAACATAAGATGTTGTCATAGCATTCTATGTTATAATAAACCACTAGGTCTACAAAAAGAGTTGTATAATTGTCCATTTTTTTCATGATTGCAATCCATAAAATCTTCCATTTTCAATAAGAGAATATTATTTAATCCTTGACAATATTTAAATGTTGAAGCGTTTAAAGAAAGCAAGGAAGAAACTTTCAAGAGGAGACTTGCAGACCGTTGTTGTGGGCACATCATTTACAGTCACTGAGGCATAAGAAAATCTGCAATGTACACGTATGGTTGATTTTAAATATAAAGTGTGTCAGATGTATCAAGTATTAAATATGACATTTAATGTATTAATAAAGCTTAATAAACCCAATCGCACAACAATTTAATGGAATATTAGGAATCTTCAATTTTATTTGCTTATGAATTCTTATTCCACTTATATTAAAGTTGAATATTATACTCCTAATTTAAATTTCAAATGAATTATCGTTAATTTAAATTTACATACATTCAGTTAACTCAGAGTACGTACATCATCACAACGAGTTTTTAACATGCAACATTCGCTTACAAACCTTATTCATTGTGGAAGAATTTGTTAAGTAAAGAGTTCTAATATAGAGCATAACAACAATAAAACATGCTGAAAGTCTGTACACAAATACAACACTGTAAGACAGTGAAATGATAAATGTAAAAGGAGTTATACATAAAATAAATAATTAATTACCCAGGTCAGTGCTCTCATCACAGAAAATGAATCAGTATCTGGATTTATCTTATTTCAAATAAGAAATTTCTGGTTAAGCCGTGTTGATGCGTATTGTCACAGAATATGAGTTTGCATTCAGTCAGACGATATCCTCGAGCAAGGACAAGTTGGGAGTCCACAAGTAGTTATATATCAAAATGAGAGCCAATTCATTTGTGCCCTCCCCTCTTCCAAAAGAAAGAGAAGGAAAGAAAATTTCGAAAATTCGAGAGGAATGCAAGGTTCATAGCGGAGCAAGAAGGCACACAAACTTAACCGATTAGCGTATATCTATATACCACTATAGATTTCCCTTGCAGAATCTTAGAGCGAAGTTCTAAATCTATCAGTGCTCATAACAACCTGGCCGATCACAGCAGCAAAGCTCTTCATCTGAGTTTATATATTCTGGAGACCTGTAAAGCTATTTCCTTGCAGAGAAACCTTCGAGTATTTGTGATCCAATCTATCTGACTCTGATTCCAAACCTTAACCTAACATACAGGTTGTGTAAAATTTACATTTCATTTAATTTAGCTCTAATAATTTAACTGAGTTTTGGAGTCAAGAGTCAGATAAGAAAAATTAACGGCTGGGATTCGAACCAAGGACCTTCATTTGTTTGATTTGATTTATTTACCGACTCTCTTTAACATCTCAGGTCATCAGCGTCCCATTCAAATCAGGGCGTGAAACAGTCGACAAATTTTGCTCAGAGGTCTCCTTTTTCAGACTTGAGGTTCTTTATCGTGCCGCAAATGTACGAGAGATATTTATCTTACCGTACCAATGCACTTATATTTAGCTCTAAAGGTGTGGTTAACTACGAAGTTTGGTTACAAATGATGCACATTTTTTAAAATTCTATTATTATAAAAACAGGATTTTTGAAATAATGTTTTTTTTTAGCAAGAAGGGAATATTTCAATATGGTCGTATTTTCACTAATATAATCTTAATACTAAACAAAAATACCATAGTTAATGTTGTTACAACCATTTATTTAACACCTAAAATTACGGTTAATTAGGGAGATTTTTCAAAATTAATGAATGCAAACCACCTAAGTTTATTTTTAGCTAGTTTATATTTATATATCTGTTTAGTTTGTTTCTGCATGCTTCTAATTTATATGGAATTTGTTTTTACATTTATTGAAAAATAACATAAATTGTTTACTTACAACAATGGATACATCAAACAAAATCTAACAGCAAAGTAGTAAACTGTATAACATACAAACATTCTAATCTTCTCACAAAATTTCGAACATTTTTATTTGACTTTCTGCATAGAAGTCTCTCGCATCTTCAGATGTGTCAAAGTAATTGAGTAAAGCTGAAATATTCTTTATTTTTCTTTGGCAAATTTCTGGGGCATTTTAACATGAACTGATGCCATTTTTTTCAGAACTTCCACATGAACTGGATCTCAAAAATTAGTATTTTTCACTAATATCTCAATCTCATTCAGGATTTTTTTAGTTACATTATTATAAGTTGACTGTTCATGTTAAAAAGCCAATTTTAAACAAAGTACTTTCTTTCAGCGCTCTTTGAGGTTTCTAATTTTACGGCCTCTATTCAGCGCTTCCAATTTTTTTAATGGGTTGTAATATTCTTAGGTGACCTGTCATTTGTATTTTTTGTACGTCAATGTCAGAATCCTTTTATTCATGATTCATATTCGAACAATTCATTCAGAACAATATACCACCACTCAGTATGCAAAATCTTTCAAGAAGTAAAATAAAACTGTTTCGACAATGAAGTGAAAGCTTTAGTAATAACATGCCGTGGATTGGATCCTATTTTTAAGGTAGGAGGATATTTCGGTACTTCACTCTTGCTCGAGGGCTGGCCGTTTGCGTCCACGTCCCCAGAGAGGAAAAGAATACGCCGAGGGAAACACCGGACGGACGGACGGAGGATCCAACGGCGAAGTACGGACATAAGCGGGATCGCTAACATTGTTTCCAGTTGGGACATCCCATACCTGGCAGAGCCGCTTTCTAAGGATTTTGAGCTCCTCAGAAGAATTGCTTCCATAACTGATATCGCGCGGAAACCTTTTAAACAGGCAAGCCACCGTCACACCGCAACAGCCCATCTCGCCCTGGCACTTTTGACCCTGTAATAGAATCATTGAAATGAAATGATATGAAATTATCGCCTAAATGATTAGAGAAAACCACGGAAAACCAAAGTTCAGGATGACTGGCATCAAGAGATTTAAACCCAGAAACTCCAGAATGCGAATCCCATGCGTTACCTCTGAGCCATCCCGCTCGCTCTCATTGAAGTTAGTTCAAGAGAATGAAACAGTTTGTTGCGAACTGTATTACAGGAAAGATTTAAACGATATCGAATTGCTAGTATTAAATAAGAGCTTGAGAATATATTATCTATAAATTTGGTAAAAGTACGGAATATATTTGAAGGCAAATAAAAACTAACATTGATTGTTGATAAACTGTAATTGAAAGTATCTTATAATAAAAGTTTCTCCAGTAGTTCAGAATACCACCTTGTTGCCGTAGTAGTAAAAACGGGCCTTAAACACCATTAAAAAAAAAGTAGTTCAGAAGCAATAATATTTATTTTGGGATAAACTGAACAGCTGAGATAGGTGGGTTGGTAGAACTTCGTTTAGGTCAGCCTTTCTCTAACTATGGTACGCGAACTACAAGTGGTTCTCGAGATCTTCCATTGAGTTTCTCTAGAATCTAGATTGTGATAGTATTTGGTAAAATGAATCGTTGATGCAAGAGAGACGGGTATAAATAAAGTTCAAATGGATCACTGAGAACCAAATTGTCATCGCTCACTAATCTATGTCCCTTTTAAAAGTATTTTTTTTTAAATGATGTCCATTAACTAACCTGTCTCTGAATCTACCTTTATATCGAACTCGTAGAGTGCATAACTTTACCTATACACCAGTTTTGTAAGTATGCCTTTCTAAACGCTGTCTATTTCTATTAAATCCTCCTCATAGAGAACGTCTTTTGTTCACTCCTTCTAGGGATTTCCGTTCCAAGCGTTTTCTTTTGTGAAAACATTTGTTGAACAAGTTTATGGAGTATGGAAGCTACTTGCAGCATGCACATATCTCACCAACTACTTCTAAGTTTTGTTCTAAAGCGTAATTTTCTTATGGTTTGGAGCAGGAATTGGGTGCTCGGGGATGTAGTTGATCGTGGTTTCGAAGTCTCGGCCGGGCTGCTCACTGATGACGTCGTTTGCTCCAATTCTGTTGAATTTTATCTCAGGGTCCACCGGAGTGTTTCGGGACAGTATAGATCCACGGGAACGAGAAATGTGTTGCCCAAAAATACACAAGGTTGACTTGTTTAAAATATTTTATTCCCATGTAAAGTACTTCCTAACCGTTCGCCGCTGACTTCGCTACTCTCTTAGACTGGCTTCCTGAGTGAATATCTGGATGTCTGAATGTCCCTCTGAATCTATGAATGTGTGAGCGTAAATCTGTGAGCCTATCTTCGGCGAGTGTCCCTCTGAATGCATGAATGTGTCTCTACCGAATCCCTGAAATCCTCTGACTTCTGTACTCTAGTTTTTCTACTACATTGCCACGCCTTTCGCTAAATTAAATTCCCTCGTATTTTATCTATGTTCGTGTTGTACTTTCATTATTGGTTATCCTAAAATTATTTATTTATATCTAAGTTCTCCTGATTCGTTAACTTTTATCCGAAGACCATTGACTAGAATTATTCTTTCCCCCCTGATCTAACGTCTTCCCACGAACTTGAATTTTCCCAGAACAAGCTGTCATAAATTTCGGCCCTTTCCTTACATTCTGATTTCTATTGAAAATCTTTTGCCTTGCTTAGTCTGTAGATTCCTAAATGTTCCCGGAGATAACGCACGTGTTTTCGGCTTTCCTGTAATAAAACATTTTCGTCTCCGTTCTGACATTTTCATTTTCTCTTAAATATTGCTAAGTCTGACTTTGTTAAATACTGTCCCGTTACGGCCACATGTTTCTCTTATTGTCAACTCCTAAGTATTTCCTGGGTAAAAGGTTCGTGACCTAACAAAAGATAGTTTACCCTTTCTTCAGCCTTGTCTAAGGAGCGGCCAGTGAGTGGAGAGGCGTCAGGTATACAATCTCTTTCTAACATGTTTTACACAAAATGTATACAAAACCCTTTTGTATGTTACAAGTTACAAATTATTTCTATTCCTGTTATACTTATCTCACAATGATTGTCTTATATATATACATAACAATTATCCTTCTCAAATATAATGCCTTTATAAATATAACTCTGCAGCCTTTTAATTAAATTAATAAAGGCAGCCATATTTCCGGCTTCAGGTTCTGCTTGGTAAAATATCCTTGATATTCTTCAAATGTCAATCAATAAATATGTTTCCTTCTAACTATTAATCCTAATGTAAAACAAAGGAATTGAAATTAGTTCTATTTTAAAATATAGGATTTCAAAACAAGAAAAGTCATATCATTAAACTACTTCAATAGTTTTAGATATGCTCAGTTAATTCAATAAATGAAATTGCACAGTTGGAAACACGCGTAATATAAAGAATGTGTTTTCCTTTGTAGAGAAATATTTGTGCTATGAAAACTCATTAATTCAAATAAAATCTCTCATCATGCCAAATGTTCAAGCTACTCGTACATATTTCTCCTCCTCCTCCTCCTCCTCCTCCTCCTCCTCCTCCTCCTCCTGCATATTTCTCACTTCAACTTAACCATCATTTGCTGTTTGTTCACCTCACTGTTAAGAAAGGTCAATTATTTGTATCGCTCTTTACTTACTTTAACATTTCTGTGTTCCTTTCAAAAGTTTTACTTTATTAGATGACACCCCTTCAGCCAACTCCCCTAATACCATGCTCCTAAAGTACATCTCCCTATCCACATGCCACTTTGGTTAGCACCGCTAAGTATTTCTATATAACTCCTCCGCACACGCCTTTTGTTCACTATTTCTATCTTTTAAATCTTCCAGTTACTCGTCTTATTTCTTTAAACGCCCTCCAAAAAAACCCTTGAGCATTGTGCCATTCCCTCCCCCGTCTCGCGTTCTTGGCACACGTCTATTATGAATACCCTCCTCTGTATGATATCAAAACCTGCACTTCTTGCAGCCTCTACCAAATCTCATTGTCCTCCTTCACCTAGCACATGATCTGGATCGCTTAGGACAGACACCAGTTAAGACACACCCGGCTTTTAAATGCAATAGAAACAGGCAGGGGAAAAAAGTAGTTTGTATGCAGCAAGGTGTCTCCTTTAAATGTTGTGAATACTTTTTAAAGGGGTTGTTATTAGAGGGCTTCCCCCCTACTGTCTTGAACCTGTAGAACGAAATTGAACTAACCTGAGGTAAAGAGGCTTATATGCTCGCTCTAAGGAGAAGGCTCAAAAATAAGGGGATAGTTCTGGTAGGAGAACCTGCCCATTTTGTAGAGGGAAGGAGGAATGGGTACATATTCTGGCAGAATGTATCCACTGGGAACACCTGAGTAAAACGCTGTTTCCTGAAAAAAAATTAAGGCAATTAAAGGCCGATAGGAATGCTGGGACCAGTTTGCGAACCACACTAATTGGTTGATTATGGGCATTTTCCTAGCCAAAGTGCAAGAAGCAAAAAACAATTTTTTTTGGTTAGAACGCAATAATTAGTATAATTATAAATAATATGTAATATGTTTTATTTATGTATCTGTAAATATCATTTTCACGTTTTAATGTGTATTTATTATATTAATATTCCTTTATTTTATTATTATTTGTTCCTCTTTCTAATTGTGTATCATACTTAAGCATGTCCGTCTACGACCCAAGCATAAAATATATTTGTGATACAATAAAGATACACCTACTACTACTACTACTACTACTACTACTACTACTACTACTACTACTACTACTACTATTACTATTACTAGTACTACTATACTACTACTACTGCTATTATTATTATTATTATTATTGTTGTTGTTATTATAAACTATAAACAGTGTAAGAAAAGCTTTATTCACTTCATCTTTGATCTTTCGGTGTATTGACGCTCATTTCTATCAAGATATCAAAATATTCAAGACATAAATATCATTCTTAATGCAAGAAGATAAGACATTTCCAAATACAGTTCCTATAAAATCATAATAGTATTTTACTCATCTTAAAAGATTTCCCCCCATTTTCTTTATTCTTTGTTATCTGCATTTATTAATAAAGTGTTAAGAGTTTAGAATGTCCATATACATTACGTTGTCCAAATTGTCAAAATATACAATAATATATTATAAAATAATTTTAATAATTTTATTTTTTTAATTTATAGCGTATGTGGATCTATGAAAGTATGCATATTATTGAGTTAACAAATCAACATGAGATACTACCTAATTTGTAGGCGTTCTTCAATCTACAGCTTATTATATAAATGTATAAACAAACACATTTAATAAACTTCTTAACTGTTTATTGTTATGAAAAGAGTAAATTTTAAGCTCAATGATTATAAATGAGTCATCTTAAGCAGAACAAAAAATTAACAAAAAGTATGGTGTAGTGAATCATATTTTTAAAAAATAAGTTATATGTAGTTACATTTTTCAAGAGTCTCAAAAGAAGTAATTCTGTGTGGTAACTTTACTTAAAGCGGTATAAACAAAGACTATGACATTATATATTAAAACGTTTAAGAGCACAAACAATTACTTTTCTAAATATGTTTTCGTAAAATTTTATGGAATTAATTTTTATTTATAGACAATAGAAATGCTCAATACATGTCGGATATGTCATTTATAAATATATTGTCCCCTATCCTGTTGGTTCAAAATCTAATACAACATTTATGCATAAATATATGGTCCTTCTTTTTAAAACATATCTTAAATAATTTAAAAATCCCCTTTAAAGTGAAAATGTGTACAGCTAATTAATCAGAGTCGTCAGATATTTTAATTTTACTTTGCAGTAAAAGACGGTGAACGCTGTTTTGTTTGTATGTTAAAATTCACTCTTGAAATATATGTTGTAAATAAAAATCGTTTATTTCATTATTTTACCAAAGGAAGTCACAGCATCATAAGTTGCTAAACAAATCTGGTTAACAGATAAAAAAATAAATGTTGAAAACTATTTTTTTGAGGTTATCCTCAACACGGTACTAGAAAATGAAATATATTTTACTTTAGAGGAATGTATTTTGAGGCACATTCCTCGACAATGTACTTGTACTTGTAACAAACAAATACACCTTTATCTCTAGTTTCGTAATATCAACTTAACCTACATTAACGCTTTTACTACATTCTTATCAAATACTTACTTATTTAATTACTTATTTAATTTAAAACCAATATTTATATTAGATTAGATTTTAAATGTTTTAGCAATCCATCAGATTATCCTATGTTGATGAAAGTTTTCATTTCTTTTTACGAGAAGTATCCAAAGCATGCTTTAACCTGGAACGGAAATAATAGTTTAAATTACTCAGATTTATACATACAACTCCTGTTCTGTTCACTGCACAGGAAGAAAATCACGTAGCGAAGAGCACTTGGTACCATGCGGTATACGAGATATGCGTGTTGAAACTGCTACGTGACTTGCTGCAAATGCTCCACTACATGCAACTCCCCCCAATGCAAATGCACGGAAACCTGTGACATTAGATGCATGCCATCCGAGCATACTTGCTGAACCGGAATGCATCATACAATTATTCGCAATGTGAGATATGTCACCATAACTTCGCTTGCAGGATACACATTATGTGTAAAGAGCAGATAGCTTATTTTCAACTTCAATAAATATTTGTATACTCTTGGAAACGCTGCGATATAGAAATTGAGTGTTCTTATTAACTACCAGGCTACTACATCTTTTCTAAGTGACCATTTACACACCCCTTAAAATTACATTAGGATATAATAAGAATTTAAGTAACCATATTTTTATTTAAATAATACATACCTATGCATGTATTAATAAATTATACTTAAAGAAGTAAGTATTTGTTATTATAACCTCTTCCTAATTATCTATGTATAGATGAAGATCTGCGAAACATTAAATGTTGAAAATAAAAAAATCTATAATATGAACAGGCACATACAAAAATATGTTTGTGCTAATAAAATGTATAACCTAACTTCAAATTCTGTATCTTTTCCTTCTGTTAGTTTGATGGTTAAGATATATTATTTATTAATGTTCCAAATTATAATTTAAATTATTATATAATGATTTTCTATCATTTTTCTATATCACAAAATACTGCCATGTCATTCCAAAATGTAATTAAATATAGATATCAGTAAAAATATTATATTTATTTGAGTTTTTCTTAGTATTTCTTCAAAGTCTACGTACATTGTTTTGTTATATAGTCGTCCAGTAAATATAGTGGTTATTATTACAGAAAGGTCATCTACAACAAAAATATTAAAAAATATACTATTAGGGTTCCATGCAAATCAGTAAGTTGGCAACTAGCTGAAAGAGAAGTGGAAAGGTGCTCTGAAAGAACTTGCATTTCGCTTGTATTACAGGTACTTTCCAGAGAAGATTCATTTGAAAACGGGTACCTATTTTAGACATTGGAACAATTAAAATACTAATCGGTTATCTATACTACATTTTTAATTGTAGTATATAAATAATTTATAATATTAGGTCGCTCAGTTACTTAATTCGATTATATACTTCTCGTATCTATTGTGAATTTTTTTGTTTAGTTTTATTTTGAAGTCTCTACAAAGCTTCCAAGTAATTCATATAGGTATCATTGATGAGGTAATTTCTGTGTTTAAATACATAAAATAAATTATTCTAACTTCATTGTATTACATAATCATACTATATAAATTAAAAAAAAAATTAATTCCAAAATATTTCAAGATTTTCTTTTGAATATTTGATGGGAAGAATGTTAATTTAAAAAAAGTTCCTTTAAATAAGTCACAAAATGACACCAAATTTTAATTTTAATTTGTTTTCCAAATAATATGAATTTTAATTCTAATGCCGATCTATTGACGCTGAGCTGGAATGATTTTTGTTGTTCAATAAACATGCTGGATCATCATTAGTTTCGTCTTTTGAGTTCACTTATTCTTCGACTTTGAGGTTATTGCCTTGCACCTCGGGCTTCGGACAGTGGAAGAGAAGGACATAAAAGAAAGGACTGCATCAACTTTGAAACATATCCTCGTTTTGTATCATGTCTACTTCCATCCTTTCTACAGCTGCTATACTAGTGTTCCCTTTCATCGTGTTCTTCCTATTCCTTTTGTTTTCCCTTTACGCTCTTGATTGTGTGTTTTTGGTGCTCCTCAGTACAGTGATACATTCACGATGTTTTTGCTCGAAACAATTTAAATTATAGCGCTTAAAAAGAGGTTCGCTTATTACTTAGGGTTCTCTACTGCTTTTGTTTTGTTTTGCAACATTTCATCCAATATGTAAAATGCAATAGAGCATTTAAATATTTTCATAATTTCACGGCTGATAAATGATTCACTAGTAATATTTGCTTCCCTGTGCATATTACCATCAGATAATTGCATTTGTGTGGTAAATTTTGAATTGCAATATATTAGAATAGGCATGGTAATCTTCTCATCTATTAATATTGTAGAAAATATATTTTTATGAAGACAATATATATGTTTTGTCAAGTTTTAAATCTGAATATGTATGCATATATTTATTCAATTTACAGTTTCCGGTGGCAGCAGAGAAATAATTAAACTAACATATTTAAAAATTGTAATTACAATTCATGTCAACAATTAATGTAATGTAATTAATTACATTAAATACATACCAAACTAATTTAATAATGTAAACTTATTTCAATATATATTCAATTTAATTCAATGCATGTCAAACTAATTATATTATATGAACTTAATTAAATACAAACCAACATAATTTAAAATATTTCAATCTAATTAATACATTCCAAAACCTAATTAAATGCAGTACATAAATGTACAATGCATAATTATATAAATGCATGTCGACGTAAATAAATGCATTTCATCCAAATTAAATATACTTAAATATAGTTATGACCTTATAATTGTCTTCTAAGTATCGGCCGAGGCATATGACCTAATTAGTTTATGTAAAGTATAAAATGTAATTTGAGTTTGCTATTTAAATTTTATGAAATGAATCTCGCTTAAAATTTTTAAATAATGAATAATTTATAGCATAAAATTTGTGAAAAAATGTGTGTGTGTGTGTGGTCAGATTCTGAGAACCCGACTATGTCTAAATCAGCTGTAATATGCAAAACATACCAACAGTTCTATAATAATTAAGCTAGAGTTGGGTCATCAGAAAACATTTTTCGAACATGGTATTGTACTAATCAACGATTCAAGAGGTCATAGGTTCGAAAACGCTTAAAACCCCTCGTTATCTGTTCGGCTGTACTTTGATAGATAAGCTTCTTTGGGTACTACTGTAAGTTGTGTATGAATGTGTATATGTGTGTGTAAGTGTGCGTGACACGCACACCTTTACTGGAAATGTGCTAGCGAAAACAAATTCGCCCAACTTTGAATCCAAATTCAACCACGACCGCCACCGCTACCGACGTCACACAGATTTGGAGTTTAACTCTGCAAGTATCTGCAGCGATACATTACGTTTCAGACATTATTTCCTAGCTAGAAGCAATTGAGATACATTGCTGCATATTGAATAGGTACGCTATATTAAAGGTGTCGTGTTAACGTTGTAAAATATCAAAATACTGCATGCTAATTTAAGCCTGTAGTTGATATTTTAGTATATATTAGAGTTAATATATTTGACTTTCCTCTGCAAGATTAAAGGTAGTTAACAGCATGAAACAATCACCCAGACCAATTATGCTATATTTATGAAAGACCTATATAAAGATCTCACAAGAAAAAATCTATAACATCACAACAAATAATTACTATTTTGTTGGAAAAAGCGACAATCAGTTCAATTGGTCGGCTCTATAACTTTGTTATATACCGTTTTCTGTTTCTATGGTTTGAATGAGTATCAATTATTTATGACAAGCATGTGAGATTTGACTAGGAAAACCAAGTACTCAAACGTTGCATTGTAATCAGATTGTCATTCATGACGAAACTTTGTTATTTTCATTTTCCTGAAAATATAATTATGATTCAATTATGCTATCAAGTTCAAGTGCTCCAATATAATGAACTCTGTAACATTAACACTGCGGCTCAACTTGTGTGACAACAGAAAATTAGATAATTTAGTGACGACTGAAAATTTGATATCAGTGTGCATCATTGCAATTTTCTTACTAAAAGTACCACAAATAGCAAAATGGAGTGTAGGATCTGGGATACTTCGTCAGTAATGTTTCTATTTGACCACACAAGAAAAATTCAGTGATAGACTGCTTCCGCCTGGATAATCAGACAATAATCTCCACCTAGGCCCACGCAGGACCTGAACTCACAATCTTCATATTAACCGCCTAGATATGGACAGAACTACTAATAATCGATCTTACAAAAGCATATTTTTGATGTTTTTTGTCCTTGTAGTATAACAGCAGTGTGTTGTTACACCTGTGAGATTACAATTTAATATATTATTTATATTAAAAGAAAATAAAGGTATTACTTTTCTTAAATCTATTAAAAAGTATATCCAATGGAAATATTATATTTGAAACCCAGAGAGTATATTTTTTCCTCCACAATCTTCCAAGGAAGAAGTCGCTTATAGTTGTCACGATCTGTTATTTTGAGAGAGGTAAACAGCAGCAAGCTGCTTTCTGAGTTGTGTAAGAGGTGACAGATGGAGTCAAATTAGGTGAATAAGCAGGTGAATAGTTGTAATGCTGAAGAACGATTTTCTGTAATATTATCCGGAGAATTTCCTTAATGAGTGGCTTCTTGAAGCTAAAAAGTCTCTAAATTATGACAAGACCTTCCGCAAATAATATTTTAGTATAATTATTAGGAGATTCCATAAAATTGTATTAATAATTTCATATAATGACACCGAAATTTTGCTATCCATCTTTATCTGTGGCATAAAATTGAATATTGTACTCTTATGTCTCATATTTCCTTGGTAAAATAATACTTTTATAAACCTGTTAATCCTTTAAATGCTAGTTTTATTACATTTTATAAATTCACTCACTGTGTTATAATTACACGAACAAGAAAAAAAAAACAGCAACTGGAAATAGTGTTCCAAATTACTAGAACAATTTCTAGGAATTTGAATTTCAGAATGTGTGACTCATTTCTTTACCATTTTCAATTTATCTCAGATATTAAAACCAAAAAATTATACTAAATGGTATTTAGATTTAGAATAATATAACTTTAACATCATAGATGAAAATTAAATAGTAAAATATGGACAAAATACAAAATAAGCATTTGAAACGTATGAACAACGAAAGCTTACCAGCAATCAATTTGAAGGCAATAGAATTATATTTACTACCTTAATGCCGTACTCAGTACTTTCTTATAGGTTTAATCACATACCGATCATTTCAAAATTAATTTGAGCACAAATATATCTAATTAAAACAATAATGGCTGTTTTATTTACACTATTTGCTTCATGTACTTCATGTACTTATGTAAATTCTATAAATTAAATAATTAATTTATCATGCTATATAACTTAAAAACTATCAATAGTCTCTTGAAGAAGATTCACCCTTAATCGCCTATCGACTACAGCTCCTTATAATATTTTCAGTTTCCATACATACCTTCTCTTCTGCCGGTGCTGACCATTTGGGCACGCACAATCTCTTCGCTTTATAACTACTGACCAATATATTCTGTTACGTGACTTGTTGTTCACTGGAAACAGTAATACGGTGCGTGGCAAATGAAGCAGAGAAAAATTATGAACTTGATTCGCCTATTATAAGTGAAAATATTATGTAAGTGCACAATCTAAAGAAGTTAGCAATGTAACTGCGTCGCAAGCATAGTTTCAGAGTGAAGTCTTGATAGAGGTGGGAACTTTCACTTTACAAAATGTAGTACAAACTTGTGTTATGAAGTTTATTGGTACAATCGTACCAGAGTTAGTTTGATGTTTACATTGATTGATTTTGCTTACATTTTGATGCTACCCTTCAATTCGCCTTCAGTTACCTGTATAAAGAGTCATTAAAATATATGGCTCCATAGATACAGCACATGTGTCCTGGAGGAAAACCACTGCATTCGTCGGTACTCCCGTTACACGTTCCTCTCTACTCCCCTTAATATTGAATCAGTAACATTAGGAAAGTCCAAGAACTCTTGACTTGTTCTGGTGGTGACACGTGTTTAATATGATATGGCATTTTGTTCATAATAGTTATTTTAAAAAAAAAGTTCTTCTCCTTGTGCTTGAAGAAAATTTATTGACACTTTTTCCAATGTAGTGCTCTGTTCAAGAAGTGTTGTATAAAGACTAGTGAGTAAATTTAAAACTACAGATACCACATTGGACAAAACGAACGGTTTAACGGAGGAAAATTTGGATAAAATTTAAGTCAGCCTAGAGTGTCCTCCACATAAATCTGAAATCAAACTTGCACAACAGACAAAGGTTTTCCCATTTTCTGCAAGAAACGCAGCAAAGTTACTCATTTAAAAAAATGTGTTTATGCTTTATGAAAAGCTGATTCGATTCAAAGATTTAATTATTGCAATTGCTTCCTGAATGAATGAGAAATATGCAGAATTTCAGTGACCAGTGAACGAAATATTCTCGCGATGTGGATCTCGAGTACAAACGGAAAGAGGACACCTTCATAATCCATTTGTGTTTTCGATGTATAGGGGACAATTTACCGGCTGATGCTCAACGTGTCCCCCAGAAGCCAACGCCGTGCAACTGCCGCATATATTAATTACTCTGTACAGAGTGCAAAAGAGAAGAGACTATTTTAAGCACAAACTATTTTGCAAATAGGTGACTCAGGCGGTGAACTTGGAATTCAATTAGAGAGGTCAGGGCTCAATTTCTGACCTTGGATTTTTTCGTGGTTTTTGTAGTCACTTAGGCAAATGCTGGGAAGGATATTTACGTTCTAAGAATTTTCTTCTCTCCCATTTCATATCATTTCATTCCGTTAAATCTTTTACTGAGTGAAAAGTGTCGGAACGAGGGGAGCTGGCTCGGTGTGATGATGGCTTGCGCTTTGGGAAAGTTTCAGCCCAGCGTCTGGAATGAAAGGGCTTTCAGAGGGACTCGTACACTCGGAGAGGGGCTTCATCTTTCTTACATATTAGGAAGTGCTAATACGAGTATGAACGCAATATTCAATTATCTTGCTTTGTACACTGATTGTTAATTATGCAATAGTCTCATCTCTTCCTTGATTTTTCCTTTATGCAGAAAAGCATCATTCTATCTTCTCCGTACGAACATACTGCTCTACTAAATTATGCAGAAAAGTGGTCTTAATTTCACATAAATCCATAATTTCGATGAAGAAACAACCATGGGGAAGGACAGATGTGGGGAGACCTAGAAACTGGAAAAATATCTGCGTACAGCCCTAAACTATCATAAAAATAGAAAGGGTTTAAGGTAGAGAGTTTACTCAATACTTAATTTAAACTGTAACGTTTTAAAAGGAATTACGTAAACGAGAGAATCGAATTACTTTTAAAATTTCTGTTATCCACAAGTACCTCTACTTCCATTAAATTGTGAAACTTCTCCATAATTTATAACCAAGGACATTGCCATTATATTTGTTCGAATTTGGTAAATAAACTATCTCTGAAGAAAGTGAACATTTACTTTTTGAAATTAAACGTTTGTATATTTTCGATTTCGGGGAAATGTTGACAAATTAATTATAATGTGAGCTATTTTGCAATATACACTTCTGGAAATACATGGGTACTATTAGTCAATGTTCCCAAAGATAATCCTTTAATTATAGGTTAATCAGCTTTTGAAAATAAACAGTGTATATCTAGGTAATTACACTTTTCATTTTTTCATTACTATTGAAAATGTCAAGATTAGTCATCAGTAATTATGCATATCTGCACCTATACAAATTATTATATAGTTTTGTGCATATAATCTGAATTGCCTTTTAAAATATGCTGGCACGTAAGGATTTAGAATAATTTAGAATTTTTATTTTGTCTTTCGCTAATTTGTGTTCTTTTGTGTACAAGCTTTATTTGTTTTTTTAAAAGCGATTATCAGTTTGACTGCATCGATTTTTTCGCGACGTCTGTAGATTGGACATGAGTACTATAGGTGTAAGTCTGTAGTCAAGAATGAAATGAAATGAATTAATGATGGCGAAAATGAGCTCGGGGTTCTTGGCGCCTTAAAGATATCTGCCAATCATCTTTTCAGGGTAATGAAAAATTCTGAAGAAAATATTATCCAAAAGAGATATGATCGCGAATCGAACACTGAACCTATGGATTAGCAGTCGCAAATATTACCACGACCACGTAGGTGTTTTAATTGTCTTTTTATTTGGTTTGCTACTCTTTTTAGAACATAAAGAAATATTATAATAGTAGAAGCTCTAAAAAATAATCATTAGACGGAAGGATTGGTAGGAGTTTTAAAAATGTAGTTACTAATGGCAAGATGTTCTCCAAAAAAGGTTTTATGATCTAGCACATGCTGAAACAAGCATGATGCAATTCTGATCAAATTACCTCAGCCTTAATCTGTGTGTTCTGAGTTTTTGTTAGCTCAATTTATGTTTATCTACATTTATGCTTTCCCTGTGAGAGATAGTGAAGCTTTGTGGGGTTTAGAAGTAGAAAAAAGGAATTGGTAAACTTCGTTGTTATTTAAACTACCCAGAAATTTGTGTTACGTGTTCGGAAAATTCACCCCCAAAACTCAAAGAAAGCTAATCACTGATTTAGCTAATGAGATGTATAAACTATATTTTCATTGTCCTCTTGGTGATAAAAATAAAAAGTTTCACCTCATGTCGTCTACATAACCTGTGCTACTACTACACAGAATGGTTGAAAAGAAAGCACCGAGTCATGCCATTCGGTGTTCCAATGTTGTGTTGTGAGCCAAAAACCATAGTTCAGACTGTTACTTCTGCATCAAAAAACAAAACTAAACATAAAATGAATTACCCAAATGTATGTTAAGTGCATCTGCCTATGCATCATGGTGTAGGCTAGTCTGTAACTTGCAAAACATTTCATCATTCTCGACAACACCAAGCGAAGCAAAAGAGGAACCTGTAGAAGAGCACTGTCCTCAATCTCAGCACACTCTCTTCATCTTATAGAACAGAAGGAACTGGCCCGCAATCTGCAACTTTCTAAACAATAATCTGAACTTTTGCGATAGAGAATGCAATAATGGAATATTTAGCTCCAGTGACAAAAATGTTTTAGGCTAAGAAGTAGCTCTTTCGCTGAATATTACCACGTGCAGAATACAGAGACATTAATAGTTCGATGATGCTGCTGATAATTCACAGGAGTGACGACTATTTATTGACTCCAGTAAAGCCAGCTTTAAAGCAGTATTACCACATAACCAGCAACAAATTACCATCTGTGTCTTTGGTCTATGCAGTAGACCTGAGACAAGCTTATGAAAACATGGCCTTTTTGCTAGAGGTAATCAACTATAAAGACCATGAATGGAAACTCTGTTGCGATTTAAAAGTTGGTACACTGCTCACAGATTCATGAAACACTGGTTCTCTTTGTGCCTTTGGGACAGCCGAAACACCAAGACTATTATGTATTCAAGTAATGGCCTAAGAGGGAACCATTTGTTACTGGGAAAGAAAATGTAAGGAAAAAAGTCCATTGGTTGAAGGGAGTAACATTATTTTGCCTGGTGGGCTTCGCATCAAGTTAGGCCTAATAAAAAAAGCATGAAAGTTCTGGATAAGAAGGCCAGCCCTTCAAATATTTACTAAATTAATTGAACCAAGATGAAAGAAGGAACTATTTTTAACCACAACTCAGAAAACAATTGAATGATCCAACCTTTGATACTAAGGTCACAAATCTCGAATTGCTGCTTGGTCCTATTTCAAAGCAATTGTTAATGGCTTTCGGGGCAAAGAAAATATATTATGATGTGTTGGAGAACTATATGTACATGGGGTGTAGAATGTCGCTTATAATTCACGTTTACATTCACACCTTGACTTCTTCCCGGAATATTTGGGCGCTGTAAGCAATGAGCAGGGTGAGCGTTTTCTTCAAGACATCTTACTATGGAACATCGTTAACAATAGCACTGGAACCCATCGATGATGGGTGACTACCGCTCATGTCTTCTTACAGAGTGTGACGAAACACCATACAAAAGAAGGGCATCATTGTTTTAAAACAAATAAACATTAAAATTGCATCTATATATGCTAGATATTTCTGCATCATGTCTATATATATTGAACGAGAAAAACAATATTGAGTTCTGAGTCTGCGTTTTATTATATCAATGTTCTCCAGTGGTGTTTTTTATTTTTTTTAAAATAATGCTGTGCATCGTGACCGTGACCTCATAAGGAATGTCTGATTTTTCTATTAAATTATGCAACTCAAAATTAGGTAAATCCACTTATTCATTAGTTCTAAGTGTTATTGTTCGGATGAAATTAAAATCATTAACGTGTATCCACATTGTATTGCATGCGTGTTTATGTTAGTGTTGTGTATCTATGAAAACATGACATGATAGGGAAAAGTGGGGTTTTCCAGTGATTTCAGCACTACAAATTTAGGTGGAATTATTATATTTCAAACCAGATACAGAAAAAAATTGATTGGTTTAATGGGTGAATATATTTCCAAATAGTATTATTCAATGGATTCTTTCATATCCACGCGGTAAATAAGGGTATACAGTAACTAAAATTAAAAATGTAATAAAAAACGTGATTCTTGTTAATATATACAACTAATTAGCAAGAAAAAGATGTTCAAATATTAAAAAAGAACGAAACAGGAAAATAATAATAAAAATTGAAATTAATACATATAACATGAGATAATCTGTATGACTATCTATCCTGTTCCCTAGCTAAACGCTTATCTCTGCAAAATTCAAAATTATTTCATTGAATTAACCGTCGCTCGATATAAGCGGGGTACCCAATTATTCGAATGATTGGGTACCCCGCTAGGGTATTCTTTTCAAATATTAAACTTAAACGTCTAGTTCTTGTTGTATTATTCTATACGAATGTTTTTCTTCCACATATCATACAGAACATGGACTAAAATAGTCATTAATGGGCTGCTTTTGCAAGATTGAAGATCCGGTAATTGACTCATATTTGGCACATAGTGCTTATGGGAATTTTTTGAAAACTGCCCAGCTATAAATAACGTAGATAAAATCATACCAACCATATCTGGTAATTAAAACCTTACTATCTATATAGTCTTCGCGCATGGACTTGGCCGTTCGTGATACGCACTGCGGTGGCAATTATTTCTCATTTTTTCTGGCCTTGTTTCTCTCCCGTTCATTCGTCATAGACCGTTTCGGTTTATGGACAGATGCGTTTTTAATTATTTTTAATTTGTTTGTAGTGCTTCTAAGTGTTATTAGTTGTGTTATTAGTGCGTTCATAATGCCACGAAAAAGGTACATATTACATATATATTTTTATGCACGATACGTATGTTATTACAAATTCGTGCAGAGAGATTAAAAGGCGGTTTGCAATAAAATTCTAAAGTGTGCCTTCTCTCTCTCCATGGAAGCTATACGGTTAGTTGTAAATAAATTTAAGTAACTGTAACTTAGGGGTTCGTTCTCAAATAAGAAGCCATAGGCAAAACGGCATGTGCTTACTGAGACGAAATTAGAGGAATTTGGAGAGAGATTGAAACATAGTCGCAAAAATTATCTATGACAGCTATCAATGGAGACATAATTTTCGCAAATCACAGCTTCGAAATCTACAAAACTCTCAAAATTGAAACCATAGAGATTCTTTATTGTTCAGTAATTAGAGGCACGTGATGATAAACCCTATTATATTTTTGTGGTTTTGTCTTAAGGAGTTTTAAGGACTGGTTTACTTGATCCACGTTTCATATTTTTCACCGGTGGATTCATCTGAATGGATATGTGGAGTCACAGAAAAACCGAGTTTTTACACGGAACTTCCTTGCATGCTGAGAAAGGGTAGTAATACAGCGTTTGTGACAAAGTACGTGCCGAATGTGACTTTAATTTAATGCTTTGTTTGACAAATAATTTAAAAGAAAGTCAAAATGATAGTTATCAGATTTGGTCGAGGATCGGCGCATTCACGATCCGCTAAATTTGCCGTCGGCTACCGGACATGATCATGCGCGAAAGCTTTGTATTAAAGTCTGCAGGTGCATGTGGTAAAAATGTTTAAGTTCGGCTCATGAAATCTTCAGCAGCAAGAAGAGAAACTTTGCATTCTTAATTATATAAACATACTTCATACTCTTAAATCACATCAATGTTGAAACTATAGAACATTCTTTAACTCAACAAAACATATCTAACGATTAAAATAAAACAGCTTTACTTATCAATTATGTTCGAAATGGTGCTCATAAGCGCAGCCATCGTGCAGGCTGATATTGGATATAAAATACATTTTTCAAAAACAAGGAAATCGTTGTTTCCATGATTACTGATAACAGTGTCATACAGAAGCTTTAAATTTGGAGATGAATATATTTTATTTTGAGGGGAATAGTCCCTTAATTTTGTTTCAGTAACTCTAGGTAAATAAATTTATCTTTAAGGTTAGTTTTTATTGTTTCGGCATTAATATTAAATCATTTTAAATTAATATTAAATAAATTTGGTTTTGGTAAATGTAATTAATATTGGATAATTTAGTACATAAACATCTTGTTCATACACAAAATCATCTAACTAAAATAGGCACACTCCTTATAAAACAGTATACAAACTACATAAGGTATTCTAGATGTCCTAATACATACTACAAAATGTATAAAATATTAGAGGTATTTTGAAGGACTAAATGGGCAAATATATGTTTGGAATTGTATGTTTTTTTTTATTTTTGGATCCATATGATTTGTGCCTTTTATTTTTACTGAAAGTGTAAGAAAGGTTTTTTTAGTAAAGGGGTTTGTTTTATTAAAATTTATAACAATCGTCAAGGTTTCATCCCTATAATTTAATTTAGTTTAATGTTTACTGCATTTATCTTTTGATATTCTTATTTAGAATTTCCTTATCACTCACTATTCATGCATCGTGTAGGAGGTTAGAGGCACATATTAATGTTAAAGTTTTAATGTTAACATCTGAATTACAGTCATTAGACATATGTGGCAAACATTATGACAATTCAAATTTTATTTCGTTTAATTTCTATATCAATAACTCACAAAAATTCCTAGCTTTTATTGGAAATGTAGGCTAAATTTGATGCATTCTTTTCTTTTCTTCCAGTTTGCGAAAAGATCTCATCAAGATATTAAAAATGTTACTGGTTCAATTTGTAGCTAAAAGGTCATATTCGAGTTTCAGATTATATCAATTTACTAACCAATCGCAGGACATTTGTAATCATCACTTGATTCAACTGTTGTATTAATTTTTCACTCTTACAGAACAAAGTCTACATTGTAATATGATAAAGGTTAAAATGTGTCATATACTTACCATCAAGATCCGATAATTATGTCACATATCATGGAATCATATGTAATAAAACGATACAGATTAATACTGCTGAACGCATTAACTACTAAAATAGGCACCATAATTAAGCAACTGACTTGTTGTAGGCCTTCACATGGAGAAATAGTAACTAGTCAGAATGAGATTGAATCTATTCTAGCAGTGGTAGAGATTTTTCCTATTCTGAACCGGTATACAGGGTACGCTGAACCATCTGTCCAAGGGAATTTCCTTTTCTAAAAAGTCTACGGGAAGATAATAAACGACTAGATCGTGATGTTATACTCGCATCTTGCGCTGCAGACACTTCCTCATCCTGATTCGAAAATTAAGGATATATAGGGAGGTGCACTATAGGGTTACTATTTATTACTTTAATCTTTTTATTTCCTGTGTTCTATTTTTTGCCCATATATGAGTTCTTTTACTTGTAAAAGAGTGTATTAGAAATCAAGAGAACATTTATTAGATATAGAGACAAATGAAGGCAAGCGGCACATTGTAATTCTCATTTAGGCCTCACTCTGTAAGTTTAGATTCTGAAAAAAATTCTGTGTTTGTCCTCATTTGAAATTTTTTTCTACTAAATGTTAAGATAAACTAAAGTTAAGAGAGAACCTTGTCCAAAGAATGATGACACGTATGTAGATCTTATATAAATATTTAATCTAACAAAAATATTATATTAAAAGCATATTAATTTGTCAGTAACTGTAAAGAAAAACTTAATCGCGGTATTCAGATATTTTGTTAAACTAAAATGACTCTAAAATAGAAACGCAAAAGAAAATAATTTTTTTTATTTGGCCAAGAAATCCAAAACGATGGTGGATTTATTTTCTTGGTTTTATGAAGCATTTAATTATTTCATTGAAGACAATATTACAGTTTGTTTAATCTAAAGAAACTGAAAAAGAGCTATGAGGAATATATGCAAGCAAAGGAAACGGAATTAAATGTCCAAACTCGAAGTAAACTAAAAATGTGGTAAAAAAAACTCCCTTATATATTAAATTCAATTCAAGTAATCGTTGGTTGCCATGGGGTCACACAGGCATGCACAATCATTGCGCCTATCTTTAAAAGTTCAAACATACGTTTTCCATTGGCTGACTTAATTTCACAGGACTCACTTGCCATTTGCAAATTTTGACAGTTTAAAACATTTTGTTCACATTGGGTAGTTTAAAGGCTAACAGTTCAACACTGTCGGGTTCAGAGACCTTAACGAGTTTAAAAGTCCTTCATGTTTATTAAACTTACTATGGCAGTCTTTTTAAAAAGGGGGGGGGGCTTCACATTTGTTTCTTTTTCTTTGTGTCGGTTTTATGGCTCTCTTGCCTATTCAAACTACCACAACGAAAAACCCTAAATGCTTTCTCTTTTATACACTTTTTTCATTGAAGTTAAAATCTTATGATACAAATATATACACAATATTTACATTACTAATTACAAGACCAAAATATGATCATTGGGGTTACATAAATAAACACTATGATTATATTTCAGTGGGGGTTGATAGGAGGAACTGTTACTGTTTAAATTGTGACATTGCATATATTTATTAGATTATGGATATAAACTGGATTATATTGTTACATTTTACTACCCATTTTAAATTATATAATTCATGGCCTGGTGAGAATATTTTTAATTTATTCAACTACCTATGAATGTAATATATATAATTAAATGCAAATACCACATATACTTGAGTAACATCTAACATATAGTCTTGCAACATGCTGTTCGCTTTCTTTCTTCTTAATCTTCATTATTTTTCAACTTGGTTAATGTTTCCATAAACCAGAAACGAAAGGAACATAAATGCAGTACGTACAAGAAACAATGTGGTTTCATTTGAATGCAATGAACTAGTACTATTTATGTAGTAAAAGGATTTTGCAGGATATTGCTGATCCACAGTTAATAATCTTCTCTCAAGAAGCTTGGTTTTATATAAATGCATGCAGAACTATAGGAACTGGCGTACAGAAAAACTACAAAATTCACGAAGGATGAACAAATTTATATGTAGTGTGCATGACGATAAGGCCTATATTTGTTTCAATAAAGTGTAAATTAAGTGTATGGCAAACAGTCGCACAGTTATATTTAATAATTATCCGATAATTAGAGGCAGCATGGATATTTTCAACAAGATTTAACCACAACCTACAATGTCCTAATTGCTTGGAACTCTAAGAAAGGTTCTGCATCACAGAATCATTTCTAGTAGGTCATGTGAACAGACACTACTCAGAACATGTGCTATTACGGGAGCCCGGATTTTGTGTAATATGAAATTGATATACGGTCATGAAGCAATTATATCTGCCATAAAATATTTCATGTCTTTATAAGTTAAATATTTATACATATTAGAAATATATTTCTTTTCTAATTTTCTTAAATCTAGAAATAGTGAAACTGAGAAATTTATGCATGTAATTTCAAAATAATCTGTAATCAACTGTTTCTTCTGCTATCGAATGACTGCAGAAACACTGGAAGACAAATGTCTCCGATGTACATTGGGAGAGGATGTAAATTAATACACAGAAAAAATTGCTGGACCTCTCAAGATGCCATCGGTGAGTATTTATAAAGAGGAACGTGTATCAATAATAATATTTTCAGGGGGGTTATACGGTTCCACCATTAAATGCGTGACACAAAGCAAGACATTAGGAAAAAAATCAGCCTAGTTCACATTACACTGCCCAACTCACCTGGTACAATGCTAACCTTTTAAACTGCTTCTTGCATTATTCCCATGATTTTTTGAATGTCAATTGAAGTCTTCAGTTTCATGTTTCAAGTTTCGGGAAGACTAATGAAATGACATGGGATATATGAAATGAACTGAACATTTTGTATTGGTTCAATTTTTTTAGTAATGTTTAACGCCCGTTTTTACTATTGAGGCCCCACAGGCGGTGGACATTGATGATACATGAGATGAAATGATATATTGGGAAAGGATATTTGTATTGGTTCAATGCCGACAAGAATTCATTCATAAACTGCTGTTCTCCATCTTACTTCATACTTAAAAGTTGAAGAGGATTTTTAGTGCTGGCTCTGTTTTAAGTGACCCCAAGTTGGGAGCCAAATTTGAAGTGGTTTTGTCGTGGGACGTTGTTATTATTGTAGTTGTAGGATCCACGTTGGTGAGCCAAATTTTGAGATGGTTTGGTATGGCTCCAGCTATGTGCCCCAAGTTGAGCACCAATCTTGAAGTGATCTTTCGTTGACGTTGAATGGCCTCGTGTGGTGATACCAATTTTATAGTGGTTATGTAGATTATGGTTCCTTCGGTATTGTTGCCTACGCTTCAACGGCAATAATATCTCAAGGTGATTCCGCTATTTAGTTGATTGGGACTCAATAGACCGGGAGAGGAAATCATTGGTATAAATGAGCACGCGATGCGACCTAATATATATATATATATATATATATATATATATATATATATACATTGCGCAGTTTATTATGTCATGATTCTATTGCGTCCTTTGGTGTTTTTCGTATGAAGGACTTGGCTACTTTGAATATAAACTTAGTTGCAGCGTTGAAACTTACAGACGAGTATGCGAACTGCTTAACTAATTGAACTGAAAATAACTGAAATGAGCAAGTCGATTAAATGCGTAAAAGTGAATGCGTATCACGGCGTGGAGTATTTTAAAACTATTGTGCGTGTAACTAAAAACTGAATGAGCTGAAAATTGAAAGCCGACTCTGCGAGCTGAGTTGACTGGCTTGACTGACTTGAATGAGCTAATTGACTAGGCTGCCTCAGCAGGAAAACCGCCTCCTTTATATATTAAATTGAAATAAAAAATCTTTGGCTAGGGGAGCCCAAAAAGATACTCACAAGCACCACCCCTTTCATTAAATATTTAAACATACTTTTCGTACGTTTTCCATTGGCTAGTTCAATTTCACCTTCCGTGCGTACCAACTGCTATTCTTTAAAGTTTTAAGACAAACGTCAGTATTGGATAGATTTAAAAGACTAGCGGTACTACAGGCAGTAGAGGTTCAAATCCGCCCCCCCCCCCACCAATTTAAAAATTCTTTCCGTTCATTTACCCTGCGAAGGAAGCCCTTTAAAAAGAAGAACGGAGCTCCGCATGTGACCTTCGGTTTCCTTCAATAGATTTTATGATTTTATTGTACTGTTGACTCTTCCAGCTACTGTAACGGAAACACCAAACGCTTTCTTTATTTTCTATTCTTGCATTGTAATCACAGCTTATGACATAATCATGTATATTATTTACATTACTAATTACAATGCCAAGGTATGGTGATTGGGCTTGCATAAATATACATGATAACTATACTTCGGGGGGGGGTGGATCGAAGGAACTGTTTTAAAGTGCTTACAATAAAAAGTACAGTTGTAATCCAGGTTGCACACCTTGTAATCAGATACTGCAGAGGCAGATATATGTCAGATATCTGGTACGTGATTAAGAGATTTGCCGATACCCGTCTGTTGTGAAAGTATTGTCAATACAAATCCACATTTTCTGTTTGGACTATGATGAAGAAATGACGATGGTGAACAACTGACTGTTACCTATTGTTACATTGAAAGAGAATAATGTTAAAACATAAAATTCTTTAGTAAGGTGTGAAATGTGCAATGTTATAGCAAACGCTAATAATACGAGTCATTATTATCATAATTCTGGAATAATATTAAACATATAATATACTGTGAAATGTGTAATACATTAAATATTTAAAAATTTATAAAATAAAATGTACGAAAAGCGTTACTACTGGTGTGTCTAGTCAACATTTGTCTTTACATTGTACACGTATACATCACATCAAAATGTGTAATTATATAAAACCAGGGCTCAAGCTAAAACACAGTTTAGTATTCGATATAATAAAAAGTAAGGTTATGTGCATGTTTTTGTTAATCAAAGTTGCACTAGAAGATTGCAGATCGACATGTCCGGGTCTCGGGCGGTTGGCGGTCCCCGGGGCCAATAATCGTAGCCGGCAGATGGCTGACTGCGACGCATACTGGTAGCAGTAGTAGTAGTGGTGGTAGTAATAGTAAAGTAGTAGTGGTGGTAGTAATAGTAAAGTAGTAGTAGTAGTACTAGTAGTAGTAGTAGTAGTAGTAGTAGTAGTAGCAGTAGTAATAGTAGTAGTAGTAGTAGTAGTAGTAGTAGTAGTAGTAGTAGTAGTAGTAGTAGTAGAAAATCCAATGACGATTTAACTTCTGATTTTCTGTTAAGCGATAACATTAAAGAACCAGTAGGTGACAAATATGAAGTTCTTATGGTTAGAAGCAGTGCAGACAACATCACCTTTTCCTATAGCCATGGATTGGTTAATACTTTGCCCTAAAGTTTTCCACGTGTAAGTGCAGTGTGTATGAAAGCTAAGAGAAAAAGAAAAATAACAATTATATTTGCATAAAAAGTGCTTAAGGGAGAAGAGACCTCCGTGCATCTAGATAGAAGTTACTTATGTCGCTTTTGTATTGAGGATGAGGTGAGAGGAGAAAACTCCAAGAGGGGTTTGAAGGACCCTGAGAAAGCAGATTCAGCTCCAGCTAAGCTATTACTTGAAGCTCGGCGATTGGACGAGAAATTTTAATACGGAAAATGCTCTTCTACTTTGCCTTTCAACCCTCCTTTCCTCCCATCCTCTCTTCTCTTCATCTACCTCACAATTTCCTTCAGCTAAACCTACTCCATCCGCCCAGCTCATCCCGAATCTCGCTCTAAAACAAAGCATCTTCCTGTTTCCAAAGTACCGTTTTCTGTCTCATTCCAGAACACTCTTGCCGCATCTTCCAGGAAAATAAAATATTCAAGCCTCTCGACGGCGAGAGATTACGTTTCTGCCTCATCGCATAAGAGAGGAGGATATTGTTAGCAATAACAGAAAATAGCCCTTACCTCATTTACTGTTCCGGAAGTTCTTATCTTTGAGGGGGAACCTTCGGAAATTTCAGACGAGAAAATTACCAACTGGCTTTTCTTTAATGAAAAAAGATGTAATCTTAGTTCCTATAGTAATGTACTTAATAAGCTGATTTGATTGGTATAATTTATAATTATAAACTATATATAACTGGCATATATAGGAACATACAACAAATTAAAAGTAGTCCCTTTTCCTCATTTCCTCATTTATTTTTTTAAAAAATCCTTTTGCATGTAGATGAGCCTACTTATACAGAATGAAAGGGTACGTAAAAAATGTCTTTGTGATAAATTGAACAAAAAAGCTCATCATCATTTTTTCCGTTTTGAAACTGGTATTTATGAAATGAACAATGTTGGTGAATTTTTAATGTTATTATACATGAAATTTATTGAATTTTGAGAAAAAGTATTAAGGCACAAGGCGAGATAATCACGTTCGAAGCACAGGTTCTCAATTTTCGCAATCTTCTGACTGTAGAGACAAAGAAAAGTAAAGAAAAAAGAAAAAAAAAACGTCAAAGGGAAGCAAAAGTACAGAAATAAAGCTTAGTGTTCCCTTGTTGCAATAAATATGGTTCTGGTATCCTTTGAGTTAACGTTCGGCCTCTTTGGATTTATTTTCTCGCAAAGGGGAGAGGGACAAATGGCATTCACACTCAAACTGGTTCAGCGATGTAAAAATATTTCCGGGGTGGAGTTTACAAGTTGCATGTCCACCCGCAGTTCTTTCGTTCTCCTATGTAAGGGTCGATACAGCCTGAAAACTGGAAGTTGCAGACGCTGCGTGAACCCCCTGTGGGAAACTGTAACATAAGAATCTACAACTCAAAATGTAAGTAAATTGTATTATTGTAATTTTATTTCTATTAGTGGCGTACATGATTATCTCATTGTTTTGCTTGTATTGTTCACTGCGCAAAAATGTGAGCACTTTCTATGATCTTAAAATCAAACAGCTTGCCCATTGTCATTTTCTACTAACAGCAACTTAAATACATCTCTGAAGTCATTTATTTCTCCTTCAAATAGTTCAATAATAATTGAAGACCGAGAAAAAATGTCTCCTTTTGAATGCGCATTTGATCTTTTAGATCTTCCCGTTTACCTTTCTCTTTACAATATTTTAGTTCTGTATATCTTAAATAATCATTAGGGTCACTTCTTCAATATCAGAAAAGTGAACAGTGACCACAACAAATTGATTAGTGCAAAACGTCATTTAACAACTAATTATTAGAATAATCATCATCGTATTACTTTGTATTTTTGAACTTGATCCGCTATAGAACTGATGCTTTATATTTTATCAAGTCAGCACAATATAAATATAAGAAATAAAAACATCTAAGATAGAGATTTTATAAAAATGTAAATATTTAAAAATCCGTTAGTTTAAACGTAACTTTGAGAAATATATCAGAGGATCTGTGCATATTGATAGTTTTTATTCAAGTCCCTTGGATATAAATAAAAGACCATATTTACTTATAGAATATATAAGGTGTGTCAAAAGTCATTTAAAACTGCATTATTAGTTATAATTAAAGCAGAAAAAATAAAAACGTGGCTTCGTTGGCAAAAAATGGTGCTTGTTTGTTCGTTTGTTTCTTTTCGCATTCCATAATTACCATTTTGTTGTTGAAACATTTCCTGATTTTATTAGTACGACTACAGGAATTTTTATTCGTAAATCATGATTATAATATAAAATTTTAGGATATTCCTAATTCAGTGTCCCTATAAAACAATAGAAGTCATTCTTAAGGCCTGAGAAAATTTAGAACAGGCAACAATGCTATATTCATAAAAACGGAAATTTAATCAGGGAGTTTGAATAAACTGGTTCTCTTGCTGATAAGAATAAATCTGAAATAATTTGCAAACAAAAATAATATAAAACATGTATATCCATTGTTTGTTAACCAAAAATTCCTCCACATTTACTTAACGTGGGAGCTAAAATAATGCCAATGTTTCCAATCAAAAAAGTAGCAAGGGCGAAATTTGGGTTTAGAAGCAAGAGAACGACAGCCATATTGCCAATGCTTTGTAAAATTAGAACTCCTTTTTATGCCAAACACAGTAATGCTTTTCTTTTTTTTATGTTCCATTTATTACAATATTTATAGCGCTTTAAATGTTTCAGTGACTATTTTCAAAGCTATAAATGAATATGTAGCAAGCTACAAATTTTCTTGTCATTAAAAAGTTTCAAAACAATTTTCTCCAATTGAAATGTTTTCAACTTTAGAGATATTCAAATTTTCCGGTTTTTGTATGTTTTAACAAAATTCAACGCATTCAACACAAAATATTATCTTTCAATTATGTAAAGAGGAAATAATTTTAATTACCGAAAAGATGCAGAATGCTAAATTCGATATAAAGCTAATCATTTAAATTTTCAATTTATCAAAAAAAAATCGACGTAAATCGTCAGGAAGGAGAGGGAAGTAACTAAAACTTGAAGCATATTACAAACTTGTAGCAAAATCTCTTAAGTTTTGAAAAGAACTTCCTACTTATACTTATCACTTGATTGCATTAATACTGCAATATTAGGTGCATTCTTTGTACGCGTTTTGTATTATGCACCACATCCCATTTTAACCAGGAAACATGTTAACGAGATAGCCTTGGGAGGGGGGTCTCCTTATCACGCTTAGCATGTTACGTGGGAACGTGAGTGTGCATCTACATACACAGCTTGAGTGATCTTAATCACGTGTCATGTTTCATGCCATGGTAAGGGTAGTGCGAATGAGATTAGGCGGAATGCTAGGAGAATCTTGGGTTACAGACGCCTAACTGTGCGTTACTACAGTAAACAAGTTAACCTGACTGGCAATTTTTAGGCTCTTCATGCGTTTAGTAATTCGTATTTTTGCACACAAGTTTACAATATGTTGAGTCTTTGTGGCAAAATATTTTATACACGTTAATGTAAATAAACCTTTTCTTCTCATTCACCCAGAAAATTAACTATATAAATAAATATAATCAAACAGTAAAAATATCTGAATTATGACAAAGTTGTTCTTATATTTTTAGATGTATTTATATATAGGAAGTTGTCTTGTCTATTATGTGAATTCTTCTTGAAATAAATTTAATTAAATATTGCAAATTAATTATGTAATAAATTAAAGAGACATGTAATACTTTGATGTAATGTCCATTTAGCAGAGAGAGGACGACAGCTTCTTCTACAGTTAAAATTTAAATTAGTTTTGAGATGCGGAGTTAAAATTGTAGGGCATCGCCGGCTCGGCATACTTAATAGCCAAGGTGTAAAACACCGTTGAGCGGATAGGGTTTATAAATAAAGTTCGACAGAAAGTAATATAACTAGAAGAAAAAAAATAATAAACACGACAAATGGAATATTCAGGAAGTCTTTGAATACTCATTCCGTAAAAGTCTTTAGAGTGATGTCGATATGATTTTTTATTTATTTGTTCACTTTAAATTCTAGCTTTTCATTGGCTCAAATTAATGAAAGTCTCCAGGCTAAATATTGGGACTATAGGAAGGATAAAAAGAACCTCACATTCCAACTTAAGGCTTCCAATTTCCGTGAATAAGTTCATCAGCTCGACAATATTCACAGTTGAAGTTCTTAATGATATTCACCTTGAATTGCTTGTCTTTGAACGCTGCATACTATTCGAACACTGCATATTGATAGATAGGAATTTCTGCAATGGAGAACGTTCGCGTCTTTTTAAGAAATGCATGAATGAACACATCGTCGTCAGGGATTAGGCATTTCTACCTATTCCGGCCCCAAAATTCTTAAACAGTTTGTGTGCCTCATGTTGTTCTCGCGTTTCAGCTTCCCGTTCTTCCTGTAGTTTTAAATAATTGAATCGGTTATTTTAGAAACACACATATGACATTTTAGCGGTTTGAGGTTGACATGGCAGAAATCACTCGTGCATTCCATCTGTTAATCTGTTTTTAAGAGCTTTCAAGGTTCTGTTTATTGCAGACACAACACGTGTGAAACACAGGTTCTTTCTGCATTAACTGAAAGCGCATTTTCTTGCTGGCTACCCTATAGCCAACTGTTATCTTTGTATAACTTACAAATTAATAATTGGTATCTTTACTTTCAATATATTGTTGAAAATGAACATTATGCTTTTTTGTAGCTTTACTAGTGGTTTGAGTTACTTATTGAGTGCAGGCTTAGTTCTTGGCGCATTAAAAGCCGCACAACTTCACTGATTCCGATTCAAAAGTTTCTGTAAAAAATCTGAAGAGTGTTGTGAATTAAACTAGGTATCATATCAGAAGAACATTAAAAAAATGCCAGAGTAAAAGGCATTGAATACAAGCCTTGTAGAGGCAAAATATTGGCCAGTAAAGATTGAGATACCTACACATGCAAGTGTGCAGATAAATGTTATTCCAATGCTTCGGAAGAAACTATAACTGAACTGAACTTTGTACTTAGTGTTATATAATGGAAAGTAAAAATAGCAAGATATTATTTATCGAGCCTAATTGAGGAGAAAGTGTAAACAAAAACGTAAGGAATCAAAATCAGAGAAAATTCAAGAAACAGAAACAAAGAAGTTGAAGCTGCTCATAGAAAATCAACTACAGACACTAAAAGTAAAGGTAATGAAGCATTTTTATGCTTACAATTTAAAAGTAAACGGAAAAATAGAAGAAGTTTTTAAAATTACGTGGAAATACTGCCAATGGAGCAAGCAAACTTTGTAATGTTCTTGTGATTGGAAACTTTTCTCATTATCTAAGAGAGGTAATGCTATTCCTGGTGATATTTGTATGAAGATTCATGATCAGATCGCCAGGTTTTACTTTAAAGAAACTCACTTTGATGGCAATCATAAGCATGCACGGCTCACTGTGAAGACCATGCTCGAGATTTTCCTGAAAGATCACCCTAATATGTAAATAAGGTGAAGTACAGTTTTTATCGTGAGTCTTTCTAGAAAACTTTGATTATAGTTTCAACAGGCCACAAGGGGATGCGTGTCGCCAATGTAAAAGTTTATAGTAAAGATATCACATATTACTTTTAGTGTCAATGATAAAAGGAATATAGTTACAGAAATGATTATACATCGAGGCGTGCCAAGAATTTCTATACCATATTGAAAGCAGCGTCACAAAGTGAAGACGATGTGGCACTAGCTTTCGACCGTATGTCAAACCAACCTCTCCCACTGACTTCTGTACAGGAAGTATTTTACCTTCGGCAACTGTGGGTTAATGTCTTCTGTATTTACAGTTTAAAAACTATTACTGCAACGTTCTATATTTATCGTGAAGGAAAAACTCATAACTCTCCTAATTAAAATTTTATCTTTTTATTTAACTACCTTAAAAATAACCAAACCCCTACAATAATGAAATTCTTAATGTTTAGTGATGGGCTGTTGGCCAAAATAAGAATCCCGCAATTGTAAGGTTTTTGTTATGTTTATAGGACGGGGGTAGATTTCTGTCAATCGAGCACTTCTTCTTTGTTCGAGGACATTCCTTCCTCACGACTTTGGCACCAACCAACGAGTCCTTCGATGAGAGGATAGATCTACACTCCCCAACAATATGGTAAACTAATTACATGAGCAAGTCTAACAGGCAAATTCATCATTCAGGAAATAGTCGGATGACAATCTGTCATTCAAAGATTGCTGGCTGCCATATTATAAGAAAACTACAACTTCTGACGAGTCTTCTGGTCAAGGGGTTTCTAAGTAGGGCAGAGTTACCATTAAAATGTCTATATACAAGGAATTTTCCTACAGCAGTTAGAAGAAAGGAAATATAATCAGGTATATATAACTAGCACATTCATTAACGGATTGCTTGGGAACACTTTCAGTCTTGTAAAGACAAATAGTATTCCTTCCCTCCCTTGTATAAAGGCCTATCTAGAAGGGAAAATGTCTATCAATAAGAAAATAGGGCACTTGAAAAAACTGAAAGTTGACTTTGAATGTACAGCACCATTCTCAGTAGGAACTGGCAAAAACATGGTTGGTGCTATTTCTTCTGATGTTGAAGAAGAAGAATAAACCGCTATGATTGTTTTTTGTACCAGACCGGCAAATGCTTACTATGTGTTTGACTTTATAATGAATATATAATTGTGTATTGCTGCATTAAAGAAAAAAAAAATAAAACCAAACTGTTTAGTTTACGAAAAAGTTTTTATGCAGAAACAATAGAAGTTAACATTTTCTTTTAAATGTTTTGAAGTTAAAAAATGAGTTATGAATTAAAATAAGGCGTCAAAATGAACAGAAAATAAATCATTTAACATATACAATTTTCCTGGTTATAAAAACAATAATGGTGCCATAAAATATTTTTCTAATTTTCACAAAATAACAAAACTGTCACATGTGCAGTTTCGGAAATAACCGATTCAACTTTGCCAGCTTTTGTACTGCTATATGATTGTCTCTGTAAGCGCTCTATCCATTTATTCCTGTATTCTTTTATCTGTTCATTTAGATTAAATATCTATGTTAATAACTTCTTACATCTTCATTACAATCTTTGTTTATTCTTTAATAATGATATCATTTAAATAAAATAATGTTACTTGAAAAGACCCTCTGATCTAAATATTTGTATCTAGTCATTGTATATTAAAGAGTTGATAATTAAAAAATTTTAATTCAATCATATGTTATTTTTTACTTTCCATAAATTGATTCCATATACGAATTAAACAACAGGCAAGAAAGTGAATATTCTCTTGTGACAATAGTATTTTCACTCATCTGACCATTATTTTCAAGTTTAATAAAATGTTAATATCTTTTATAATTTGTAATGGTCTTCTTATTTATTTTATGATAAATGCATTTGCTTTATCGAAAAATAAACATAAATGTGTTTTTCTAATTGATTTATAGTGAATATACAGACAGGTTATCTCAGTTACGGGCCAACAGAACGCGACTGTGTGCTGGAAGAATCTAATCGTCAAGACCGGGTAATGCATATGCAAGTGGCAGGTTGTAGTTATTTTGAAGGAGGCATTGTCAGCAAATGGTTGTGCGTTAATATACTAATTGTCCTTCGTTAATTGTGCCAAACCGAAAATATAGTCTACGGGTGTTTATACAGGATATATATGTATGTGCAAACGGATTATTGCAGAGAAGTGGTGATCGTGGCAACCATGTTGCAGATAGAGAAGCTGTAAGCCAATTTGCTGGAAAAGCTACTAGAGACAGCATCTGTCATTGACAAGAAACGGGTTCGGAACCGCTATGTTCTTAGGAAAAAGTCAAATGAAATATAGGAATTTCCTACCTATATGCCGACAATATATTGTCACTGAGGGGCATCATTTTAACATTTCTTATAACATAAATTATGGCTTATCATTATCATCATTTATATAAGAATAATTTATGTTTTTAATAAAAAATATATACACTAACAGGTCTGTCTCCGTTTTTCCCGTTGCAGCTGCTACACTTCTCCAATAAGCGCTCAGATAGCCCCGTAACACAAATATCCCCACAGTACATTACCTATGCATTAATATTTTGACCTGAACGCAATGTGCTCTTAACAAGTAGGCATTCCATTATTTTAGAGAGTCTTGATGTGATCATTAAGTTCCTGTAGGCCGCAAAAACTCCTTTTTAAAAATACAATTTACAATGACTTCTAACTCTTCCCAGGGAATGCATTTATTTTGCTATAAATCTATTTATAAAACAGTCGCTGATTTGTTTTCGAAATGTATATGTGTCAGCTACTTATTTCCTTATTCCGCACTTTTATTTTTACATGCTTCACTTTTTCTGTTTTGGCTCAGGTTATGTAATGAACTGTACTGCTAAAATTAATGGCGCTTTTACAAGTTTGTATAAAAGTACAGGGAAGCAGACATTTACACACGCTATGCATCTTCCTTTCTGTCTGTACCTTAGCGAGATACTTAACTTTTTCTAGGAAAACAGAATGCTTGTGTTATTGCTAGGACTAGGATTTATATAAAGTATAACTTTCTTTTTTAGTGGTTACGTACTACAATACCGCCACGGGTAACCGAGGCTGTTAGGGCACGGACTCATGAGAGGGAGGTCTGGAGTTCGAATCCCGCCAAGACCGTTCTCCTTGATTGAGGTTTTTCTAAGTTTTCCTCAGTCCTCATAAATGACAAATGCCGGGAAGGTACCCTAAACTTAGGCCTGGACCATTTCCTTCCTTAAAAAAAACCCTTTCCCAGTATATCATTTCATCTCATGTAACATCAGTGTCCACCGCCTGTGGTGCCTCAGTAGTAAAAACGGGCGTTAAATATTATTTAAAAAAATAGTACCACAATTACAAATATTTGAAGTGATTTAAAACATATTTAATTTTCCTTATTAGTCCATATTTCAAACCGAAATACATAATTTTATAATGAGGAAAACTCCCGCTTTTTTATATTTTTCAACGTTTTATATTCCATTTTTTAGGTTCCAAAAGTATTAGTGTTTATAATTTTAAATTTATTTTACCCCATCTTTGTTTCAGTGATGGACTCTGGGTTTTCTATGACACGGAAAGCAAAAAGCAATCATAACTGATGTGAAATGTGATTAGATATTATGTAATTAACAATGAAACCACTGAGCATATGTTGAGTGTTTTAGACTCTGACAGCGATGCTTCAATTGAATCCACAAAATCCGTTGTTGGAGATAAAAAAGTGACATTCAAGACAACCTTCTCGCGCATCCCAATTGGGGTTAAGTACTCTCCAAAAGCAACCGCACTGTTCGAAAGCATTAACATCCTAAGTAAAAAGCCAGACTTCAATCGTTTCAATGGAGTCACAGAAATAGTGAAAGGGATGTTAAATATAATGCTAGTGAATAATTCTACCTTTAAGTGATGAAGCAAATGTGAAAGTAGATCTGAATTTAAATATAAAATATGGTGTTAGGTTTGGTTTTTTTATTTGTTTATTTATGGACGCTCTTTAACATCTCAGGTCATCAGCGTCCATTTAATTCAAGGCGTGAAACGGCCGACAAATTTTACTCAGAGGCCTCTTCTTTCAAGCTTGAGGTTCTTTATCGTGCCGTAAATGTACGACACGGGACCCACGGCTTTACTTCCCTTCCGAAGGAAGCCATACCTGGAATTTTTACGCCGCGAAAAAATCCATCGATCCTGGCCAAGATTGAACCCACGATCTTGGGTTTAGAAGGCAAGTATCAGGTGCAGGTACACCACCAGGACCGACGTTAGCTTTGATGATATCCTTTACTTCTTATAATGTTAGAGAGGGTTTAAATAAATACAAAGTTTAATTCATGAAATTCTAAATTAATATTTTCAATCCAGTTCTTATAGATACATTTAAGACGAATCAACTTGCAATAGCACAACACGTCATAATTATTTTCATACCAATATCAAGAAGGTTAAATTCTTATTTTGTTGTTAAGTAATAAGGCCTTTAACTGTAAAAACATGACATTTGGATTTTTTTCTTTATTGTTAGAAAATGTTAGTTCACCTTTTACTCCAAAGTTTGGTAATGATTGGTTCATAATATATATGCATATAAATTCTAGCTCTATTTATTGTTGTATTTGTGGAACTGATTTAAAGTTTTGGAGTATAAACAAAGCATAGTTGGAATTGAAATAGTTATAAAAATTTCAGAATGTTGCAGTTTTTTAAATTTACAAGTATTTATATAAAATTGTAGTTAAATTTGTTTCCTCCACTTATGGATTGACAAATTCCTTTGGATTTCTCGTACACTGTACAGCTAGCAGCTTGTTCTAGAAGGTGTTAGAAAGCGACGACCACACGTGTGATGGGTTGTCAGATTTGCTCCCTTCCGCTTGCTTCCGAACGAACGAACACATTTCCGTTCCTTCCCAATCTCATTTTCTCCCTTGATGCGATACCGCGACGAATGTTTAAACGCTAAGGAATATCCAAACGTGTGTCTGCCCCTACAGAAACGTTGTTAACTTTGTTGTACCAATTTTTATCTTCCTCTAGCGCTCTCTGTTTCTCCTGCTATTCATTTGAAAGCATAAGGGGTGTGTTTCGGCGGAAATTAGAAACAGGTAAAGCGAGGAGACGGTTGCTATGTATGGATAGATACGCACTACGTCTCTATACCACCGAACTTTCTAGTTAATATCCATCTATCTTTTCTCTGAATAGGTGGTTAGTGTATGTGTGCGTGTGTTTGTACTTTCGCGTATGTGTCTGTATGCAGAAAGGGCTGCTTTCTCTCCTGTTTCTATGAATATAAGCAATGAGTGCAAGAGGGTGTTAAACGACAAGACCTTCGCTAGATCTTGTTAATATATAAGCACGTATTGAAGATTTCTGTTGACATTTTTAATAAATATTTCATATATGTGGTAGAGGACTAGCTAACAGAAGGTCTTTGCAGTTTCTAAAAAGTTAAAAATTCTAACAGCTGCGAACAGTAACAAAACATTGTTCCGGTTTTTAGACCATTGTTACGCGCATTATAATAGTAAGGAAGCAGCCCTCTCTTTGCTTTTCCTATATTATTGATGTTTCTTCTCTAGGCTGGTGCAAAGACGCATGGCGTCCTTTTAACACCCTCCTCGCACCCTCCGCGTTTCCCTCTGCTCCGCCTTGCACGCATTTCCTAGGAGCAAATCCTCTTCAAAACGTAGAACACCGCCTTTCCCTTCCTCTGGCGGTTTTCTGACGTATACGTTCCTGATTGGTTGGTTTTGAGTGAGGAAAAGACAAGAATATTTGAGGCGCTTGCTTTCTCGAAAGGGGAGAAGGAAAGGCGTCCAACGAGAGCTAGACGTCCTTGTTGGGGGAGACGGTCGGCGGTAGGGGGTTAGGTAGTCTTAGGTCGATATCTGCGCGAGGCGCCTACCCTTCCTAGAGATAATTTATTCAATTACGAGGAGAATAAACAGAGGGTACTTCCTTCAGGTCCGGATTTCACCTTCGTCTACATCAGCACGAGGATGAGCTGTAGTACCCTCATCTCTTTATGAAATTGCAAAATTTACAGTGTTTTGTGGGGAAATTTGGCCATTTAATATTATTGTAAAGAAACTGTGATTTTAAAATTGCTTTGATGTTATTAACATAAGTATTTAAGAAAAATTGTATTTAAATTTTTAGTCAAACTTTTTTGCAGAAAAATTTAATGTAAAACTACACCCCTAAATTTTATCTTATTAACAAAACCTATTCAGATAATTCCTAATAGCCATTGTATGATTAATATGGGCAGAATTACAGAATAATGACATAGAAATTTATCTTTAAGCAAGATGATACTCCACCTCATACTTGTCAATCAGCAATATGGTCATTGGGCACATCATATTCGCCACACCTTCCTTCTCCTTATTTAAAAATTTGATACACTGGCTGTATCTGAAATTTTATTTTGTGAACACCTCAGTGGTCTTGTGGTCTGGTCTGCATGTCTGCTAGTAAATCCGGAGGTCTCGAGTTAGAAGACCATGAGGCAATTTGCCTAGGTAAGGTTTTTTCCGGATATTTCCCTTGCCCTGAAACGGTGAAAGCCAGGTGACTTTAAACGTTGTGGGTTCTGGGTCCATCATGCAGCCATTTTTTCAAGAAATATTGTTTCATCAGACTTCCTTTGTTACGAAGGGCATTAAACTGTAGCAAAACATTTTTAGTATAATTAGAGCGATAAAAGAAAGGTTCAGGGAAACCGCAACACTTCAGAAAGCTTAAAATAACTGTAAGAAAAAATGCAAGTAGAATCGAAGTATATAATTTTAATTTTTCATTTGTGTCAGATTTATTTTCGGGGTTGGCTTAAGCTTGTGGATATTTACCTGATGTTAAATGATAACTAAGTAAATATGCATTAATGTTTTAGAATGCGTTTGGATTCTAACAGAAAAAAAAAACAACAATGAATAGTAAGCATGTTTTTTTTCTCTTTTAATAATATAAATTAACATCATAATATTATTCAATATACATCAATTAGCTGCTGATAGTATTAATAGATCGAAGCATAGAAACTTTCAGAAGAAATTCCGACAGACATTATTTACAGTAAATACGAGCATTTCTTACGTATGGAATTATTGCGAAATTTCTCTCACCTCTAAAAACATCACTGATAAGAAACAAGTTATTTATCATTTCCTTCAACTTCTGCTGATGGAAATACGAATGTTTTATAGGCATTGAAATTTTGAAAATGTAAAAACGTATCAAATAGTTTGGAAGTGTAGTAATACATCGTGTATGTTTTATATTTGTGTCGGCGTTGTTTCATTTCTTCCAGTGAAATTTCTCACTTATTGTAAATATTCTCTGATTATAAAATAAACATTGATTTAGGAACATTAAAAATAAAAAATCTCTTGACAGAAGCAGTAAATAAACGTTTTCCCTATTTATTTCTGTATATATGTAATTTTATCAACTTATTATTATAATTATTGTATTTACTTTAAAACGCGCTTACATTTTAATATGATATTGGTGTTGAAAGAAACATTAATCTTGTGATTTTTTTGATAAGTGCAGTTTTTCTGAAACATTCATTTTATAAATATTGTGGGAGGATATATTTACCCAGTCGGTGATATTTATTGTCGGTCCTGGTGGTGTAGTAGTTACCATATTTGCCTCCTACACCCAAGATCGCGGGTTCGAACCCGGCCAGGACCGATGGACTTTTTCGGGCGTAAAAATCGTAAGTATGGCTTCCTTCGGAAGGGAAGTAAAGCCGTGGGTCTCTGTCGTACATTTACGGCACGGAAAAGAACCTCAAGCCTGAAAGAGAGGCCTCTGAGCAAAATTTGTCGGCCGTTTCACGCCCTTAGTTGATGACCTGAGCTGTTGAAGAGCGTCCATAAATAAATAAATCAATCAATCAATCTGTGATATTTTGGGGAGGAGGGTAGAAGGTAGCACTTAAATGTTCTTAGATTTAATCTATCCATTGAAACCTGTGAAACTGAACACTAATTGAGATGGATAGGAGAGCAACTGTAGGGGTGAATTATTTTGAAATTATGTATATTTTATATGTTTTCTAGTTTTATTAATTGCAACACTCTTGATTCGTTTTTTTTTTTCTTGCATGTAATACTTTACTTATTTAGATGGGATAACTTTTTACAATATTACATATTATTTGCTGTGTTTATTTCTCTTATTAATAGAAAGTTTTGATATTAATTCTGGAAAATGTTATACATTTTATTATATACGAGTCACTTAGAGTCTAATTATTACACACAAAATTAATCTTGTTAATTTCTATGAAAATATTTTCGAAAGTAGCCCCCAATTTAAAAATAGGACCCTAAAAAGTGTTTGATTTAATACCTTCAGTACCTATATAAATAATTGTCTTATAAACTCATGTACAATGGGAGTTGTTTTTCCTATTGTTAGTTCCAAGTTTATTTCGGGTAAAGGTTAATCGTGTTTGTTACAGCGTTTGGAAGAAACGGATCATCGAATCTACACAAACACCATGCCACTGGAAGTTTTATATTCTCTTGTTTATTGTGACGTGCTTCCTGAAATGTACATTATATACTCTGTATACATTGATATCGCAAGAGTAAATGAACTAGAACGACAGCAAATTACCCGTGATGCAATGCATAACGTGACTAAGCTCTATGAAATCGATCGCGTTCGACTAGCCGTGAAAACTATATCAACGGCCGCCATGTTTCACATAGTACACTGACCAATAGGATCTCAGATACTGATCCTTTGTTAGGTTGATCTGCTAATGCGTGGCATTCAGATATTTAAAATGAAATGTATTAAAATTAGGCATTTCAATAGAACCATAAGTTTAATGATAACAATTAAATTAATATTGAGGAAAAGGTTAATTGGATCACCAACGAGCATATAATTATGTACCAAAAAAATAATTTCCTTAAAAAAATTTTGCGTTGGAGTTAATATATTTTTAACTGAAAATCATTTAAGACAAATCATATCAATTAACAGAAAAGTAAATAAATATCGAGCGAAGAACGTAAAATTAAATGCTAAGTTTCATTTTTAAATTTACTTATAGATTGAAGATGACTGATATACATACATAGGTTGTGATTCAAAATTCAACTGCACGTTTTTTTAAAAAATGAAGGGTTTTTTCGGTGTTTATTAAGAGTCATTTTAAACACTTCCCTCAATGTTTAATGTATTCATTTAATGTGCACGAAGACAATGAATTTGATTGTGTAGAAAAATAAAATATTATGACCACATAATATTTGGTGTGTTTTTAGGAATTTTTCGTGCTTCTTGAGTGTTTTACCCTGCAGATGCAGAAGAATATAAGAACAATGAGGATGAATGAATAGTGTTTAACGCCCGTTTTTGCTACAGAGGCACCACAGGAGATGGGCACTGATGATACATGAGATGAAATGATATATTGTGAAAGGATTTATTTTTAAGGAAGGAATCGTTCCGGGCCTAAGTTTAGGGTACCTCCCCGGCATTTGCCATTTATGAGGACCGAGGAAAACCTGGAAAAAACCTCAGTCAGGGAGGATGGTCCTGGTGGGATTCGAATCCCAGACCTCCCCCTCACGAGTGCGCGCTTTAACGACCTCGGCTGTCCGTGTGGGTAAAAATGAGGATGGTGCAAGTCCACCACCAATATCTTCTTCTTCTTCTTCTTCTTCTTCTTCTTCTTCTTCTTTTTCTTCTTTGTCATCATCTTCATCATTGGGCTATATAGGCTCGTTATGTGTCCAACAAAGACATACATCCATCTCTTCTTAGCCAGACATAAAACTCCTTTTACGATTGGTTTATATATATTTACTATTATTCCTTTGCTCTAAATAAACCCACTATTCCCCTCTTCGTTTCACTATTTCATAATTTATGTTCTCGCTGCTTTCTTCTCATTAAAATGATATTTTATATTTTCATTTCTTTTTAGTTCAGTTCATCGTATTCCTTTCACATTTCTCAGAAATTTCATTTTTGCTGTTCGAAGTTTTTTTAGTTTTACTTTAAGAGTGCACACAAAAAGGCACGAATGAAAATAGTTTTGCATACTTTTATTTGTATTTCTTTCTTATCTTTATTTTTATATTTCTATTAGTATTAACATAAATTTTATTCATCTTATATTTTCATGTATTTTATTATCAAAATGACAGAATTCTCCACAGTCAACAATTTGAAGGGCGTATTTTGTTCAATTAATTTATTTTAATGATGATATTATTTCTAAGGAATCCAGAAATGTCTTTTGAGAGAATAATTTTATACAATTATAACCTGATCATCCGCAAATAATATAGTACATAATTCATTAAATCAATATTCCTAACTTAAAATTTACATTCCTCTAGAATTTCGTCCATATAAAAATAAAAATATAGAGGCGACTTTAGTTTACCAAAAGTTCTTCTAATAGTCTTCTTTCCTGCATTTTAAATGGTTGTAAATTATCGTTATGTCCCATAGGAAACTTAAAGCATCTCTGTTAAACAAATCTTCCGCTTGTCACAATTTCACCATGTTCAAGGACTTCAGGACGCTGTACCACTTTTTTTAAAAAATAAACAACTAAATAAGATGATGACTAACATACATTAATAGAGGCTTAAGAGTAACAGCCGTTGCTATTATTATTCTGTTGTTAATACTTTTGGTTCCATAATACAAAACATGGAAGTTGTCTATAAAAATCAGTTAACCGCAGTTACGGAGAATATTTCAAACATTTACGTAACTGTTTTCCTATGGATTTTCTTTCAGTTCACAATATAAGAAGGTCTTCAATATTTGCCAGAGCAACTACGTATTCATAGAGTCAATGAGTATATTTGTGTTATATTTTTTTGCTTCTATGACTATATCCAACAAGAAGTAATGGCAAATTTTTGTTTCCATAAAAATCTCCGAAATTAGGGAGTATTTTAAGTGTATATTATATGCTGGAAAAAATGAACAAATACCTTTTGAAGCAGATAAGCTTTAAATTCTGATAGTGTTTGTGCCTGAATTGTTAATTCTCTTCGATTATAGCAATTATGATTTAACATAATATTTCATAGACACCCCGTTCCCGAGTATATGATAAAGCACTTTGGCTTACATAGGGAATGTTTGATTCCATAAGGTTCAGTTCAATAAGATTGGTACAAAGATATGAAGGCTAAGGCAACAGGAATGTCTAACTCACTAACTTCAAGTACCAATGAACTCCCGGTTAATTTATGTCACCAGTAATAGATGTTAGAAACTTCATAAAATACACAAGAAAAAGACAAATAAAGCAAAGCGAAAGTAGTAGTTCATACTTCCAAAAAACAATTTGTTTGTAATCATTGCACTTTGTCCACGTTTAAAAGTTCCCACAAAACAAACTTTGAATGCCTGAATGTGTGCGTGTGAGTGAGTAAGACAGAGACTTCACTGACAACTTTCAACTTCCTTGCTGTGACCGAAGTTGGTCAAACTTCTCCAAAGGTCGTGTCGAGAAATCTCCATAGGGAGAGTCTGCAAGGTCAGTGATTTTCGCTGCGATCAAAAGCAATAGCCAACTTCATTCTTCAGCTTCATTTTATTTAGTTGTTCATTTATTTGCTCAAATGTTTTCTTAAAAGTTTCTCTGAAATAAAATAAAATATCTTTAAGACTTAGCGATAAGCTTCTTAGAATAAGAAAACTTACAAAATTCAGAAGCCAGCTAGTGGATTACGAGGAACAATTTCTTCTTTGATATGGAAACTGTGTGTTCTCTTTAGAGTTTCAACTTTCATAACTGATTAAAAATTCCATTTGTTTCATATCATTAAAAATGCAGAAAGTCTTTCTTAACTTTGAGAAAGTTTATGGGAAGTATTTGAACGAAAAGTCAAAGAAATAGTTTTCCAGTTCCCAAAATGTTATGCCAATTATATCTATTTTTGACTATGTATAAGTATTGAAGGAATGTTCAAATTTATTACATATATAACTTTGCCAATCCTTTAAAGTACGAATAGCGTTTTTAATTTAAATATAAATTAATATAAAAATGTATGCTACCAAACAGTTTCCACCTTGCCAAACACCAGTAACTAGTATTTGAGTTTCTTTCTCAGATGACATAGCAAATTCTATAAGCAAATTCTACGTACATCATTTGTACGTAAAGCATTGTATTTATAAACCACTTAGAGGAGGAAATACTGTCACTAATAGATGCACTGTCACCTCCTAGACTCAGCTAACTTCGGTATCGCCCAGCAACCAGTTGCAAAAGCGGAGAATGCAATTTTCGCTTGTTCTTAAAACGTGAAGGTCAGGTAAGTCTAGGAACGGATGAAATCCGGTTTCATCTTTACCTTGATAGTTGGTACTGGCATCAAATAGCCATAAATATTAAATTTTAGAATATATTTAAATTAGAAAAATTTAGCTCTATTTAATCAAATACAACAAAACTCGCAATTATTGTTAATCTGTAACACTTTAAAACCAAAATAACCGAGAAAGGCCATATTTACTTAACGCTTTTATCTTTTGCCTTTGCTTTTCTATATTCTTTGTTCACTTTCCCCTTTTCCTTTATTTATTGTATTATTTGTCGTTTATAACATATATTATTACTTGAAATAACATTATCAACATTTATGTCACTAATATTTAAAAAGTTCTCTCAAAATAAATGGAATTTCATCGTTTGTATTAATTGTGCACTAGTTTTTAACGTTAAACTTAGCAACATTACAAATCGCTGTTGGAAAAGTTCAATTTCATCTTATTTCTAACCTGCTAGTGAGACCTGCACTGCTTACAGCAACAATCATAAACGTTTGACAAAAGTAAATAGAATTGTTTATTCAATAGATGTAATTTAATGAAACACTACAAATAAATAAAACAACACAAGAAAAATAGAGTTCTCAGACACAAAAGTTAGTAGTAACTGTTTTCATTTATACTATCTTCTCTTCTCTTTTTTTTTTTTTTTAACTTTATTTTTTCTACGTTCTTGCTATATTTTTCATTCCTTTTGCCTTGTATAAATAAAATTATTTTGCCAATGGCTTTTATCGTGTAATACCCCTTGACTTTCACTAGGTAAAGCTTGTATTTGAAGCTCCAGTTGAAACTGCTATTAGAATAAAATTGTTGCTTTTTGAGTAACAGTGCAGTATTCGACAATAAAAAGGAAATTTTCTTGGATTTTTGAAAATTTATGTGATTTTAGGAACTGATATATCTTTCACTATTTCAAAATGTACTAACTGTTACTTGTATAATGTACTTTGAGCAAAAAATGAAAAAGTTTTGAAATCTTGTAGCTTTAAATGTAAATTTATATAAAAAGATCCTGGTACTTCTGGAAAGGGTGGACCTTCTGTAATGTTTGTGTGTACTAGCAACATTTTCAATATTACGGCTTATTTCTTGATTATATATAGGGTTGGGAAAGCAAATTCTATGAAAAAATCTCACAATGTAAAAAAGAAGACAAATCTTCAGTCATAAATGTGATTAAATAAATTCAACATTTTACATCATTGTCTATTGCACTTATAATGTATCTCTGAGCCAGTGCCTATTGGGTTTTATTTGTTTGTAGTTTCTAGTTGGACTCTTAATGATAGAGTACACCATTTCCTTATGCTGGCACATCAGGATTAAAGGGCGTTCGTAAGTATGGTGAAATAACTTTAGATCAGTTAGATTAAAGTGATACTTTTAAAAGAATCAAGTAAATTTGCTGCCAGGGAGCATTTGTACCTTACTTTGTTCTTGTAGTGTGCATTTATTATCTATCATATTTTCATTATCAAACAAGTTACAACGCTAATATTCAATCGATGCTCACATATTCACTTTTTCCTCTGCTGGTGTAGCTATATTAAATATAATTTATTTTAGCTGCTAGTAATTCTAATCTAATGCTGGTTCATATGTAGTGAAACAAATTAAACAATGAACAGAGGAATTAAATGCGCGAAGTATTGGTAGCACGTAATGATAATACTGAAGGTAGTTAAATCAACTGCTACTTTATATAGTATAATGTGGGTTGCCTATTCCGGAAAATTGAGACACCATCTATATACATATAAAATTAGTGCAAGGCTTATAAAGAACTTTAACATTTTCCATGTAGATTCCAAAGCTAAATGAAATGCATGCAAAATGCCAAACATTTAATTGATAAAAAGCAACATAACAATCCAAGTTATGTTTCTAACTATATGCGTTTATAGTATTCTCTGCTTTAAGTGTCAAACATCATCTAGTAGCTACATTTGGTTTGAAAACAATTTGTTTAAAGCATCAAATCTTTAATATTGCTCACATTGTCTGTCGTTTTCGTTAATTGAACCATCATCAGAAATCTAAAACAATTTTTTTTAAAAACATAATTACTACTACAAAATTTAGATCAAAGTTTATATTTTAGAATAACAAAACTAAAATTAATTTCTTATTTAGATGTTTATCATAAGTTATTTCAGTATAAGCAGATGATATTTCAGAATTACTTCATGTATAGTGCTGTAGATAGCCGTTTGAAAACTTGAGTAAGTTACGAGAACAATAGTTTAGTAGCTTAGGATAGAATCAAATATGCGACAGATTATAAGAGAATGTTGTTGATTAATCAAAGAGACCTGGTTAATCATTGTTTCAAATTCTTTAAACAGGAACTGTAAAATTTAGATAATGAACGGTCACTAAGTTAATTTACTCAAAGAGACAACGTCTGCCGTAGTCGGTGTTACTTTTAAACAAAGCTCCTAAATACGACTTTAAAGTATGCTAAACATTGTACAACTAGAACATTTAATTTTGATTTTGTACTAAAATATTATCTGATATTCATAGTTCATAGTAACTAATCCCTTAACTGTGATTCTTTTGGGGAATGGAAGCCCTGATACATTATGATTCATATGTTACCCATCTTTGCCCTATCAGTCTCTATTTTTAACTGCATACAAGGGAACAACGTTACTGTTTTCCTAATGATGAATGAGAATAAACTCTGATTGTGTAATGCTTATCTCACTGATATCCATTATCATTTAGACCGAAAAATGCCGAGTAATTTGAAACATTCCTTGACATTGTTCCCTCTTGTATGTAGCTTCCCTCGTGTATGTAGCTTCACCTGCAGTGAGAGCTACTGCTGAAAAAAAATTTGAGACACCCTCAATTTTCTTACTAGCTCTTTGAGAAAAAAAATACTTATATAGTAGTTAAGGCGTCGCTTCACTAATTACAGGAATATACAGGCAGAGATCAATCAGATGTTTAAAACCCTATTAAGAAACAATGTAAATAACAGCTTTTTTCCTTCCCTTCCCATTTTTTGAGAACACCGTCTTTCCTTATGTGCGAGTATACGGGGAACTATAATAAATTTAATACCATTAATAAAAATAGTTTTATTTTTCTTTTTTTCTTATTTTTTTTTTTCTCTGTGCTTTTTCGAATTAGATATTTCTTTCTAGGTTTCATATGTTTTGTTTTTTTCCCCACAGTTCATTTAAAGGCTATTTAGATATTATTTTAAAATTACTTCATGCTCAGGTTTTTGTAAGCCACTTAATGCATTAGGGTTATCTACAAAAAAGTGAGCAACGATCGATAAGTAAACATTTTAGAGGGACATAAGCGTAGGGGTGACAGTTTAAGTCCAAAAAATGGAAAGTGTTGTTTGTTTGAATATTAATTGTACTTTACCTGTATTTGGAATGCACATATGAAAGAGAAGATAATGCTGATGGAGGTGGCTGGTTGGATGAAAAAATAAGAATATTAAAAGGATCGAAATGTTTTCTTCTAAAATACATGACCTCACAGACATAAATATAATACACATATATAAGTTAACAGCAACAGCAACGTTCAACATTGGCGAAAAAAGCACAATTTTCGTATAAGTGTGTCTTACACAATATAACTTCCAAGAGGGATGCACAGTTATCAAAAACATTGTAAGAGTCAAAACTAAAGACACAAATACGCACATAAAAATCGAAAAATGAAATGGAGAAAATAGAGAAAAAAAGCAAATGAAGAGGAAAAATAAGTTAAAAGTAAATAAAACGGTTTTATTTATTTCGTTTTTAAAATTACCAGCATTACCACCGTTAGTCTTAAATATGTTGGTAGTGTGCATGGAATGTAAAATAATAAAAAGATAATATCGATTTCTTGAACAAATTTAAAGGGAAGTATTTTATGTAAATTCTACACTGCAGGCTATACGATAGTAGGCTCTCAAGTTTGGTACCATATTAGTTTCGAATTATTTTTACATTATCACACACCCAAATTGTATTCACACTACACCTAAGGTTAACTAACAATTAGCACTTGAAGAAGGTGTGTGGTAGATTTTGTTTCCAGTCAATACCTTAAAAACGACAGTAAGATGATAAATAATGTTGAAATAAAATTAAGTGTGGATCCTTTATTGATTCTTTCCTTGGTTAATATAGATAATTAATATTTTACCTCAAATTTAAAAGATGTAATTCAGATTTTGTTTGCGGAAAATTGTAGCAATGTAAGATATAACAATAGGAATAAACAATGGAAATTCTAAATGTGCCAAAATATTCAGAACAATTTATAAATTACATTTTCATCCATGGATCCTGAAAGAAACTTTCAAACTCCCTTAGAAGGGTGAATTGTGAGAAGCAGTTTGAACAATAGAAAGGGATTGATGAAAACGGGACTACAAGTATGTAAATTGAACTTTCTTGGGGTGTCTATGTGAGCAAAAGATTCAAAAAGGCTCAACATGACATTACAACAGAAGTACCTCTCGTATTCTAAAAGGAAGGAAGATGATAGCCTCGCTATTGTTCCAAGACTACAGGATGATGTGAGGTAGAGAATATCAGGTTTAAGAGGATGATGGGAGTAATTCAGCGGTGAGGTGCGAGAACTATGTGTGTGTTAGTGTGTGTGCATGATAACTTTGTTCCGAGAAAGGGGAGGGGTAAAATTCCTTGACACAGCCCAAAGTTGGTTAATTCCATCACCCCTCAACTCCTGTGACGTAGTGTTCATCAAGCGAATATGACAGCCGCGGTAGGCGAGGTGTTTTGGTGCGCCCCTCGTGTCAAAGTTACACTCTCCTCAACTGCCATGTGTGTGTGTGCGCGCGCGCGCACTCGGCTTGATGTTTTGTAGACTTGGGCCTGCCAAAGGCAGTGAAAAACCCTTCTCTGAGGTTAGAGCCTGGGGAAAGCAATTTGATTGATTTCCCTTCCTGAAAAGAAAAACTTCCAGATCAAAGGGTCAGGCGGATGAAGACGGTCAAAGTAATGATCAGTTATCAACTGTTTTCTTCTGCTATTGACATTGTGTGCTACTTACAAGAACCGTAATTGGGTAACTTGTAAGATAACTGAGGCATAATAGGATTTGTTTTTCCACATTAGCTGCAAAATTAACATGTCAAACACAGAAAGTAAGTCATTAATCTTTGCTATCCAACTATAACAACTGAGTTTTCGTTTAAAATATATATTCATTCGACAATCATGGATGACGCCCGTCTCTAAGAAGTGGAACGATAGCTTCACTCGTCTTTAACTCTTAGTGCAATAAAAGTTATTACTTCATTAAATAAAAAATAAGATGTTACCTAGCTTACCGCTACAGCTCATGGGATTTTCCCAGTTCCCGCCATAAGAGAACAATTTATAACAGGTGTGTAAATGTTTGAAGCTACGTAAAAACTGTCCTTGAGAAACCTAGCGAAAGATAAGAAATAATATATCAAAAACTAGTATATTTACATCTCGTGGTTTGCATTGTTCAGAAAGAGATATTGAAAAAGTTTTGTTTATACTGTAGTACATCTCGATATGAGCTCCATTTCTCAATGCGAAACAGTTCGCAGCGATGGAGGTAAGGCTCAGTGAAAATGTCAACAATCGTTAAGCGGGAGAAACAATGAAATAACTCGATGCTAGGGAGCATTCAAAAAAAGCTGAGCATGTAAACTGGGAGAATAATTGCATTGGTTTCTATAACATTTCTTCTTTTTTATTAAGTTTTCCCGGACGCACTGTATTAAGTTGACTCTGAAGCTTATTTCTGACATCACATAGAGCAAAGAAAAATAATCGTTTTAACATATATAATAGCCAGAAAGAAAAACATAAATGAGAAGAACCAAACTTTATGATAAGAGAAATGAACACTTTCCTGATGAATCGTTTTGAAAAATAGTTTATAGTGCTACCTTGCCGCAATACGGAGGTCCCTACCCATACTGTTTGGTAAAAGATGATGAAACTGATTAGGGATGTCCCTATGAAAGGAATACCGCTAAGTATATAACTGATTATCAAATGATATGAATTCAGCATCTATTGGGTAGGGTAGGGCCAAATCCAATTATCTAATCAAGCAGAGGTATAGTTAAATTGGAAGAAATCTACAAGCTCAGAGTAAAACAATTAAGATGAATATGATATCACAATAAATCTTGACGGACGTAAAGTTTCTTATTAAGCATGCAATCAATAAAATTACTTTTAACAAATGCGGAACGTATGAGAATTGTTTGACAGAATACAAAACACCTTCTGCAACTGCATTACCTAACGTACCAGTATGTTACACACAATCCGTCCTGGCTGTGCTTTACGCATATTATAAGTATTCAATAATCATTATGTTCGTTACAAATTGCAGCGATCTTCAGAATGGGGAAGGTACAGAAGGATGAAATAACCTCCCAGACCCACTATGTCCGCCACTCATTCTAAATCTGAGCTCTAGTATCCAATGCAATCCCTAGTGGGAAGGCAAATAGCGTCACGTAAAGATTAAAGTGTATTCTTAGTAGAAACATTCAAAGGGTACAGAACACATCTATTCTTACCTCTAGGAGCGAAAATTGGTTTGGGAGAACAAGAGAATTGTGTAACTAGATAGATCGCGCGTAGTGGCTCAGGCAGTAACCCTTGGAAATCGCATTCAAGAGGCCCCGAGTTCTAATCCCTTGAAACGGATTTTTTGGAGGGGGGGTACTTTACATGAATGCTGGGATGGATCTTTTCTTTCCAGAAATTTTCCACTCTTCCATTTCATTCCATTGATTCATCAGTTACAAGGTTGAAAGTGTCAGTCGAGGTGTGCTGGTATATGCTGGTATGACTTGCGCTTTGGAAATATTTCTTCTCCGGCGTTTGGTATGGCAACTCCCTTCTGTGGGGCTCAATTTCCTTTGAGAGGGGACCTGTCATGTCGAGTTGTTTTATCTGGAAACAATGTCTACGTCCATGCCTCACAGCCCATGGATCCTGGTTGTCCGGTTTCTTCCTCAGTCATTTCTTCTTCCCAGTAGTGCCCTCACTGGGCCCTAGAGCAAGGCTGAAGTACCGAAATGAGCCTGACAATCCAACTCAATCCAATTAGGTATATTTAAAACTAATTTGGTACATTGTTACTGTTGTATTAGATCCTACCTTTGAATTTTTCCTATCCTATAGGAAAATGGAGGAAAAACTCAATAATCCAGCAAACTCGAATCGTTAACCTATTTTAAATTGACTGAGGTCTATTTACGACTGTTCCCAGAGGAACAAAAGAACGTCCATTTTCAAAATATATCTTTATGTTACTATGGGTGTATATTACAATTCTTAACCCTTGTCTTTATATTTAAAATAGCACTTAACGACTTCCTGAATATAAAGACCAGATTTTAAAAGAAATTATTATTAAAATACATCATGGTAATTCTTACGAAATATTTTGCCTTTGTACATTGTTTCTCACAGTTTTCAGGAAATGGCTAAGTGCTAATTTTGCACACATATTTGGATTGATGTCGATAAATTTGTCATTTTAACACATTCTCGAAGATATTCTTAATGAGATAATATTACGTAAAAGTGATGTTATTAATTGCCAATCCAGAGGCACGACATTGGTTGCAGAAAATGAATACCAACTCTTCTCTTCCTGATTTCAAGAACTGTTAAGAGAACCACGGTAGTATGAATTGTTCATTATAAAATATTTCTATGTATTATGCATGACTTTGAGGTCGTTAACTTTGGCACTATCCACATTTCATTAAAGGTAGGCGAACAAAAATAATTTGTGAATTCAAAAAACAGTACAAAGTAAAATTTAATAAGGATATGTTTAAAGACCCAATTTAAGAATTTTTGAATCTTTCATCCGTCGGAGCTTCAAATTAGCGCACATTTTTAGAACCAACAGAAGAAAGACATTTTTAAACCAAATGCGCCCGACCTATAGAGCACCTTAAGCACAATACTATATTTTCCCCAAATTGTAAACGAGATATTTTGCTTCTTCATTAAAAAAGTGAACTATTCTTCAAAAGTTAATAAAATTTCCCCTCAGTTTTTAAAATATAATATAAATTATTAAAATTCCTTGAAACGTATAATATAAACCAGCTAAAATATGACCTACATTTTTATAATTCATATTTCGCTTAAAATAAATGGTCAAACTGAATGAAGCTGACATGAAACCTGACAGGAAATCTTCTTTGTTAATGAAATTCAAATGCTATTTTGTGAAAATGCTGTAGCGTAATTTTTTGTTCTTAAATTATTATCGAAACCTGCGTAAAATAATTTAGTAATCTTTCCTTTTACAATTGTGCTTTCCAAAGAATATATATTGAGTTACAACTTCAAGAAGGATAATTAATTCACATTATATCTTAAAAACTTAGAAAAATATTTCTTGATTTTTATAAAGAATACATTAAAAGTCTCTGTATTTTTTTTCTATCATTATTATTTGTGGTGGCAGCGATATTTAATGGGCGTGACATTTCATAGACCTTTTCAGAAGCGTATACTTTTCTCATATTTAGAAGAATTTGTACTTGTCTCGATCTTTGTTAATCCCACATCCAATAAAACTGTTATTGATTTTAAAAAAATGCAAAAAATTGAAAAAGTTTATAATTAAAAATCTCCAAAAAGAGTATATCTAATACTTTCTGTAAAGTGGTAGCCGGAATACAAAAGGACACGTATGAATGTTCCAAATACTTACGTAGACACTCTTCAAATTTGGAGCGCTTCTACTATGTTATTGATTCATTAAATAATAAATTCTAAACATATTGTTACTGTTCAGGATGTAAACTAGTCTTAAATTACTACAATTGCTAAAAAAAGAAATATCGAGAGCTATTTATGATCTGTGTTCACAGTTGAGCGCGTTGTCGGTCCCGATGGATCGCGGGTTCGAACCCAGCCAGGACCGATGGATTTTTTCGGGCGTAAAAATCTTAAGTATGGCTTCCTACGGAAGGGAAGTAAAGCCGTGGGTCCGTGTCGTACATTTGCGGCACGAAAAAGTCAAGCCGGAAAGAGAGGTCTCTGAGCAAAATTTGTCGGCCGTTTCACGCCTTGAGTTGAATGGGACGCTGATGACCTGTAATGTTAAACAGCGTCCATAAATAAATTAATAAAAAAATCAGTTGAGTGCAGTAGCACCTTCGCTTATCAAACAGTTCTGCGCTGGTGGCGAAGTTGCTGTTAATATGAGCAAATATTATTTCTATCGTTATGTTATTTTTACTCAATATAGATAAGAGGACAGTATAAATTAAGTTTTTGTGTTATTTTGCGATCTCTGTTTTAAGAAAAACGTCCGTTTTTTCTTTAGGGATAAATTAAAAGCAGTTATATTTTTAAGTTTCACATAAAATGTACAGGATTTATAGGGTTTTATTAAAACATAAAATGCCATTTTGGTCCATTATGATGTATTTTATGGGCTTAGAGCCCAAGAGAATTATTAACTTTAATTGAAATTATTAATTGTTCCTGCAGCAATGAAATTGAACGTTTGGATTATCGTGGATTGTTTTGGTTCAAGGATCTTTTTACATTTTGCTTTGTAGTAATGAAGAGCTTCCTGGAAAGTTAACTGGTTTTATTGAGCAGGCAGAAAAAAAGGAAGAGAGCTGCGTGTCCTTGTAAGACCTTGCATTTTCCCATACACTTGGTGAGAGGGTTAGAGCGAGTGAAAGTACACGGTCTAGCAATGTGACATAGGCATCGTGGGCGAGACCAGTTTTTTCTGTGGTGCTAATTAATTTTATATAACTTAAAGTAAAGTTGTAGATAAAATGTACAATGCCTAAAGGAGAAATAAATAAAAAAAGAAGTGCGTTTATTCTGCAGTGGATTTAGCATATTCTGCAATTAGCCTATGATGGAAAAATTATATTTGTCAGTATTATTGCAAAGAGGTAAGTAAATGAAATAAAACGAAACAATCAACCATGGTACAGTTTTAGGTAGTTAAAGAAGCAGAAGTGAGCACACAAAGTTCATTAGGAAAGGTTGGAGTTATGTTAATATAAATGGGTACACGTGTTGAAAAGAAATTCTGAATGTCACATTATAAGCACCATGAGATGTTACTATTTCCGCAAGAAACCAGCATGGAAGCGTTGTTCAACAATCGTAATAAGAATTTTTCCTCTTATAAAAGAGTTCTATCCGATGTAAGGCAAAGTTTCACACAGAACATTTAGATAAAGTTATTGCAATACAATGATAATGCATTACATTGCAATATTGTTAAGTTAATTAGCTTAATTGTCATTTGACATTTTTACATCACCAGTCAAATTGCACGAGGCCGATGACTTACTTATAGTTATTAACTAATACAACGTAATAAAATTAAGATTTAGTCACAGTATTTTTATTATTTTTTCTCTGTATACTATAAAGCTTGTTCCTCACTAATTGATTGCATTTTATTGTAGTTTGAGCAGATAAATCCACGTTTCATGGATATAATATTATATTATGTTTTTCTGTCCAGAATTGCATTTTAGTGCCTATTTTGATACATAAGGATCTATTATAAGAGACTAAACGTGTTTTTAAGACCCCAAAACCTGAGATTTGCCAATATTAACAATTACAGTGCGTTGTTTAAATAAAGTTATTATGGTGTATTATATTGAAATACTACAACAAAATAAAAGAACATCTATAGGAATAGCTTTCATTCTGCTTATAACTGAAAGAAAATATCAGAACGGACATGTTAAAAATTGTATAAACAGAACTGTCCTGAGTGAATTACGTTAAAATATGTCCGAAATGTGGGACAGCAGAGAAATAGAATTCTCGTTATAAAATAAGACTACCATTGTGTGTATCTATCGCTTATCAAGCTGTAAATGTAAGAAGAGGTTGCCATCAATGCATCCGGCGAATGACGCAACATTGGCCCGGCCAGGCCTGCATTCAAATGCGGACGCAAGTCATGCATAATCCTCTGTATAAGTAAAGCTATTTGTAATATATTACGCTTTTTCTAGAGCTCTTATAATTTTATGATGTAAAAATATGGCAAACTTCAAATATTTTTAAAGCAGCCTTTTTTATATGCCTTCCTTGTCTGTTATGAGCGATTATTTTTCCGTTTTATTTATACCTGTAGCATATGAAAAAATGAAAATTGGTTTCCACTATTTTATCTCAATAACAAAAAGATTTTTATTCATTTTTATTACTTTTAGTTCTAGAACATAATTCTGACAGTTCCACAAGAGCATGTGATTAATGAAAGGAATAATTGGTTAAGCACTTGATATACAAATAGTATCATGAGATTTTGCCATATGAGTTAAGACCACAAGCTCAAGCGCCGTAGTTGTGCAATTGTTTTCAGTTGCTGAGGGGGAGGAAGTGGTGGTATTAAAAACCAGGGTGGGGATGCTTTTGGGCAAAGAGAAAACGTTTGACTTACTGCCGTGGATGTTTTACTACATAACAAACATGAGGTTTCCGAGCTCAAGTTAAACTCGACGTCCTGCCTCAGTCTGACGAGCCTGTTTCCTTGCGTGGTAGAAGTTGGGACGAGTGTGCGTTTGTCAGGAAAAAGAGGAACGCTGGGTAAAGAGGGGGCTAACCATCCACTACGGACGTGTGCCTTCCTCTCTGCACAAAGCTATGTTTATAGCGCTACTTGGAGTTCGTGAGTTTACTTCGAAATACATTAAAACTTGCACAACAGCGGGTTCCCAGTTCATTCCGCTGATAATCCGGTTCCATTTTATACGCTAGTAGTTGGATTTACGAGATACTCTTATCATCACTTCATATTATTTATATTCACAAGTGGCAATAATGCCAGTTTTCTAAATTACCCACATTAATATGAGCTGTGAACCAAGAGGTGAATTACTTTAGAGGAGAAACTTTCCTCTATATATTAATTCAGATTACATTATTCCCGTTTTATAATACCTGTCACTTTTCATACATTCCTTTTTTAGCTTTTCCAGTATGATTTAAAATATTTAACTTTTTTATATTCAAACTCTTGGAGCATGTAAGCTCCCAGAAAATTTCAACACTTACATAAAATATCTGTATTCACCTGTGACTAGATCGAGTTGCATTGCTACAACTTACTATGGTCGCCATTACATAAAATGAAATATATGTTAAAATATAACTTGACATATTTTTTCCCTCAAGGTGTTTTATTTCCTGCAAGAGATGCTATGTAATCATTGCAGCTTTGTATTACTAAAAATGTACTCATAGCCCTTTTAATCTCGTTTTTCAAATATGCTTTAGCACTAAATTAAACGTTATCTATGCATTAATAATTACTTTAGTTTCAAAAGAGGAGTTTATTAATTCATAGATATTAGAACCCCACTTCTGCGGTCGTTTTCTAACTTGATCTAATATTTGATAAAGCTCCATTTATAACGTATTGTATAAAGTTTTAACTACGGTTTGTGTACTTCACTAAAAATTATAGAAATTAGAAAAAAACATTTTAAAAATAAAAACGATCAGTACGTTTTAGATGATGTACATAAGCCCGTTACTGTTTAATGTGTTGTATGTTTTAAAGTTTAAATTTGCATATATAGGCAACTAAAGTTTTATTTTAAAGGGATATAAAGATTTCGCTTCTGCCATTGAAAAATGTGAAACAATTGCCAACACTTTCAACATTAGTAGATAAAAAGTTGTAATTCACTGCTAAGAATAAACTCATTTTTCAGATTGCTAAATACAAGTAAACAAAGGCCTGTTTAGACTCCAGTAATGGGAAAATGAAATATACAGCATAGGCGTTAAAATAAATTTGTAAAAGAAAATTTATATAATTATATGAACGAGAAAAATAATATATTAATAGTGCATTATATTCGTTTATAATATTATTCTTTATTGCTAAGTAAATATTTAAGAAACGTGCAAAACGAGTTTCGTAGTTTTATGAAACGATAATTGTTTAACTTTATTTCATACTATTTTTGTATACCAGAACTATAGAAGGAAAATAATAAAATAAAATTAATATTAGTGTCAATTTTCTAATGAATTACTCTAAAGTAAATACCTGTTATAATTGTGATGTTTATTGTTATTGTTAGTGAAGATGGGTTAACCGCAAGAAATTTTATACCAACCTAAGAGCTCTGTATTTTCATTAATACGGAAAAAGTTTATGATGCTTGTCAGAAGGAACATGACAGATTTATTAATTGTATAAACAGTAAAATAATAAAATATTTTCAAAATATTTAAGAATATGTTATTGTAAAATATCTACTAATTCATTTGGTAGATAATATTAACTTATTATTTTTTATGAATTCTCTTATTATGTATTCTGCAATGAAAATTAATTACCGATTCTGTTTTCAGTAATGCATAAATTCTTTCATTAATATTATCGTAATACAATATTCAATTGTTGACAAAACTTTAGCATTGTAAAATTTTTAATGAGGTAATTGTTACCATAATTTTTGCAAATAAGGTAATAATGTTGCATTTTGACCAAAATCAAAGAATGTTTATAAATCTGGTATAAAAAGTGTTTTGTTGTAATGTATACTTGGGAATTAAAATTAACGAAGACAGTGTACTTGACGTAAATATATGTGTGTGTACGTGCGTGTGCGTGTGTGAGTGATTTCAGCTATAGCATTTGGAATTTTATGATCAAGCTAAATTCCAATGCACAAGCTCATAGTTCAAAATATTGCTTGAACTTTTGCAATTAAATAAAGAAGTAAGGTAAATCCCAATATTAACAAAATGAAGGAGAGAGAATCTGAAATTAAAATATAGTTAATTTGGACAGAAAAAGTATTAAACATCTTTGAAGGTTTAACAAAAATTCGAAAATCAAAGTTTTTTCCAATACTGTTTCAAAGAATATAAATACTGTAGCAATAAATTTAAAGCCAATGTGAAAAAAGTACTTAATATTAATTTCAGCTAAAAATGTATAATGTAACAGTGCCTTTAGCCTATTAAATGCTGTGTTAAAAGAGCATTTTTGGGATGCACACCAACTTCATAAACCAATCGCAAGCTAGAGAAAAATTAAACATGCCTTATTTAGATAATAATATGAAAATGCAGTATTAACGGATATATAATACAATAGTTGAACCAAACAAATAAAGTAACAGCTTCGAAAAAGAAATATTGCATTGTCTGCACAGGTAGCATACAATGCTTGCTTCGAAATCATAATAAAGTAATAATAATAATAATAATAATAATAATAATAGTATAATTAACACTTCAAAGACTGCATTCAGATGTACATATTTACATTTCTGCAATGAACTCTTGATCAAGGGGTTATTTAAGTAATCAATATGGTTTTTGGGGGCTGCAAACATTAGATTGAGTATAATTATGATTTCTCTTGCTTCGTTTTTATTTTTACTTAATTTGTAGATTCTGGTGTATTTTCCTAAGCTTTTAATGCCTTATTATTATTATTATTATTATTATTATTATTATTGTTGTTGTTGTTGTTGTGATCAACCGCCTTCCATATTTCATCAAAATGCCATAACCACATGAGAGTACTGGTTTAGCAAAAGCGTCAGTTCAGAAAATCAGATTGTCGCATTAAAGGATTCTTGTTGAGTGTAAACTTAATGAAATCCTAAGCCTAAAATCTCAGTTAAACCTCCATAATGTATTTCTAGTCAACCCTACGTAACAGGAGAAGTTTTAACGGTTGACGATAGTGTTATTTTATAAGAGTTTGTTTAAATTAAGGTATTCTCAATTTATTCTAATTACTGACAAATTATGTATGATTTACTTTTAAATATGGATTATTTTGCTAAGAAACAAAGAAATATATAACTTGAACATGAATTTTAATGATAAGCGCACATTTAAGAAAGGATTATGTTTATGGTGCAATTACTGCAGTTACTTATTAACCGTCGTACTCAAACACTTTTTGCTGTTAATTAACGAGCAATATGCGTATTGAGCTTTACAGCTCTGTCACTTGAGTGAGGAGGCAGGCAATTCCCTTATTTTCAAAAGAATTCTTTGTGCAGACTTCAGCAACTGTTCAACATTTCTATTCCATTACATTGACAAAATTCATAACGATTTATTAATTCATGGTCTACAACTAACAATGTCAGTAATTTGTTACAAAATCAGAAAAATTAATAAATAAACGAAATTAATCCACATACAATTTATTTACAAAGTGCTGAACAGCTGTATTAAAAAGTACATCATGTACATGTTAAAAGTAGTTTTTCAACAGCTGATGTAAAACTATTCTTTTAACATAAATAAGTCAGAAGTGTTCCAAATTAGAAATTATCATAACACTCCAGTGCTACCATTTAATATAATACGGAATATGATGATTATTATTAATCTATTTAAGCAGGTACGTTTTACATAGTTTATAATATAATACATATGTTATAACATTTACATTCGTTTGGGCATCGGGCTATAGTACAATAGGTGATATTACGTAATAAATATTAAACTAATTTCTGTATTTCTGATTGACAACCCTAAAATCTTGTCAGGTTGGGAGTAAAACCACAGCCGATCGCGCATACTATAGATTCTTTCAGCGCGAGAAAATTAAATTTTTAAATAGGAATTTACTGTCACATAAAATGAATAATAATAATAATAATAATAATAATAATAATAATAATAATAATAATAATAATAATATAAAACAAAAATTTCCTCGTAATTTTACCCCTCCAAAGAAAGTTTAAAATGTTCTAATTATCATCGCTGCGATATTAGTACGTTAGGAAACGTTTCTTCTGTCCTCCTTCTAGTGATAAATACAGAAACTATTTCTATGAAATCAGGAATGTTTTGAAATAAACTTTAATTTATAATTACTAAATTATTACTAAATTATTTATAATGTAAACGTTATAAAATATGTATTATATTAAGTGATCGTTAAGGGATGCATAAAATATTATATATAGCGCACGTTAAATGTGACTTCTGTTCGTAAGGCTATTTAAATTGCTCTCGTATGCTTTCGTACATTTTTGTTGGCCATTTCCTCCGAAAAAATAAATGTGATAAATATGTGATATTCAGCATATCAGTTATAAATAGAGGGCGTTAAGAAAGTGGGCTACAAACTTGTCTTGGTATCTACTTTCTTTGAAATAATTACTTAGTACATGTAACATTGGCTACAAGAAATAATTAACAAAATCAACAGGATATAATTATTTAGTTCCAGACCATAACATCTGTATTATCATTTTGTTATCTCTCATATCCAGTATGTTGGAATTATACTATATCAGCTGCCTCTTAGCAGGCGATGTTATCTATCTTCTAACAGGAAGAAGAGTTTCTTATTTAACAATTCAGTTACAGTTTCATCCGTTTGTACCTCAATAAAATACATTTTTCTTCGGATTTGCTTTTTTTCATCACTTTAACTATTTACTATTGATATTAATGTAATGGTCTGGCAGTAGAGGTTAATGATACAAGAAATATTCACACTTCAATTATCAAAGCTCTAAATGCTGTTAAAGTTTCTCTTTGTTAATACTTAGGTAACATTATATTGTTACTAAATGGTAATATGGAATGTTCTAATTGAAAAGTTTAAATAGTGAACTTACAAGATAAATTACCAACCATAAGCAAAATGTATACTGGAAATTCTATCCTGGAGCAAATAATTTGTTTTAATAGTTAAATAGATTATAATATTTACGCCCAAATAAGAAAAATACATTTAACAAAAATATTAGGACAGTCAAGTTGGTCTTTACAGCCATAAAAGTAAAAATATTTGAGAGTGAAAGCACACTTTTCATGACAGACGTTGACAAAGTGGAATCAAGACATGTATGGAAATGAATATTTGACTAAAGGTCATTAAGGAAATGAAGATATAACAAAGAAACTGAAAATAAAAGCACAACTTTAGGTCACTAAATCACTAAAAGAATGATGCTTTGCACCTCCTCCCCCCGTTTTTTTTTTTTCTATGTCAGTTTCAACTTGATAAATGGGAACATTTAAAATGTTGAATCTAGGTTTTTAACCAAGAGATGAGTTCCATTGTGGTGCAGGCAATGCTATAAGAGAATAAAATGGGCTCATGAAAAGAGAATGTATCATTGACATTTCCTGATCACATAATATCTGAGTGCTCTTTCAACATCCACCGCACTAAATGCGAAAAATGTAGAATAGAAAATTTAAAATCTTTATAACTAACAACTGTGTCTATGGAGATTGTAATATTCGCGTAAATTTACCGATGTTTAGTTATTTGATATCGGGTACAACAAATAATAAATTAATAAAAAAGAGGAAGAAATGGGTATACTAATTATTATATAATAATTTGTTTAAATAAAGGGAAGACAAAAGAGTTCTCTCCTTCACACCACTCACTAAGTGAGTTAAACAAAAAAAAGAAAGAAAAAGAAGAAAAAGAAGAAGGATGTGTCCCACCAAATTCTCTCTTTTCTTTGCGTTCTTCATCCCCTTTTATATATTTTTTTTTCTTTCATCCTTTGTTTTTCTTGTTATTTTTCCTCATTCTTTGCCTATCTCCCTCTGGAAGGAAAAATAAAAAATAATTATCTCGTTTTTCTTCTATCTGCTCTAAAGAAAGCGGAAAAAATATAATGAATTGTAGTTTTATATTTTAACGGACACTTTCTTTTAGTTTGCTATAAGGAGAGTAGGATATAATTCAATGTAGATTCTGTTTTTTTTTTCCTATAGTTTTTGCGTTCAATAATGCTAAAATTCGACAGCAAGAAGCAAAAAGTTTATGGAAGAATGTTTATGACTTTAATTAAGAAAGAATGTGTTGGCCTTATCTCTTAAAATAACCAGTTTCTCCAATTTTATGTGCCAGAGATATTTACAGTAATCAGAGCTGAGTATTCAGCATGAGAGTGGCAATCGCTCGTAGAGCGTACCATAGTCTTCTGTTTTTTTTTTTTTTTTTTTTTTTTTTAATTTGACGCTGTCCAAAGAGTAAAACTGACATTTTAAAGAACATGGTAATACGTTTCAACTATCAGACGGACTTCTATAATTTATTTTAAGAATAATTTCATAACAAATGTTTCTTTGACTATAATGATAGATTGTATTAAAGTTCCCAAGGCATTTGACAAATTAAGGGGTAGCACTTACCACTTGCCACTGGTGTATTTTTGACAGCAATTTGAGCTTTTTCAACATAGATGTTCAAATTTTAAGAGATTTCGCTGTTCTTGAAAACTTCATTCACTATGAAGTGCAGAATGAAAGTTGCTCAAGATTATCCTGCTGTTTTACTCATTTGTTTGGTCAGTGCGTAGTGTTAGCAATAAATTGGATAATGAACTACAAATTTAATATATTAGCTTACTTTAAGATATTTTGGCATTATTGACAGTTTTTAACTGTTACACAAGTGCATTGAGAGAAATCTAACGTCAGAGGCATTCCAAAAACAATTTACTGCAGCCTTTATGTTATATGTACATTTTTTATCTAACCTAACAATTCACAAATTATTATCAAATGCCCTCAAAGTCTGTCCTTGTGATCTTCTAAATTCCACATTGAATTTGTATTTGGTAAAACGGAGCGTTAATCTGAGAAAGATACAAATACATGAAATTCACGTAAATTGTGGGTTATGCTGTAAAATTGAGAATAACAAGGAAACAGGATTTTAGTTGCAGTTTCTTTCATGAAAACATTGTTGGACATTGTTTATGTCCTGCCGCATTCATTTATAGATTTTTCTTCCAGACTTGCTGTTGCTAATAAAAGTCCTTAGGCCTTCACGGCCGATGTTGTGGTTATTAAAATATATCATTATCGGGCTATTTTATCATGACCGTTGGTTTAAATGAAATTTGAAAACCAAAGCTTTCGCCGAATACTATTATATCATCACTTCACATTAGCAAACAGTTTGTTATATGGAGCGTGTGTTAAGTAATAGTAAATTTTCATTTATTTACGCACTTTCTTTAACATCTCAGGTCATCAGCGTCCCAAGCAATTCAGGGCGTGAAACGGCCGATAATTTTGCTCAGAGGCCTCTTCTTTCAGACTTGATGTTCTTTAAATGCCATGAATCTACGACACAGGACCCATGGCTTTACTTACCTTCCGGAGAAAGCCATTCTTAGAATTAAAATGTTCTGAAGTTTAATTTTTATTTTTATCTCTGCTCCACTTAACAAATTTCGGTTTTTAGAAAATTTCATATGGTAGTCGTTAATAGTTGTTTGCGTAATACATTGCATATTACATATGGAGAACTGCCTTCGAACCAGAACATTAGAAATAAAGGAATGTGAATATAATGCATTTCACGTAGACCTACAAAAAATGTGAGTGAATATGATGTCAGTATGAGTAGCATTACTGGCTAGTGGGAATTATTAAAAAAATTGGAAATTAGAATCGTGCTATTTGAAGTTTGAATTTATTTGGTGTGGCGATGAAAGTGAACCAAAACCTCGCTGCATTGTGAGTTACGAAATTCTTTCGAATGTGGATATAATAAAACACTATAAAATCTTCATATCCTACAGTTTTAAAAAAACCGAATATTAAGCCTAATGTGAAGATAAGAGAACAGTGTTCAATGATGATTTCATGATAAATAGTGTAGTAATTACTTTTGTTTCAAAAATGTGATATCATGAAAAAATTATAAAATTACTTTCGAACAGTGCAGATCCTATTAACTTAAAAACCTGATAAGAGTGGCTCATGTGAACTTGGAGTTCACATTCTGGCCTTGGGGTTCCCCTCTCTGATTACTTTAGAAAAATGCTGAGGTGGATCTGTTATTTTCAGGAATTTTCTTCTTCTATTTCATTCCGTTAGTTCTGTTACAGAGGCAAGGTGGACTAGTAAGGTGCTATGTGGCTGGCTCTTTGGGAAGACTCCTGTCTCTGGGCCTGGAATGGAAGTGATACTCTTTTGAGGGTTCGAAATCTTTGAAAGGAGGCGTCGGAGTGTTCTATCCGAAAACAAGGGTGCATTGGTTTTGCGCCAGAGTTTTTGTTTGCTTGATATTGAAAAGTACGATTATATTGAACGGTAATGGGTTTGCGCCAAAGATATTTCACTAAGTATTTTTTTGTTTTTGTTAAGTTGGTAGCATACAAAATCTGGTGACAGGTGCTGACTTTAGCCCCTGGACAAATTCTCGGGCAACGAGGCAAATTCTTGGGCAACGAGGCAAACTCTCGTCCCGAACGAGAAAACATTGTCTCAACCAAGTCACGCAAGCGTGCTGCTAGAGCAACTCGTGCAAGGCATCAGGCGGCAGTCCCGAGACTTGCAATACTGGAAAGATCACTCCACGCACTTCTTGTGTAATTGTTTTCACTTCACAGTGAAAGACATACTATTTCTGTCTTTTTTACTAGAGACGCGGAAACATTTTAAGTTTTCGGTGTGATGCCAGGCATAAGAAATGTTTTCATTCACTCATTATTAACAACATTTATACTTTGTTATTAACACTAACATCACTTGAGAGAGCCGAACTTTTCAGTCCCGAACGGCAGTGGTAGACTTGTCAGAAGCACAAGCTTGCACTTTTCCAGCTTACACCAAAGAAAAGCTGATGCTATCAAACTCTTCTGTATCGGATTTTGCAAGAGGAATGCGATTTTTTTTAAGCGAAGAGCATTTTTTGGGGAATGCTCTTCCCATTTTGCGACTTTTAGTTTTAGGCATGGGCACTTGTTCATTTTGGTCGCGAACAGAAGCTAATGTTGCGTTTAAGGATGCCGCATGTTTCTTCACAACTTCAAGTTTCGTTGTTGTCGAAATTCCCATAATGGCATCCCAAAACTCGCAAGCAATTTTTTTCTGACAGGGGCACAGAACAATCGGAACTTTCTTGTTTGCTCACTTGGTTAGTATTTCCTCCTTTTCATTGACAGTTGATTTTTTAATTGATTTATTTATGGACGCTCTTTAACAGCTCAGGTCATCAGCGTCCCATTCAACCACGGGCGTGAAACGGCCGACAAATTTTGCTCAGAGGCCTCTTCTTTCAGGCTTGAGATTTTTTCGTGCCGTAAATGTACGACACGGGACCCACGGCTTTTCTTCCCTCCAGAAGGAAGCCATACTTAGGATTTTTACGCCCAAAAATCCATCGATCCTGGCCGAATTTGAACCCACTACACCACCAGGACCGACTTTCATAGACAACAGAAACATCTTCAGGGTCTATTATAAAGTCATTAATATCTTCAGAATGTCCTATAGAGTGCTCATAGTTAACCTGAAATTGACATATATTGTGTATATGTTTACATATATTCCATTTAATGCTGGAATCAACATACGTGCAAGAGTATCTGTGTGTGCATGTATTACATTCACTGCAAATTACAGTAAATAATAATTTCGATGAGAATGTAACCGCAAATTTCTCTATTAACGATGTCCTTGTTTATTTTCAGGTTTACTTTGTGCCTACGACGTATGTATTTTATTTTAGAAGTAGGTTTTCCTTTAGTAAGTACAATTAGCCTGTCGAACAGCTTGTCTTTAACAAAGAACCTTATAGCATATATTACTCTACCAAGAAGTTTCGCATGTTTTCCATCCTGATACTCGTTTGGGACTAAGGAATTGTTTGGCTCTCCGTTGTCGCTCGGCACTGCAACCCTTGCATAAGTCTTTCGCTGCCCGAGAATTTGTCCTTCTACCCGTTGCTCTAGCAGCATGATCGCGTGACTTGAGTGAGACAAGTGTGCTCTCTGTCGGGACGAGAATTTGCTTCGTTGCCCGAAAATTTGTTCAGGAATTAACGTCAAGTCATCTATCTACTAGTGGACGATTCCCGGGTGGCGTGTTTACATTGAGATGGGGAACATTAGCATTGTGAGGCAGACTAGTGAAGGTTGTCACGGAGATGATAAAGGAAGGAAATAAAAGAGGAAAAGATTTATTTGTAGGATACATTTTCAAGTTTCGCAAATTAAGAATTGTCTTACCGAAATAATAACCTTTAACATGGGTACAAAACTGTAGTCGGTCATAATCACCAGAGAAATGAAAGGGATCTTTACGCCAAAATTTTCGTGCGTTGTGTAAAAGTAAAGCGGCTAGAGATTTAAGTGAAAAATCAAGCATTGTAATATCCCAAAACATTTAACACTGGAACGCCCATTGGCGGTCAATTGACAGCTTTTAATTTTCGAACGCTCATATTTTCACTGTTTTTGGAAGTATTTTTCTGTGCTTTTGTTACTTTTAATCCCTTTCAATGACGTTTAGATCACCATTTTTTTTTATTTCAGGCATAACTTTTGAAAATAATAGCAGCACATTTACCATTGGTTCCTGGAGGCGGTCCATTGACCGCTTCCTTACCCGCGTTTCTTATGACGTATATTGCGTAGTTGTAACCGACAATAATCATCACTGCTAAAACAAACATATTCAAACTCATTGTAGCGTAGTGGGTGAGTCATTGTTTATCAGCTCTTGTGTCCATGACTAAAAGTTTGCTTAACTTTTCATTTGCATCGACTATCGTCACCATCACTCATGGCTGATTACATGGATGAAGGAGCATCTAAAGTCGCTAAAAGAAAGGCGGTTAAATAGGATTATGTAACAAAACCAAAGACAGTTTTTTGACATGTAAAAATTTGTATGTGGTTTTTCTATAATAAAAAAACTCTGCAAAAAGAGTCATACTAATATCTCTGAGAATGTTTCAATGCAACAGTTTTCTCCATAGATATAACCCGTGTTTGTGTAACTGTGTCTTTTTTGTACAAATAATTTGTTACTACATAACATAGAGCACTCAATTCATATAATAAACCATTTCTTACTTTCGAGAAACCATGCGCTTAATATAAAAAATAAATAACTTATTTACAAAAAATTATCTAGCCGGAAATGACCTATAATAGAGAACAAAACAATGAACGAACAAATGTGTGAATGAGCCACTGAATTACCAACAAATTAAATTAATAGACAAAGGAGCCTGAGGACATAAAGCGCTAAGCATACCTTGATACGTGAGAAAAGGCCATGAATATAAAAACATCTGAAACCAGAAGCTCGGTTCAAACTGGAATTGAACCAGTTTCGCAGCTCAGAAGTCATATTACTGCCTCTACATCACTAGTCATCTGATAAGTAAGAAATGTCATCGGCCTGAGTCAGAAGAGCACTTGAACTTGTGATACTGAGCAGACACTAAGTATACCTATACAAACTCACCCCGGAAGCTAAATGAGAACTGGATTCGAACCTGGCTTGCAATTTAGGGCGTAAAATCGTTCCCTCTATACCATCACAGCAGGCTAGAAGGCAATAAGCAAGAAATGTCATAGTTTTTAGCCAAAAAAATTATTAACAATGCATAAGAACGTAGTAGCCATGAATTGACCGCTAACGGGCATTTTAGTGTTAATGAGAATCCCGATATTTGTGCTGTTATATTGCATTTTACTGTCGTTAAATTGTTACGCGAAACGATCTACAAAGAAGCTTACCATGTGCCGACGGGTGACCGAGGTCGTTAAGACGCGAACTCGTGAGTGGGAGGTCTAGCGTTCGATTCCCGCCAGGACCGTTCATCCTGACTGAGGTTTTTTCCAGCTTTTCCGCAGTTATAAATGAGTTGCCCTAAAATTAGGCCTGGAGCGTCTCCTTTCTTAAAAAAATCCTTTCCCAATTTATCATTTCATTTCATGTATCAACAGTGTTCACCTGGAGTTCACTGAACCAGTGTTCACCTGGTGAACAGGAACACCTGGTGGTGTCTCAGTAGTAAAAACGGGCGTAAACAGTTTAAAAAAAACACGTACCGAAACTACCAAAAATCTTACTTGAAGTTCACGAAGCTGAAAGTAGCTTGAAAACAATATCCTCTACTAACGACGATTTTGTGGCACTGAATGATTGCGAAAGCAATGTGATTATTGTCGGAGGTGAAAGCAGTTTGCAATATTTGTGCTAAGCAGAAATGCTCTCTCTACGTTGATGAAACTTTCAGAGTTGGCAAAATATTTCCCACATTTATTTACATTACATTTCTTTTACAAGGTACATTACATTCCAACAGTTTGTTTGCTACCAAGTAAGAACAAAGATATCATTCCTTGGTGTTTCGTTTCATAAAAGAAAAGTATGAATGTTTAGGACTGAAACTTCTACTAAAGAAAATAGTTGCAGATTTCAAGGTTGCTATACATGAAACTATTAAGTCAATATAGAGTGAATCAACTCAACTCCATATTTAAATGAATTCCTCATATGACAATAACACAAATTTTAACAGATTTTTAACAATGTTTAACCAGTACAACTTTTAGCAGCCTGTAGTTAAAATCATACAAACACAACTTTTAACCACACTGCGCGCATATTCGCGTGACAGTCCGCAGTCTATCAAAGTGGAATGAAAATTGTGCTCTAACATCGTAATGTTGTACCATCTAAAACAAAAATGTTGCATAATGAGTTTGAGCTACTGGCGAAAACACATTATGGATGTAAAGCAAACCTTTTTGGCGTAATTCAAGTGGCGCAATCATGGCGGCACGGAAAACAATGTTAGGAAACCGGTCTACGTCAGTACCTCACCGCCTGATGTCCTCTCGTCGTCCCTATCTTCCTAGAGGTGCCCTTTGGGGTTGTAAGCACAAACGGCCACCTCTTCAGTAAGGCTAAAGTATCGAAATGTCCTTCTCAACACAATCAAAATAGCTTCAAAATGTGATCTCTATTGAAAATAATTTTAAAAATGCTGGTCTGTCGAACGACTGAAATATCGCACTCATTCTTTCAATGCCGCCCGGCAGGTAAGAACATATGCTGTGTTTCTTTCAAACAGAATTCCATCATTGATTAAATGTTATAAGTGTCCAAGATTCATGCGACTATTTCTGCAGAAAGGGAACAAAGAACAAAAGATACAGCAAACTAATACGTGAATGCATCTTAGGAATAAGTAAGTATGCAGCACAAAATTTTGTCTCCTACTCTTGATGTGCAGACACCTATAGGTAAGAATGAGGAACACTCTGGCTTAAAAAATCAGTACCAAACCCAAAAACAACCGAAAATCTCAAAAAATCGCGAATGGTGCATCAAGAGCAAACCGAAGATGAAGTTATAAAAATATCAGGAAGACTTATGCGTGTCTTGTTCAGAAGATGTTTTTACTACCATTAATGACACTAATGACATCCTAAGAAAAATATATCTTAAATTAAAATTACAATTTTAAACTTTCTAGCATCATTTATGAATCGAAATAAAGCATGTTGAATATATTTACAAAATTATACAAAATAGAAAATAATTGTCAAGATATTGCACACATTTAACTCTCATGAAAACGGTTTATATAAAACATGTAAAAGTTCAATTAGTGCGTTCTGGGATAGACGAACCATCAAATATTTATAAATCTATACTTTTTATCAATTATCATTTTCTGTCCAATATAAAGATCCTCAAGATGGTGAAGTGTGGTTGGCAAAGGAGAAGTATCAATAAAAGTATGAAAATCCTGTGTGATCCGAAAAATTCAAAGTTTAATTGCTGAAATATAATTTCTAACAATTTGGCCAAGACGCCGCTACCATACTAAATGAAACTAAATTGTTTAAAGCGTAGTTCAATAAGCCTGCAATTTCATTTAAGACAACACAGGTTTTCATAACAATAATGATTGTGGTTTGAGTTACTATAACTTCTTGTTCACATCTTACTCTCTTTGTTTAATATATTTTGTAAGCTAATGGAAAATATTTTAATTAATTTAAAGAAAGCATTTCTATCACAATTTTACATCTATACACAACCCGTTGTTGAGTTGAAATACCAGAAAAATAAGATAAAGAAATTTTGTTCACAATGAAAATTTTACCCAAAAATAAATAAAGATCTGTAATACAGAGAGAGTATCTTTAGTGAACTTTCAAAATGAATAGTGGTGGTGATTTGGTTTATTTGTGGACACACTCTAACATCTCAGGTCATCAGCGTCCCATTCTATTCAGGGCGTGAAACGGCCGACAATTTTTGCTCAGAGGCCTCTTATTTCAGACTTGAGGTTCTTTTTCGTGCCGTAAATGTACAACACAGGACCTACGGCTTTACTTCCCTTCCGAAGGAAGCCATACTTAGGATTTTTACGCCCGAAAAAAGCCATCGATCCTGGCCGGGTTTGAACCCACGATCTTGGGTTTAGGAGGCAAGTATGGTTACCACTACACCACCAGGACCACCGCCACGGGTAGCCGAGGTCGTTAAGGCACGGACTCGTGAGCGGGAGGTTCGCGGTTCGAATCCCGCCAGGACCGTCCTCCCTGACTGGGGTTTTTTCCAGGTTTTCCTCAGTCTTCATAACTGGCAAATGCCGGGGAGGTACCTAAACTTAGGCCTGGAACGCTTCCTTCCTTAAAAAAAAATATCCTTTCCCAATTTATCATTTCATCTCATTTATCATCAGTGTCCACCGCCTGTGGTGCCTCAGTAGTGAAAACGGGCGTTAAACACTACTCAAAAAAAAAAAAACCACCAGGACCGACAAATGTACAGTAAGAGATGCGAAAAACACATGTACGAGTAAATCACTTATAATTGGTCTGAATGCTCTCTCTTTAGAAAGCAGACAAACACATAATCAATGATGAAAAACATGATCCGAAAGATCAGAAACATTATAGTGCAGAACGTTGTCCAAGAAAAAGATAGAGTAACAATTCATTACTTACATAGTTTTGATGACAAATAGTTGCAGAAAAGTGCGTACAAAACACGTTTCTATTACTTTAACAGGAAGTTAGAAATATCTACAGAGGGCACAGAATTCATAACTTCCGATGTGGTACCAGAAGGTAGGTTATGGTCTTTCCCAATGAATGTTTGCAAAGAGTTAAAGCTCTGAACCAAAATCAGAAGCATTAAAGGTTAATGCTAATACAGCTTCTCGTCATAACCTTAGAAGACTCTCTCTCTCTCTCTCTCTCTCTCTCTCTGTGATGTGTATATATATAAAAACCTGTTTTATAGTTATTGCAACTTCTGGTGAAGTTAGATGGAAATACTACTCTTATTCTCAAACAATTCTCTTTCAGTCAGTTCAGAAAACCAAGTAACTTACATGTCAAAAACCCCTGTCATAGTTTCGGTTTGTCGCCTTGAGCTTTTAAAACTTCTAGGAATTTCAAATGAAACGTTGCAGGAAGATACTTTCATGATAAAGACTTTTGGTGTTCATGTAAGTCGCATAATCTTTTTAACAGAAGTATTTGGATCAAAGTTAATAAACATTGAAATACTGTCGTAGGTACTTAAAAATAAAGGATTATGTAAAATGTATTTATTTAAAATATGAAGTAAATATTTTATAGATGAGAGTGTTCATGGTTTCGTACTTCAATGAGGACATGGAGTTCAGTAAGTTAGAGAGTCAGCACGGAAGGTGAAGATCCGCGGTTCGAATTCCGGCCGTGACCCAACATTTTCTAGTCTGATCTTCTTTTCCAACTATGCCCTATACACCGCTAATGTGAAAGAAGCATTTTCGTACATAAATTAATCTCTATATATGGACGGTTAAACTGAAAACCTGGGCCATAAGTACTCGTAGCAATACGAGTCGTCTCCTAAAGTGTAAATCTCTCCTAGTAGAAAACGTTGCAAAGTTCACCGGGGTATATACAATCAGAAGAGAGAGTTTCGTGGTTCCGTGCTGAGAAGGGTACAGTAGCTACGTTAGTTAGGGCGTCAGCACAGAAGGCTGAAGATCAGTGGTTCGAATCCCTGCCGTGCACCTAATTCTACAAGTATGATTTCTTCTTTTCAAACTAATATACCACACGGCTACTGTGAGAGAACAATTTCCATACATAAATAATATTTTATAGTTTTTAATTTGTTTCGCAAGAATTAATGTAACAAAGAAGGTGATTTTATGAACCATGTAACATTTTTAAGAAAAAAACTGCAAAGGCAATGTGGAAAGTGCCTATGAAAAAGTTAGTTGGTTCTTATCAAAAACGCTGAGTGTGGCCGCAAGGATTTGCATATACTACATAGCGTATGTAATGAGTCATTATTGTTCATGGTGTCTCATTATTTGATCACATTTCTTATTTCTACTGCCTCGATGTGACATGGCGACGTGAGGTTGCTGATGACGATGACAAAACCCTGTATGTCTTTCTGCAGCACGGGAGATGACTGCGCCAAAGCTAGCGGAAACCGACTTCATCGTTACAACACGTCTCAAAGTTCCCCACTCTGGGGAGTCTCTAATTTATTCCTCAAGTCTCCCGGCATTGCAATTCCATCAAGGCCCTGGGAAAGGAATAACCTGTGACTAGAAGCTCCTCATTCCGACGCCAAATGAACACATCCACGGGATAAAGACCAGAGAGAGAGGGAGGGAGAGAGACGTCTAACAAAATATAGGAGCGAGGCGCTCCAGCTATTCCCTTTCCTTCCATCCTTCCTTCCCAATTCCTGGGGCTTGAATTTCATTCCTTCTAACCCATTCATCTATTCATGCGTCTTGTCTTAGTCTACCAGACATCTCGAGCAATTCAAATAACGAATGACAGTGCGGGAGCGCTAGATTTGGGAAGGGAGGCAACAAGAAGCCACGTGGGCTACTTCACTCCTCTGGGAAACCCCGCAAGAACGACTTAGGTTCCGCGAAATAGACAGCTCAAGACTCTAGAGCTCTGTTTCAATGTTACATCTCTTGACACTCAATGAAGTGATTCATTTGCCTTGAAAATCTAAAACTAAAGCAGTCAATTCTAAGCTTGTTTAGAAGTTAAATATTCAATTATACTAAGCGTAATACCATTGCTGCAAATATTAATTTCTAAAAATGAGTATTATGTTACAATCTTCACTAGCAAGGCATGCAATCAATGATAAAATGTCTTATTCTGAAGGTGTAAAATCCATACAGGTATATTGAACAAATGTAGTGGTAGTAGTAGTAGTAGTAGTAGTAGTAGTAGTAGTAGTAGTAGTAGTAGTAGTAGTAGTAGTAGTAGTAGTAGTGGTAGTAGTAGTAGTAGGTGTATCTTTATTGTTATAAACTTTATATACATTACAAATATACTTTAATGCATAGATTGTAGACTCTACATGCTTAAATATGATATGCAATTTGAAAGAGGAACAAATATTCATAAAAAGTGACACAATATTAATAATAATAAACACAATTTTTAAAACTTTTAAAATATGAAGAACTTATATATATATATATATATATATATATATATATATGAATTGTAACATATTACATATTGCATATAATTTATAATTATACTAGTTATTGCGTTCTAATCAATAAATAAATTGATTCTAGCTTCACACACTTTGGCTAGGTAAATGCCCATAGCCAACCAATTGATGTAGTTATCAAACAGATCCCAGCATGCCAATCGACCTGTTAAAAATTTTATAAGCTATGAAAACTCTCAGAATAAGTTTGTATGAAGTTCCCACATTGCCAATGAAATGACTTTAGAGACTTTATGAGGCTGTTGTTGAGTCAAAAATGGTACATGCATTAAAAATTTGGGGAGTGTCAAAGGATTGGGCAGGTTGATGTGACACATAGAATGTTTTGTAGAGAAGTTCTGGGGTTACCAAAAAGTTCGCCGATAGGGATAAATTTGGCAGAACTAAAAAGAGTAGGGACGAAAGGTATAATAGTAGAGAGAATCTTAAAATATGTGCAAAATTAGATAACAGTCTATTGATAGAAAGTTTTACGTACCAAATAAATGTATTGGGAAGAGAGAGTTGGATTGGGAAGGTGGAGAAACTATTAGGATCAAATGTAATGAGTTATGCTGAAGTTGAACATTCTCGAAGTTCATGAGAAATTTAAGCGTGCGTATAAAGTTGTAATTTCTAGTTTAGCATCCGCTAGACGTTCCTGCTCAATTCATAACTTCAACGGTACCTGGAACAAACAGAGAGATTCGGAAGATTTGAGATTAAATTAGAACTACTCGATAATGGCATTGAGTTTTGATCCATTTGGATCTAATGAAAAAATAAAGGAGGCCTTATCTGATCCTTAGGCATATAAAACATCTTCAGAGATAATTTATAAGATCTGGGTAAAAAATGCAACTGAAACTCAAATTTAGGATTAATCTTATTTTACTATGTTTGTAAGAAATATCAGAATTTCTTACGAGCACAGAATGCTGAATAATCGTAATATTAGCTCAGTTTAAATACTTGTAAAATTGTTGTCATAGTCAAAATGTGCGAAAGTCCATAAAGGCAATGCCAAGAATGAGGCGAAGATTACGTTCAGTTGATCATTGTAATATTAGCCAATATAAAATGCCCCGTAAATGTTGATCAAGTTGACATAAATTGAACTTCCTAATAATTTTATTTGTTCCCACAGGGTACCAAAATACGTTGACAATCACCTTTAAAAATGCAATTAAAATGGCGTAAAAATTAGCTGGTGACCCATCCTGCAAGAGCCATATTTTCGATCTTGTTTACAATGTGTATTTAATACTATGAATGAAATGTGTTTTATATGCCTCCTTTAAAACAGAAAATTGATAATTATTTTGAGATATGCTCTTTCTCTAAATGTCTGTGCTATTTTTTCTGCATGAAATTAATCATTCATTAATCTTTGCAGTACATTTCTAAACATTAATTGTCTCAAGCGTTGGGTTCTATAGCTGCGACATCTGAATCTTAACTCTACATTGTTAACATATAGAAGTTCAGTAAAATGTCGTGCAACTTACACAATCATTACTCATGGAAATACAGACTGGAAGGAGATCTATGACTTTCCTTTCTTCTTAAACTAAGGAATCTGGCGTTAGTTTTAAATGTTTGTTCAAATACGTTTATGTCATAGCTCTATTCATTCTTCAGATAATCACTGTCTAATTTTGCTCAGTCTTGCAACGTAGAAATTTAGCTATCAGCTATTAACTCCTTAGCACTTTGAGCTGTCGTATTAACAAACGAATGTCCTTTTACAGGTTCTTCCAATGAATAATAAATGTAACATGTAAATAGAATTCAAGTTGACTTTTGGAAAAGGGTTCTCGGGCTCTCCAAAGAAATTTCAAATTGAGGGGTTGAGGGGTTAGGAGGGAAGTGGGTTCCTATGAAGATAATGGTTAATTGTAAAACAAGAGTGGTGAAATATTGGATTAGATTAATGCGGAAAGACCAATCCACACTTCGCGCTAAATGCTATAGATTTCAGATACAAAATATTATAATACCAACGTTTTGGGCTGCATAGGATTCAGAGGAATTTACCTGGGTTCAATACTGCAACGAGGCAATGAAAAAATAAAAGTGCATGGAAGAATTTCATTGTGTATTATACACAATCATATAGGCCGATAACCCATGTATAAAATTATATTTGTAATGTATATGTATAATTTTAAACAATAAAGATACACCCACTACGATATTAAAGAATTATTTACAATGCAAATTAAATATAATATAGCGTAGATACTTCTATAACTAATTTGTGTCATTTTACAAACTGACATCGTTTGTTTCATATGGAAAGTTAAAGAGTTGAAATTAACTGTTAAAATATAAGCCCCACAATTACCAGTTGCAGATTGCTATTAAAATACAGATACAGTTATTTAATCCTTATATGTGCAATGTTTTAATGTGTGACATCGTGTTTAAAATCTAATTAAGTAGCAAAAAATTCTTAAAAACTACATTAAAAAGGGCAGAATGATCTTATTTTTTTGTTCCATTCACATACAGAACCATTACATACAAATCCCCTGCCACTCTATATTGTATACTACTAAAGACTTTCGTCCAACTATGATAAACTGTTTCAAACTATAATGTTTTCTTGTGCTTACCCAACACCCCTCCCAAACAAAAAAGTCAAATAACCTTATATATGAAAAGAATGTTTGTAAATGGAAAATAAATTATTTGAAAATATATCCTCCTGATAGACAGTACCTATATATTACATAAAATATCAATAGATGGAAACCTTTAGGGATCTATATTGTACTGGGCACACTCTAATACTTTTATATTATGGTACTGCAGGCGTGTGGATATTTTGGAATGTGAAGCAGATCACTAGAGGTTAAAAACTTTAATTGCTAAGTGTAATATCCTGTTATAGAATATTACTGAGATGAGCACTCAAAGTTTTATGTATTCCTGCAATTGCATTCAACTTTGAAGGTTTCATACTGTCTGATATTGAGTAGATAATAGCCAATGCGCTGAGACTGTTTTTATTTATTTATTTATTTTTAATTTTTGTACTTTTCTAGGGTTCGATTTTATGGCAATAAGGAGGTTTTAAATTGTCTGGATAAGGATAATAATAGTATCTCAGGGATTTTACCAGATAAGGGATATGGTAGGAAGAGGAAGCCCATCCGGTCTTAGGGTCCGGAATTGGGAATAAAGGGGGAAGGGGAAGTAAGCGCTGCCTCATATGGCGATGATCTCATCCCTGAACTTCTTCTCCATCTCCGATATCGTCCCGCTCATTTTACTGTGATCGTTAGATAATTGTTCTCACATTCTCGATGCATGAGATTGCACCACTGTACTTATATTATGAACACTTTGAGTGTTTCCAGGGAATATGCTACTGCAAAAGGGTAAGCGTTCTTGAATGAGAAATCGTTGTACATCACATAAAGTGCTTGGTATTGTAAGCTATTCACATTAACACTGGTGTATGTTATTATACACCATCTGCGAACAGTCTGAAGGAACCTTGAGAGTTCGGGAAACTAATAGTCACAGTTACCGAATGCCATTCTTTATGCACTTCTCCATAGTTAAGCTCTACACTTAGGGTTTTTATTTTTATGTCGGGGGTCACTTACAAGGCTATAAAATACCCACTATTACACTAATCCACATCTGATTTGCACTTAACATCGCGGAGCAGTTTCTAAAAAGTTACACTTCATTACTTCCGAATATCGAGCCCGCAAGTCACTCGGACATTTATCACCACTTCGCGTCTGAACACTTCAGAATTTTCTCCAGCCACTGTCAACCTGAACTTCTTGATATCTCTTAGCCCACTACTATGGATTTGACTTCCTGTTTCCGTTTTATTAGTCCGTCGGTATACCTATACGTTCGGCTTCCGAGATTTGAATTCAATTTAAGTTATTACGCAGCTCATTGGGTGATTTGTTATCACGTGATTCTCTAGGCCTCGCTATTGGAGATTAATTTCGCGCCCTGTCTTGTTACCACAAGGAGATATCTTGTCCGCTTCGAGTCTATAGCCTCTACATGTTTTTAGAAAATGTACCGTATAAGCTTTGTGAGAATTGCGTAGAAATTTCTCTCAAAGAAAGAATCGCTCCCAAGGTTTCTTCTGGACCTTTCCCTTAGCAAACGGTTTCTCATCTATACAAGTTTTATGGAGGGATGTTTCCCGTCTCCTTGTGCACAAATATTTGCGAAGAATTTGTGGCGGTCTTCTAGCCATAAAATCCCTACGGCTCTGCCATTGTCCTTCAACGACAATGCCGTCCCATGTTGCTTTCTTGTACATTTTACGTTGCATTGCTGTTCTCACCAAGTGAATAGTTTTGCTTATTTATATACATATATTGAAGTATTACTTATCTAATTGTATTTATGAATGATTACTGGGTAGGGAATTAAGGACGGGGAAAATGTGCTTCAGAGCTAAAGAGCTCACAAGAGTCCGCAATTCATTCGCACGCGAGTCTCCAGAATTATTATTATTATTATTATTATTATTATTATTATTATTATTATTATTATTATTATTATTATTATTATTATTATTATTATTATTATTATTGTTGTTGTTGTTGTTGTTGTTGATCAACAGACATTACTAGTATTGAGCATTTTCTTCTCTTCGTTTCTCAACATATAAATGAAATTATTAAACATGTTGACAGATTCACAGGCAAGATGAAAACGGAAATATTACATGAGCGTATAGCAATTCCGAAAACTGGAAAGTTACAAAATGACAATTCCCATCTAGATAATACACATGCTCTTTGAAGAACATGAATAAGAAAATGTTCCGCCAGAAAGACCAAAGTGGCAGCATACAGGTTGAAGCAAGTCGCAACAGAAGGGGCATTTTACCAGCTTATCAATACAATAAATAAATGTTAAAATAAGAAACTAATTATATAAAATGAAATGTGATGGGGAAATATTCATGCTCACATTTACTAAACTTTACATATAAAAAAACAAAGCTTAATATGAAACGGAAATGAAAAGGTTTGTAGAAATTAAGGGGGTATATTAAGTTATATGACGCTGATCATAAAAGGATTTTTAAGAATTAAGGTTAGAAGAATGGAAAGATGAATGCAGGAATTCGATATTTTTAATTAACGTCTTGGTGTAAACGGGATATCCAAAATATGAGCGAATAACTAATAAAAGAAAGAGAAAACTAAGCAGAAAGAAAAAAGGAAGAACAATAACAAACTTTTCTAAATAATGTACCCTCTTGGTTATGTAAAATTACATATCACGCATGGAGAAAATTTTTAAAAGTACCTCCGTACACTGCTTAAACAAGAGTTTCGTTGCAGCAAGGATATCGTCATTAATGTCTCTTTAACGTTATACTAAAACAATTTTCTGCTTTGCAGATGTAAAAGCGATGGAGGCGTTAAGGCGAAAACCTGAATCTGAATAAAATAGCGCTAACGTGGGAAAATATGTTAATAAATGAGTGAAGCTGTTTCACAAGAGGTGAAAACTGCATTAAAGTAACTCTACTTCTGCTCCTTTATGGTAAGCAGATTTTTATGTATGCCAACTCGATTTTCACTGCTGCTCCATTACGGGTCGGGAGAGAAAGAGATTAAGCTGGAGTTACAGAGGCTCAAAGGGAGTTATAAACCTACTTTGTCCGTAGAAGTCGAGATAAATGGGGTAGGTTCACAGAAAAATTAAGAAATGAAACATAAAGATTCTACTAGGAACTGTAGAGTGCTTAACCAACAGAAAGCTTAATTCTCAGGAATCTGCAGATTTATTTACATTTCATGAGATGTATGTGCTCCACATCTTGCTAGTGAATATTGTAACTTACAAACCATTTTAGGAGTTACAATTTGCAGCTATGGTTTTTACTCTGTCAATGAGTTTTTGCACAATTCTATACCAAGTAGTGTACGAGACATCGTCATATTTGGGGATCGAACTTTCAGGCCCTTTTTACAGAGTTTCCATGACCAGTAGGTACAAAGCAATACATTTTCTTGATTATTATGTAAAAATAGTGCACTTATATCTATAATTTATCATATATACATACAGCATATCAACAGTATGTTGTAGTTACATCCCGTTGGGTCTAAAAACTTTATCCCTTGTCATATGGGAATTTAAAAGAGTTGTCTTCTCCTTTTAACTGCTTGGGTACTAGACTGGAAATGTACCGCACACCCCTGCCCACTGTGACTTTCAGTGCCTTTCTTGAAAATTCACTGAGTTTATGTGCGAACATGCTATTAAACTAGATATCTGTTCCAAAAGAGTGTTGTTCTTAAGTGTTGTATTCCTTTAAATTATAACCCTTGTATTTATTTATTTATCTATTTATTTAGTGATAACTTATATTCTTCTGTAACTTGATTCAGACTTTAAATTTTCATAAGAAAATTGTTCACGGAGTCAGGCAATAAAGTTTGTAAGTAGATTATTTATTAAAATCACTTTCTTATTTAAAGGCATTCCCACTCGCGCTCTCCGCATTTCCTTCGTATAACCAATACGGGTAGCTCAGGCCTTACAGGCACGAATTCATAGAAGATCTGCAATTCGAATCCCGTCGAGACCTTCCTTCCTGACTGGGTTTCATGCCAAAGTCTTTTTCAGTCCTCATACAAAACATAGGACTGTATCACCTTGCCCAATTTCTCTTTTTGTTTCATGTAATATCAAGTGTATACCGCCTATGGTGCTATAGTGGCAAAAACGGGCATTAAACGCTAAATAGCAAATCTCCCTCTTCAAAACGTAAATTTAATGAAATAGGCAGAATAAAGTATTTCTGTCTTATTGTTTGAGAATTTTGTTTAAATTATCCAGTCATTTCAAAGCTTATATTAATATTTATAATGCTATATGCTTATATTTTTGTATAGTTTTCAACAAACAGTTTAATACCTTTTAACCATTATTTATCATATTTACTCCATAAATAATAACAAACGCCATCTCAAAGCCTATAAATGTTGCTTCTTTATATTCCAAGCGATTCAACTTTTTTAATATGGGAAAAAAGTCTTCCATTTAAATAGATTTTTTTATCTCTTAACAGGATAGTTTTATTTGCTGTAGTCGAACGTTTATTTTGGCGTGCGCGTTTTATTCTATATTTAATTAACGTGCTTTACTAAAGGTATTTTTAATTTTCCTGTCTATTTTATATGTAAAAATATAGCCAATATCTTCAATTTATAAAAATGGTGGCTATTGGTTCAACATAAGATTAATCTCAATAAACCTATAATGAGAAATAATTATGCATATTTCATTATTATATCATTGAACCCAGACCATCTTTCTTATTTTTTTCCATTTATGAATTCTTCCATTGATATTGAATCTGTTGTTTGTTTTTCTAATGCATGCTTACTTTTACTTTTGCGTTCTCTTGGGCTCTTGCTTTGAGATGGAATTTAATTTTAGATTATGTTTCTCATTTTTTGTCAAATTGTTTCAGCTTCCTATGTGTATTCTATTGATTTTTATTTACTTTAGGTTATCTATTTGACAAATAATTCATCCTTGTGTTCATTTATAGAAAGTAAAATAACTTTCTAGCTGTTTATATAAGTATATTTTTCGTTTTACTTAACAGAGAGATAAAAATCAGATTAAAAAGGGTAACTATTAGTCATTTATAATTCTTAAAGAAATTTACAATACCCTCGTAATTTAACAGTTAGGCAGCTTATCTGGAGATTACGAGTTCGATTCTAGCATTCCTGAGAAATTTTTATGCAATGAGGGCCACCCAAGCCAACTCAGGAGTTGTTTGGTGTATTTAATGCTTCATCAAGAACCATTTTGGTCACTGGATTGGCTGTTCTATAGGCTTATTCAGCGGCTGGCCGCTTGTACCTACATCCTCAGAGGGGTTAGGTGATGATCCATGGAACGGCCAGGATCGACCGACGGTGAGGGTTCCTAACATGTTTCCAGATAACACTCACGATGCTGATGGAAGCCCCCTCGGAAGAGGATGCCGGGCAGAAACCTTTCCAAAGTGCAATGCATCATCCTACTTCGTCCTGCCCTTTAGACCTTGTAACAAAACCAATGAAATTAATGATATGAAATTGGAGAGCAAAAAAGTATTGGAAAGGAGGATTCGCCTAAACGACCAGCGACAAAAATCCAGGATTCGGATGTAGCCTCAAGGAATTTGAACCCGGGACCTCATAAATGCGACCCCCTCAGCCACACTGCTTGGCACCGTTTGGTTATAAATGTGGATTTGGGCATGATGAAATGTTAAAAACCTTGAGGAAACTCATGTAAAGTACCTAGTGGAGTCTTTTACTTTATATTTGTTTAAAATTAAAAATTAAAGTTTTGTTTTACTGTCATTGAAAGTTGGCTAAAACTGGGTCCAATGATATATATATATATATATATATATATATATATATATATCAAATCAATGTATTCTTCAAAGAATTTTTTCAGGTTATTTCATATATCTTTTTGTTCAAATTATGTATGTAGTGTCTTTATCTGTCTACATATATACTGAATAGTGACTGTTTTCTAATCAATATCAAAAATAAATAAAATGGTATTCCTCCGTGAATCTTGAGCACCATTAATTTTAAAAATATGTTAAAACCCTTTTTAAATGTCTCTCAAAGGCTTTAACAGCATATATTTTATACCGCAAATCCCATTATTTACAGCACATTTTCAACAATTATCGCCTATAATAACTTACAAAACATATCAGATTGCTAATGCACACAGTGAAAAGTTATCGCAGTAGAATTGTTTTGCTTCCAGAGCTTCACGTGTTTGGAAAACATGGACATATAAACTTGACATAAAATTTTAGAGTTTTTCTGTCTGATATAATGTTGTTTGTGAAAAGAATTTCCTTCATTCTTAAAAATGTTTGTTTTGCATGGAAAAAATCTCACTCATAATTGAATTTTAAAATGTTAATGATATAGGTAAGGCAACGCATTGCGTGTATCTCTGTATATAAGATCCTGATTTTTTTTTTTTTTTTTTTTTTGCGCTCATCTAAATAGCGTTAACTCTGACTAGCCACATCTTAGGAGTTCCAGGTCATTACGGGATATTAGCCACTTCTCAGGCCAAACTTGACTTATTCGATAAGAGCACTTGTTGTAGTGACTTTAGGAGTTGATGTACTTGACTCAAAACACTTCTCACAGTTCGCGACCCTCCAACTCTTGACTAAATGGAAATCACAAGACAAAGGGAAGAGATTTGAGGTGTGGGGAAGATGCCGCGGCGCCATTAGTAGAAGATGTTGCTCGCATTCCTTCCAACGGGCGCAATCTCAAGACGCCAAAACAAGACGTCATTCTCAGCAACAAGCCTCCAGCGTCTCCGCAGCTATTTTTAATCACGGCTGCAACTCCAAATAAGTTCTTATCTTTAGTTGCTAACTCTGATGCACAGTTCTGAGACTTTCAGCATAATAGGCAGTAAATTATTTTACTGATATATTAATTATATATGCATACACGGTATAAAGATGGAAAATTGAGACGTAATCCATTTTCTAGAGGATACAATTTCTTCTGAAGCTTAATCCTTCTTTTATATAAATATTAAAGGCACTCGATTTTCAAATTCATTTCTCCTGAATTACACAAGCTATCAAATCATTGCATGCAAAATACCAATATTATGTATAAAAGTATATTTACATGAAATATATATTTTAAAATGTTTATAATTAAGTCAAATCATGTTAAGAACAACGTTTGTGTCACAAATACAACATAGTTATAAACGTTTTATTTTTTTGAGTGTATATATATATTCCCGGTTAAGATCACCTCTTGAAAAACTCCCAATTTCATTTCCGAAGTATATTTTTGGTATTTGGAAACCATGTTAATATAATTTCTGTGTGCCGCCCACCTGAATGAAACATATACGCCAAAGAAATACAACACTTTGTTTAAAATCAGATTGATAAAATATATTCAAGAAGTTGAAAGAACTCTCTCTATTAGCTGTATGAGGTCGAGCGTTGTCTCATAGTAGAACATATTTTTGCAAGTATTCTACATTTAATAGTAGACTTCATTTTAATGTTTAAATAACAGTATACTATGACATAAGTTATGAAGTGTTTCACTTTTAAGTGCTAAGTAAATAAATAATTTAACTATCTTTAATTGCAACGTTAACGTTGATTTATTGTACAATAATACATCTTTCAATGAAATTATTTTGCAGCCTCGATAAGTTTCATATATCTTCTGAAAAAGTTTAAATGTTTTTCTTCTCACCTGTCAAGTTTTTGGTGACTGATTGAGCTGTCTGCGATAAACTCTGCGATAAATTCAGTGGTTGGCGTAATACTAAATATCTTATATTTAATAAATATGCAATTTCATTCAATTGTGTCATACCGATTCTTTTGAGTTGTGTTTGTAGCTTTAAATATTGGCATTGACCTTCGAAATTGATTTTCGTTATCAAGTCGATACTGGGTCACTTTAATAAATTTTATCCATTTATAAGCACTTTCATCTGCAATTATTGATATGAACAATTTCAGTATATTTCACTCCTGAAAGTTTAGAACCGGGTAACAGAGTACACCTCTTCTGAGAGCAAATCATACACGGTAGAACAAGTTTTAAAAGCAAGTAAATAAAAATGTGTTAAACTGAAAGAATGGTTCAATGATAGGTATGCATTCTGAGGTTACGAGTATATTCCTATGAAATAAACAATCTAAAGTTCTCTGCTTAAAGGAGGTAAAACTTTTTTCACTTAATAGATCTAGCTCATTGTTTTACTACGTTTATCTGAACGTTTCACGCGTAACATTTTGACTAGCAATGCAATGAAAATATACAACAAACTATTTTAATGCGATCCATGTCCATTTCAGGAAGCTTTGAACATCATTTTCAAGGAATGTTTTTGGCTGTCAATGAATAAATCTGCATGGTTGCATTGATTACATTATTACTATTTATTGTCCGAGTGTCCAAAAAGCCTTTCAGTGGTCCATGTAAATGAAGTAGACACTGATATCAGGAGTCAAGTCGCTATTGAACAGGAATTCGGATAGAAAACCTCACTTACATTTTTTTTAACGTTGCCATCTTCTCGTGGTACTAAGAGGGCAGGCCGCTATGAAGAAAACAAATGAATATCTCAGGGAAAGTGTATTGTTACGTTTATTGTAAAAAATGAGATTTCTATGTTATCTAGTGGCATGTCTACTGAAGTTCGTTTACACAAATAAAACACAAGGAAAGTATATTTTCAGTCATAGAAGAAAAATAAAGATCATATTACCTTTATCATTATAGAGAAAAAACATTCCAACCTTAGGATGCAGTTCAATAACATCCTATGTTTACTTCATGCTTGTTATCTTTATTCAGATTATTGTTGGTAGTGGTACCGATTCTTGATCGGCTGGGGGCGAAGATGCCTAATGTGGGAGGCAGTGTGTGAGTGAGAGACATCGTTTGATTTAGCCTCATACTTACGGTGTTTTAGGTGCGGGCCGTCGTCAGTTGGGCCAACAGTATTAGTATCCCCGCAGTGCAAATGTTGCCTCTTAATGCTTAAGTTCTGGTCGTCATGTTGCCTCCGCTGTCGGAGGCCACCCCCATCCCAATTATATCTCAGGTTACTCTCTTATTTTGATACTAGGTCAATGGGACAGGAAGAGGATTGCTGAGATAAATGAAGATGCGTCAAAAGGTAGATTGAGTAATTCTTTCAAATCCCTGAGTGCCGTGTCGTTTAACATATGAGCGAAGAATATGTGTACATTACAATGTGAATTTGTAATACCTAGTTGCACTGAACCAAATGAATAAGTTGAGTAAAACCTTAATATGAATTTAACGCTTCCTACCGCTATGTCTTACCGCACGGCCTACCGCAAACGAAGTTAAGCTTGAAGTGAATATAACAAGTCCTACCGCTCCGAAAGTAATATTGAAGTGAAGCTCGCTGTTTTAGATGGCACGCGCGCGCGCACACACACACGCACGCACGCATGCACGCACAATGCACAGGTGTGTATGTATATATTCCCTAACAGGCTATTCTTAAATTTGATACGATTGGTCTTATTCTTTCTTTTACAAGTCTTAAAGAACATCTTTGCTTACACGAGGGTTTTTAAATGTTCTGACATTTGGGGTTTCCCCCTAAGCGTGGTTTTTAACTTCTACACGAACACAACTTTCATAAAACGGTAGCTTCTAACTTAACAAAAGGCAAACAATAGCACAGCGACCTCGCTTCTACAAAGAAAACCCTGTTTCCACTCGCTTGCTATTGTGAAAGATTTTACTACTAGGGAACGGCGTCAGGCACTTTCTAAGTTCCAAAATGTAGTCTATCTAAAATATATACAGTAATACAAATTATTACCCTGTACTTTATTGTTACATATCATACACATAAATATGTAAGGTACCAATGAAGATAACACAAATAATAATGGTGGTGATAAAATTAATGTCAATAATAATTGTTATATGAACATTAATGTTCTGGCAAGAATTACAATAATGACAATGGGAATAATGATTGGGATGCGGGAGTGAAGCCGGCAGCCGCTTCAATAATGAGTGAAGAAGTATCAACTGGTGTTAAATTAAGTAAAAATGTCCAAATCTAAGTAAAGTAACTACAAGAACGAAAATTGGGATAATAAATCATAATAATTAAATCTTAATTTTAGATCAAACAATTGTTAATTTTCATTTGAAACTGTTCTTTTCATGAATATTATGACACTACTCTCATTTATGCTTATATTTAATGAGCTTGAAGTAATTTAATTTTAAAGTTGAAAATGCCAGTATCTCAAAACCAGTTTCTCGTGACATAGATTGTTCTTTGCCTGTGATCTACAGAGGGAAACCTCGTTTCCTTCTATTGGAGAGGATGGTTTGTTTCACTTTTACTGCAAAAGTGTTAAATGTGCTCATGCAGCTACTGTACCTTTCGGCATCACAGATCATGAGTTTACTTCTCCACGTATTACCGTACTACTCGAAAAAAATTCATAAAGCTAATTTACTTGCCTGTTTTGTGAACTTTCATTCCTAAAATGTGACTTTAGCCTGATAAAAACTTTCAGATTAAACCATGCATTCCTTCATTAAAATTGTTAAGTGCTGCGCCACTCTAAATATTCTCTCTCTCTCTCTGATTATTTGATTTAAGGACTGTGCAACCCGACGGTTTCCTACAAGTACCATTGACATGCTTAGAACGCACCCTAGTATACCAACATGTGTTCTGCTTTTCTGGAAATTACAATATCCTATATTTGATCTTAATTTGTATTTGCATACCATTAACTTGAAGAATTAGATGTTATACAATACTGGTCATAAATTTATTTTTAACTCAATAACGATAGACTTGTGTTTTCTTAAGGCAATTTCCTTAATTTTCATGTTAGTTTCGTTTACATGTTTGTTATGAGATAACAACGCATTCAGCATCATGTAAGATTCGCGGACGACATATGAACAACATTCCTTATTTTCACACACGCACGCACACACACACGCGCGCACACACACACACACACACACAAGATGAATCGCCTGAAACTGCCACCGCTAACATTTCTGAAGCGAAAGGAACTGCGCTGTATTCACCAAATTGAAAGTTCAGACTTGAGATCATTAGCATAGTCTATACAATTATTAGAAACTGTATTTCTAGCACAAAATTATATGTTTAAATGACACAATGCCTATTGGCTTCAAGAAAATAAAATTAGATGAAATTATAATTTAAGTTTTTTGCATGATTCTTGGCCAATTAGTTTACAAGATATCGCTTTATATAGAGCTCGGATATTCAGACTATTTTTAGAGATTTCCATGATCACTAGGCAAAAATTAATACATTCCCAGATTGTTAAGCAAAACAGTACATTTCCATTTCATTTTGTCTATTTTTTTTTTTTTTTTGAGTAGTGTTTAACGCCCGTTTTTACTACTGAGGCACCACAGGCGGTGGACACTGATGATATATGAAATGAAATGATAAATTGGGAAAGGATTTTTTTTTTTTTTTAAGGAAGGAAGCGTTCCAGGCCTAAGTTTAGGTACCTCCCCGGCATTTGCCAGTTATGAAGACTGAGGAAAACCTGGAAAAAAACCCAGTCAGGGAGGACGGTCCTGGCGGGATTCGAACCGCAGACCTCCCGCTCACGAGTCCGTGCCTTAACGACCTCGGCCACCCGTAGCGGTTCATTTTGTCTACAATGTAGCGAAATAATCAATAATATTTTGCAATTTATGCTGGACTTCTCTCAGCCCACACACTTAAAGTAAGCACGGCATTCTTCCTACATTCTCCATACACTATGATCATGTCGGCTTTACTAGCATTAGAAAAACAATATCATCTTCTCTGGCATATCCAGTGTATAATAATTCTATAAAATTTGTGGTATTGACAGGGACGTGTCACTTTGCATCGTCTAAAGGATACAACATATAAACTCAAAAGTACACATTACGGTCGCGGTAGGCAAGAATATGCAGTGCATGATATTCTCTACAACCCATACTACATTAATTGCAGTAATATGTTTTAGCCTTGTATAATAACTATGATTATATAATGACAGAAATCATGGTTTTTCAGTTCAAGTAAAAACTTTAACTAAAAACTGTAGCATTGTCCCAGAATGGTTTACGAATGTTGCGGTTGAAATCGGTACTATTCTTACGAATCATTAATAAACGAGATCCAAATTTTATCTTAAAGCTATAAGCTGACAACAAAAAGTTGAATGGAAGAGCGTCCATAAAAAAAAAAAAAAAAAAAAAAAAAAAAGTTCAAGTAGAAGAATAAAGATTTTAATTCAAAATAATAATAATAATAATACATATTATTATAACAGCAATAATAATAACAATAACAATTAAAATTCATGTGGGACTTCTGCAAAACAAATTAACCGGCTGTAGCTAGTGATTGCTCCATCAAGCATTTTTATAAGCGTAACAGAGAGCAAACTTTATAGAATATTCATATATTTTTGCACTCTAAAGACTTTTAAGTTGCTTTACTCTAATTTTTAATTCCATTATTGTTATATTTGTATTAAATTCACGAAATGGCTCATTTTTATACACGTTTTTTTTTTTTTTTTTGTCTCATGAGTAAGAATTAAACACTTTAAGACCACGTTTCACACAATATAGTTTTTTTTAATCTAGACAGGTAAAAGTGAAAGAAAGATTAATTTAATACAAGTTTATAACATTGTGCATTTTATTTTGAACTAAATTCGCTCTGATGGAGGAGGCATTAGATATCTCTGTCAGGCATTCATATGTCATATTACAGAAGGCGCTAGTAATGAATAACAATTCAAATTTAGCACATTTAAAGTTTGCATATTTAAAATTAATGAAGTGCATAAATATTTCTAATTTTTGAAAGTGTAGTATACGTTGTAAGTGTAATAGTGCGCTAGGTAAGGTGACTTTTCGTTATTGCATGACAATTAGAATATGAATTGTATGTTGCATTTTCTTTGGTTATGTGTCAAATTAATTGTAGTTAAATAAAGAATGCTTGCTTTTTTACGCAATACAGTTGCAAAATTTCATTTTATACACTGATAATATTACGTAAAAGGCAAATTTGAGCACTGTCGTAAAAAAACTGATTTACCACTTCTCAGCTTACTTAACTATGACCCTTTCTTTATAGAAGTAAAAATAAATATCGGAATTGTTGTATTAAAATAATACTTATTTTTTATACAACATAGAAGATACTTAGTCCCCAGTATGTATATATAAAACATATTAATTAGTTTAAGAGAAAAGTATGTAAAACAGTATGGCGAAAAGTATAAAAATAGATTACCCAGATTACACTAGTAATGGAAAAAAAAAAAAAAAAAAACAAACAAGTACCTTTAACTGGAACTGTACTGGATCCCTGGATGGAGAGCTCATAACAAACAGTATTATTCCTTGTCTGCATTCGCAGTGAAATTATTTCAATTACCAGTTGCCTGATGGGATTCGAACCGCAGACCTGCCGTTCACGAGTCCGGGCCTTAAAGACCTCGGTAACCCGTGGCGGTAATGTATAATATAGATAACTTTATTCGTACTATGTGAACTTGGGCTTTTAGGTAGAAAGGATGACAGGATAGAAATAAACATGCAAGAACGGTCATGTTTTATTGTTTTTAGCTCCAAGCTACCTGCCCAAAATGTAATGATCATCTTGTGGTGCTGACTTAGATCTCATGAATGAAGCAGAATAATAATCTGAACGAGAGCTTTAAACGGCTGTTTCGGATGGAGATCAGGTACACGCAGAGAACACTGGGGATTATACTTAACCAAATTATCTGATGTTTTGGGAGAATTTCATGTCTACCTTTAAATACGTTGTACAGTTGCAGGTTTCGCACGCAATAGCACAAGTAATAAGATGCTGTAAATAGTTTAATAAATATAATATTTGAAATTTTGTGCCAATTCTTTCAATCATTGTGTACGTAAATTACTTGTCCCAAAATTTTCCGCTTATATTTTTATAGCTCTCAATAGTGCAGTTGATGTTTGAAAAAATTGTATGTATTATTTATTGTCGCTTTGTCTGCTTTAGTCTCCTCACGACGTCTGTAGGCTGAACATGAATTCTGTAGGTGTAAGTCTGTAGTTATGAATGGAATGGAATGAAATTTAATGATGATGGCGCAAATGAACTCGAACTCCTTGGCACCTTAAAGCTATCTGCAATCCACCTTCTCAGAGTAAAGAAAAACTTCGAAAAGACCTTACACAGTCAGCTTGATTGACCAGGGAATTGAACGCAGAATCTCCGGATTAGTAGTCGCAAACCTACCACCAGATCACGCAGGTGGTCAGCTGATTTTCTGTCTTTTTTCTTGTCAACTACTTGTTACTCTTTGCTTCTAAGCTTTAGGTAGGTTTCGTTTTGTACTTATCATGGACTAATTTTCCCTTTATCATATTTTAATTAGCAGTATTGTAAACCAATGGAAGTTCTTTATTGAGTTTTGAGTTCATGTGACCCAGAGGAAACTTGTGAGTTGCTCGCGTATAGAAAATTACTAACACATTAAGCACAATGTCATCTAAGCGATTTTCCTTGCAAATTTGTGACAGGAAACGTTATTCCGCACGTTCACTTCGTATAATGTAATCTACGTGAAGCAACAACTCAAAGGAGCCTCTTAAGGAGAGGGTTTCAGCTCATATGTGATACGCACACACAAGTGCCAAGCTGATACTTAGCGCCTTGCACACGAATCTAATAAGCTTGCCTTTCCTCTAGCGAGTATGTGCACAACGGAACCACATCTCTTGCCGTACATATTGACAGCGCGCGCGCGTGTGTGTGTATGTGTGACGCCAAACCCTCTTCACCTCAACAGACTCGCAACTGATTTCCATTCCCAACCAAGATGGCGAAGGCTTGAGAGAAACCAAGTTTCAAACGTAACAGACTTAAGGCAAATGTGTTCATTCAGGCACATATTTTTCCTTGTTTTCAAGTTTAAAATGCCATGCAAGAAGATGTACAAAAACCTATGGCAACCACTTTAGGGCAAGTAAATTCATCCCTTGGGAACAGGTTCTGAGTTAGCTCTTTTTTTCATCAGTGTTTAACGCCCGTTTTAATTACTCAGTCATCACAGACATCTGATGATATATGAGATGAAACGGTAAACTGGAAAAGGATTATTATTATTGTTATTATTATTATTATTATTATTATTAATATTATTATTAATAATTTTAAGGAAGAAAGTTCCAAGTTTAGGGTACATCCCCGGCATTTGTCATTTGTCATTTATTATTATTAATAATTTTAAGGAAGAAAGTTCCAAGTTTAGGGTACATCCCCGGCATTTGTCATTTATGAGGACTGAAAAAACTTGGAAATATCCTCTCAGTCAGGGAGGACGATCCTGGTGGGAATCGAACCCCAGACCTGCCGTTCACGAGTTCGCACCTTAATGACCTCGATCACCCGCGGCAGTGAATAGCTCGTTAAAATGTACTAAACATTCGTAATTATTTTTAAACTTTTAATAACGAAAGTAGGACACAACTTCAAAATGGACATCTTAAATAATAGAAATAAATTTCCTTGTTTGTATTCTAACGTGTTCTTCATGGGTCATTTACAGAGTAACAAATAAAATTAGGCTATGTTAAAACAAAAGTGCTAATATCCGATTTTGTTTATTTACCTAACTGAATTTCAAGATCACTCAACCTAAAAACATTTGGATAATTTGATTTTTAAATGTTTACTTGCTAGTCACTGACGCTATTGATACCTATAAAATTTGTCTCGTTTTTCAACATTATATAAAGCATTATGAACAGCAAACAAAATACTAAGGTCATTTATTTACGATCCTATATTTAGATATTGTTGCGCAATCAATCGTGATCATCATTTTAATGGCTAACATGAATTTCAAAAGATCTGATTTTTTCATAAAGATATAATTATTTTTTGATAAAAAATAATTCAAAGTCGAATGTTTCAAGTAGAAAAGCACCTGTAAGAGTTTTCATTAGATATTATGATGATGATTATTATTGTTGTTATTATTATGGTAGTTCTTGTTTATTCTTTCAAGTTAAAAAGGACCATCACTGGTGGCCGAGGTCGTTAAGGCGCGGACTTATGAGCGGCAGGTCTGGAGTTCGACTCTCGCTAGGACTGTCCTCCCTGACAGGTTTTTTTGAGTTTTCCTCAGTCTTCATAAATGGCAAATGCCGGGGAATTACCTAAATTTAGGCCTGGAGCGTTTCCTTTCTTAAAAAGAATAATTTCCTAATTTATCATTTCATCTCATGTATCATCAGTGTCCACCGTCTGTGATGCCTCATTAGTTAAAATGGGCGTTAAACGCTATTAAAAAAAAGTTAACAATTTTGCATCTCGTATATTTAACACTTTGCACTATCCTATTCTACCTTGCATTTCTCAACAAAAGAAACGCCTCATTTTAAATTTGATGCCATATATTTGTTAGATTTTTTCCTGCTTTCATCTCAATAATGTAAATACCAGTATTCCACTATTGAGTTTACCGCCACGGGTGGCCGAGGTCGTTAAGGCGCGCACTCGTGAGCGGAAGGTCTGGGGTTCATTCCGCCAGGACCGCCCTTCCTGACTGAAGATTTTTCCAGGTTTTTCTTAAGTCCTCATAAATGCCAAATACCGGGGAGGTACCCTAAACTAGGCCAGGAATGTTTCCTTCCTTTATAAAAAAAATCCTTTCATAATATATCATTTCGTTTCATGTATCACCAGTGTTCACGGACTGTGGTACCTCAGTAGCGAAAACGGGCGTTAAACACCATTAAAAAAAACATTGAGTTTATTATAAACTATAAAACAAAAATTTCCTTATCAAATAGTTAATTTTAAGTACAAAAATTGTTTTACTTGTTTATAAATATGTGCTTTTTGCCAAATAAAACGAGATGACAAAATATCGATTAAATGTAATTTTCACAATAATGATTAGCTCCACAATGCATCAGTAATTCTAAAACAAAATAGTCAGCTGAACTTTTAGATTTGAAAAACAAAATCATTAAACTACTTCTATTGAATTTTGACTCTCTGGATTTTGGCTTTTGCACAATAAAGTAAAATAATTATTATCAGCAGTATATTTACCACTTCTATGGTAGTATATTGAAATTGTTCGTTCGTATGCCGCCCTTTTAATTAATTATTGGTATCTCAACATGCGATTTGGTCAAATACTACTGGATCTTTTCCAAAAGCCCTGTTATACACAATATAGACAATATCCGTCGTCATCGTCATATTCGTGGCTAACATCTTTATCATCACTGTCAATACCGGTGTCACCACTGCCACCACCACCAACGGGCGTTAAACACTATTCATTCATTCACTACCATCACCAACAACAACAAACACAAATGGGTTTATACTAATTACCATTTCCGATATAATACGTCTTAATTTGATTATTGATGTAAATTTCATATGCTATTCTATTATCAATAATTCCATCCTCTCTTCACACATACTAGATTTCAATTACATTTGACTATTACCAACCCTTTTTCTTTGAGGGGATTCTGATAAAAAAAGGAAAATTTGTTTTTTATTGTTTTCTTATTATCTAATGCTTTCTGTATTATTTACTATATTATATTCTACACTTTTAGTTTCTAAAAATCTAAATAAAATGTTTTTGATTTCCAAATATTCATATGTTGAACATGAATGTTCATTAATAAATTACGGTAACTTTAAAACCTTTCAAAAATACTTGCTTTTTAAGAAACTAACACATAAATTCAGTAATAAAGGCTAAGGAAATGAGAAGAGAAAATGGGTGTACAGGTTAGGTGAAAAGTCGCTTTCTTCAATAGAATGAAACCTAAGAATATTGGGGAAAGCGATTTTTGCCCATCCTGTATAATATTATTTAAATTAACATTGATAACACAGAAAAATTCTGATCCCTTATAAGGCAGTGATTGATTTGTTTATATGGTAGTCTATGTTTGACACTCTTATATCCGAATAATTTCAAGTTTTATTATTATACATTTTGTCAGTATCAAGCGGCTGCTTCAAAACCAAAATGGTGATCTGAAGAAAAGTGAATAAATAATATTCGGTAATAACAAACTAAAAGGAAAGTTGAACCAATAATTACATGCAATCCATGAAATCCTGTTGCAACAAAAAAAAATTGACCCGAAAACTGAATCGGCAATAGTGAATGGTGCTTCATAGTATTCATATAATTGTAATAAAGTGAAGTATACACCTTCCCTAAAGTTCGGTAACATGTTTATTATTAATTTATTACAGAAAAAGCGACAAATGATACAGCTTTTGTATATATGTCATATTAAAGAGGAACAGAAATGGTTTTGTTTTCAATGTTTGGCTTTACAATGACTTTATGGAAACCACGTGTAACTAGGCAAATATATACACGGTAATCAAACTCTTCCCATACTCTTTGGATCATATTCTTACTACAGGGGTGACAACTTCTTCAATTCTACGCTTCAATTCTTCTATATTTTGTGGGAGTGGTAGACATACACAATTTTTATAGGCTCCCAAAGAAAGAAGAGGTCACAGGGAGCTAGATCCATGAATCTGGGAGGCCACATTTTTATCCATAGTTGAAATAAATCGTCTTTCAGAAAAGCACAGACCCTATGGTAAGGGGGTGAGGATCCGTCCTGCTGGAACAGATATTGTCGGAATCTTCTTGCATTTTAGGAACAACCATTGCTATATCTTACCCAAGTACGTAAATCCAGTTACCGTGCTTTAAATAAATAAGAATAGCCTGTAAAGTTTCGACGATGACATTGCGCAGAAAATGTTCACTCTAGGTGAATCACGCTCATATTCGACGAATTCATGAAGATTCTGGGAACCCCACACTAGACAGTTATGTCTGTTGACTTTGCCATTTTATGGAATGTTGCTTCCTTACTACTTTTCTTAGGACACAAGCAACCATACTCACAAATTTATCATGCCAGGCAAAAATAGATTTCCTACTCGGTGCTTCTTTACCGCATTAACGCTGAACTTCCGTTGTACATCTGCAGCACTCTTACATTTGTAGAAGTTCAACACACAGAAAGCGCGCTCTTCTCCAGAAGTAGCCATCTTCATAAAATGGCAACTGCGGCGAATGCGTGAATTACGAAAATTTCAAAATCCAAAGAAAAACTATTGGAGGTTTTCTTTAATATGATGTGTATATATTCGAAAGCTATATCATTTGAAGTTCTCGTACAATAAATTAAGAAAAGTATTATCGGACTTTAGAGACACCCTATATAAAGGGATAGGCACGTATTCAAATTACTTCAGTTATTGTCTTTCAAGAATATTTTTGGGTGATTAGTGCGTTACTTAACTGTCATCTTTCTTTAAAGACTTTGATATTTTATCGAAATTCTACATTAATCCATGAAAATTGGAGGAACTGAAATTATAGATTAAGCACTCTCTTTGCATACCTTTTTTATTAATATCAGCCTCATATTAATTTATATAAGTAGCATTTTCACATAATATAAACATTCAATAATCACCATCTATTCAGTCAAATAAATACATTATTGATATACATTCTGAAAACAATAAGAATTAGAGAAACAACTGTTTTGCATATGAAATCATTTTGCTTGATAAATATCTGAATTTTAAATTTTTTAATGAAAGACCATGCGATTAGGTTTGAACAGCTACTAAAAATATTGTGATACAAATATACCATAAATCGATATTGCATTATATTATGTTACCATAATAAAACTAGTTTTGAAGACATAGTTGAATTACATAAATTGTGTTCTTGAACCAAGAAAAGATAAATCGAGTTGAACCTAAAACTTCATCTTTCTTTTTTAACACAAGCAAATGTCCCGTGTTGTATATATTGAACTTAAAACGAGAGTTTTGTATTTATATTGCTGCTTTTAGTCTTCTGGTTCTTAATAATAAAAAGTTAGGCCATTTTTTATTTTTTCATGTATTTGCTGATAACATTCAATAAAACTAAAATTGTCGGTATTTAACTGAGAATATACCTAACTAGCCTTAAAATTAAATTATTACAATGAACAGTTATAAATTTAATACAAACTTTGATAGTGGTACATAAAACAATTGTTCCCTATTAACGAAAACAACTTACACACTTTCTCTTTGTCTGTAGTTAAGGTTAGTTATTTGAACGGTGCGACTTACGGTAGCAGAAGATATAGATTTTATCTATGTGCGAGGCTTTATAGTTTCTGTGTCTCAAAAAAGTTAATTTTTATTATTCTTGGAAGCTCAAATCAAAACCCACACCACAGTTGTTTGCAATTTCCACATGTTAGTTGTACTGGCCATAGCTGAACTTTCTTATAGACTGGCTTCTAGCTGTGACAATAGTACATTATGATACATTTTTTGCATGAATAAAGTTTTCAGAAACGAGCAAAGTGAGCGATAATTATATAACATTATAAACGAACTTCATACGCTGTTTTTGGATACAAGAATTACAAAATGTAATTAATAAAATACAATTTTCTAATGGATTGCTCTGAAGTCTGCCTTCGTTTGTTATGCATATGACGTTACTGTATCGATGGAGAGTGTTTTGTTCCTTTATCTATTATTATTGTTGTTAGTGAAGATGAATTAGCTGCAAGAACATTTATTTCGAGCTGAAAAGACTGAATTGTCACTAATACTGCGAAATCTCACGATGCTTAGCTGTTCACAACAGATTCTTTAGTTGAATGAAAAGTAAAAATACTTCAGAAACTTTATTATTGGCATATATTCCAGAATAGGTTAGTTTTATCAAATTGTAACTAATTCGTTTGGTAACTAATATTCCCTTATTAATTGTTAATTAATTTTCTAATTGTATATTCGTCAATGGAGATGAATTATTATTTATATTTTCAACAATACATAAATTGATTCTTTAATAGTATCATATCATAATATTCAGTTGATGACAGCATTTTATCATTTAAAACAGTTTAATGGTTGTAATTTAGATTCATAATGTAGGGTTTTAGTGACAATTTTGACCAACAATAAGGTTTTACACTGATGTGTATTTTATGAATGTACATTCTGCAAAATACGAAATAGGGATATACATAGAAAAGTATTCAAGGCAAGTACGGCAATAAGGTTCGTTAGCCCCTAATTTTACCACTATTCTTTACAATTATTGTATAATAGTTTGTTACCTTCTAGTTGGAGAGGATATATATTTTGGTAAAGTAATAAACGTCTCGTTTTATAATTAAGAATATATACGAGCTTTTTAGTGATAATTTAATGCAACAAAATTAAGAGCGGTGCAGGCAAGGGGAGCCCGAATGAAGCAAGGCAGTTGTACAGCATAATGTTCTGTTAGATTTACTGCCGTCTTGCACTTAGAAAACGGAGGTTTTGGGGTTGTATGGGTGGGAGGGTAGCACTGTGCCTGGCACTACAAGGAACCGAGGTACTTCACTTTGCCGGCTGGTAATACGTTTTACTTGAGTAGAAATACATTTGAGTAGAGTTAGAATTTCAAGAGAAGGAGGAGGGAAAGGGTTTTCATGCATGTGGAAAGGGAAGTTGAAAGATAGAGACTAGGAGATCTAATAATAGCCTGCCATGTCTCAACGGTCTGTCTTCCAACCTTTAGATACCTTCCAAACGTGCACCCAGCGCTCCTTCCTCCTCAGATGTCTCCTTTTCGTCTTGTTTCTACTCCCATAAACCTCCTTCCGTCCTTCTATTCTCTGCCCGAATTTACATTTTGGCAACATGGTGTTCCCTCTTGCAAGTGTGAGAATGGATGGGTGTTGTACGTTCTCTGGATACACGACACAAGATTTCCGCAAATTGTCTTCCTTTGTTCCGAATAACATTTAGCAACCATACCTGCCGCGCCTACGTTCTGCCTAATGAAAGATATTGCCCAGCATTTCGGTAAAGCAGAAGTAGACGCCGCAGGAGAAGTGACGACAGTTGAGCCGTCCAAAGTTTAAATGTATAAACTCACAAATCTACTTCCTGTGCAGAGGAAACTGCTTACACTTCAAATAAAATAATTTTAATGCTCCCAAATAACCCTGACTTGCATTTAATTTTTTATAAAATGATTTCTTAAAATTAAGTGCTTTAAAATAAACTTTTATGTTTATTCAAGGAATTAAATTTATTTTTAACTGTCATGTAAGGTTTTACTCAAAATGAGAGTATTAAGAGTTTGTTTTGCATATTTTTACTAACTTCAGAAAATTATTCATAAACTATTACTCATTACACATTTATACTCTAGAAATGTCCTAATAATTTTATCACTACTCTCTGTAACAAAATAAAAAGCGAAAAGTATTTCAGTAATTTTCAACTTTCTTGTAGATACTTCATCTTTACTGTGTTTCTTCAACATTAACAATAGTTAACCATCACATGTCAGATCTTGAGATTCTTTGTTCGCCGCTCAGCTGACTTCTATGTTTCATTCTGCGTATTCAGGAAATCTAAATACGAAGTTCATATCCACGTAATAAATAAGTATCAAATTTGCGATTTTAGTAAATATAACCCACTAAAACAAATAGTTCATTAAGTGAACATCGCTGAATAATTACGCGCAGTGTCTACTCTACTAACAACAGAGTACTTAGGTTCACCAGAAAGTGTCGTTCAATAAATCATCAGTAAAAGTTGCTTCTAAACGCCTATTTATTCGTTACGCCGGCATCTCCACTTAGACCAAATAAAACCAGGGATATCTACCTGAGATTTTGTTACTTCTACTTGGGACGGAAGTAGAAAGCAACATCATCCATGAATTAACATCAACAGCCGAGGCAACATTTCCATATTTTGAATGTACAACGTGAGGCCGCCTATAGCCTGGCCTACTGATACATATAGTCTCATATTTTTGGCCCTGCAACTTGGGGATCACTTTCAATCAAGCATGACGATTATGATACAGTCTCAAACATTTTATGTTATTGTAGTAAATCAAGGAATCGTTTTGTGAAAATACAGGAACCAGTCCCTTTTTCTGTATCTGTGCCATGATCTGCCTCATTGCGCATAGTCTACAGTAATATTAAAACACATGGATTTCGCATGCCGGCACTGTATGCATCCTGGAGGCTCTTCACTGCATTGTCCGGGGCTCTAGTTACGTGTTCTACTCTACTCCCCCTTAACATGAAGTTATTCCTAATTTTAGGACCAAGAGCAAGTGCATCACGCCCCATGCATGCACAGTACTTACTAGTTATAAAAGACAACAAATGCGAATCGGTATCTTACACTAATCTTAACGCATTTTCTTTAGCAATTGACAAAAGAGGGAAAAGTATGCGGTTAGTCCCAACAGAACTCCACAAACCACATACGGCTCCGTAACTATTAAATACAATAAGTGGGAAGTATGATAACAGAGTGTTGATTTCTGGTTCTCGCACTCCCCCGTTTTAACCAATTTTTATTTCTGTTTAAAATGTTTAACACGAATTCCACACTAATAACGAACACGAAATAAACAGAAGCTAAGTTGATGGACGAATGAGTGACAACATACTCTCGCAATATGCAGCTTGACCGCCATAGGACCGCCGTCGTTAAGGCATGGACTCGTGAGCGGGAGGTCTGGCGTTCGATCCCCGCCAGGACCGTACTCCCTGACTGGAGTTTATTCCATGTTTTTCTCAGTTCTCATAAATCGCAAATGCCCGGGAGATACCCTAAACTTAGGACTGGAACGCTTCCTTCCTTTAAGAAGTAAAATAATTTCCCAAATTATTATTTCATCTCACGTATCATGTGTCCACTTCCTGTGATGCCTCAGTAGTAAAAACGGACGTTAAACACAGATAAGGCAGCTTGTCACTGGCAGCAAGGCACTGAATAGGCAGCTTTTATACGAGTGGGAGTAGGACACTTTCAATTTGCACTATACGGTAAGGTTCATAGTTCATTTGTGTTTAGGGGGCATTTTCCCGGGTAATGCTCGACCTGTAGCCCGGGACTCAGACCACTAATATATGTATTAATTCCCTCAGCGATAAATATTTGAAGTCAACAAGATTTCGTTATGAAAAACTGTACGCGATAAAGGAAAGTTATAAATTCAGCATAATAAACGTGAGCTAATAACATATATTAGATTCCAATCGTCTAATATCGTACAGAATGGTCTAAATGCTTATTTTAAATACTTTTTTGTTTTAATCTGATATGTCAGACATTGTACAGGGTCAGGTCACATGAGAAAATTTAAGTGAATAACAACAAATGCTGTTTGCTATATGTGAAGTATACGACGGGTCAAAATGACTTAAGCAACTGTTGTGTGGATACTGTCAGTGAAATGATACTCAATCACGCGCAAAATACTGCTTCTAGAAAAGTAATAATATATATTTGGTGCAGGCTGTATCAGAAGAAACAAAATAGGTAAAAAGCGGCAAAGAAAATAGAAACTAGAAATAAAGAATAAATAAATATCGATGTTTGCTGAAATTCTCAACGAACATCTTAAAATCCATTATAATGAATGAATGTATACATTGAAATGTTTCTAAACAAAGTTAATTTTTTCTATGATAAACAATATTATTATATTCATCAATTTAACAGTACTACTATACTCACCAGTTACAAAGTGTTTTGAACTTTACTTAAATAACAGGCATAAAAGTTACCACTGACAGCTTTTTGTCTATTTTTATTTTTGTATCACAAAAATGTCCAGATTGATAAACTAGAAAAATGAAGCTTTACTGCTAGAGCCTGGTGTGTAGCGTGGGTTTTGGGCTATTAAGTGTAGAAGAGTTAGCATTGCGTGAGTTATTTATGACAAAGGGTAAATATTTTTTACTTCCAAGAACTTTTATTTGTAATTTTGGTATATGCAGGTAGATCATTTGTGATCTAATTACTATGGTAATTACTGTACTTCCTATGGTATTACTGAGCAACATTTGTAACCAGTAGTCAGTCTTCAGTCGTTTGCTGCAAAGTATAAAACATTTTGAACATAATGCAGAAACTTATATACTACTTATAGATTACATAAAACGTTTGATACTGTGAATAATATTATTCTTTTAAATATTATCATAAAGAAACACTTCATTATTTGATAAAAGTAATTGGTAATGTATATAAAGGACCGAAAATATGTGTATCTGGAGGTGAGACTAAAATAGAATTGGTAGACCAAGTATTTATTCCCTATTCTCTTTAATTTATTTGTGGGTGAAGCTTTAAGAGAGTAGAAAACCCAAATAATTATATTGTGGACATGTCGAGAGCAAAAATATGCCTTTGAGCAAGGTAACCAATGATGAATAAATCGTATAAAAAGGAGCATAGGGATTAAAAAAAAGTTATGGAAACATATAGCCTCAATATATCAACAGCAAAGAAACGAAAGAAATAACGATGAGATTATATAAGATTATGGCGGTACCAACTGTATAGTATATGGAAATGAAGAAAAGAAACGCATTCAGGTTACAAGGCGCCGAGACGACATTTCTAAGCTCAATGGCTAGCTACACTTTGATGAATATAAAGAGGAATATAGAACTTGGTGTTGACAGTTTGATATAGATACTCTTGGATAAGGCAGGTGTGAATATTTGATCGCTTTTCTAAACAGACAATGAATTGTAAACAAGTCATCGAAGAAAACGGTGGTAATTATCTGAGGCGAAACAGACTGTACCCTAAATACTTGAAGATAAAGAAATCCTCAATTGCAAATTCACGTATTTTGTTTTTTCACCCGGAGAGGAGTGTGATTTGAACGTTAATTTTTTATATGTCAAGGCACAAAGCTATTTAAAATCTTTGATCCTTGTACTAATATTTTTCTTATATGTAGAACATTCTTTATCTATGTTAGTCAAAAGCACATAAGTTAGTTAAAAGCACTATTTCTCATTATAAATATGTATAACGTAATTTCGTGATCACGTTTACCTATAACCCCCGTGAGGATTCAATAACTTTCTTGCAAAACTGGATAACGTTGTGTTTAAAAGTAACGAATCGCAACTCACTTCTCTTGAGAGAATTGGCTGAACATTTTCAAAATACCCTTTATTATACATAGTAAATTACTAAAATCAATATGCACCAGTATAGAAGGGGGAGGAATTTCAGGTAAGTGCTCTTAGTGTATAATGTTCACATGAAATTTTCATGCGAAAGCATTTAAGGGTTAGTTTTAATGTGACAGTTTAACCTCTAGAAACTTGCAAGACTTCCTCGCCACAAGGGCCATATAGATTCAAGATGGTCTAGGTGGCTCGCTTTATGGAGCCCATTTCACGGTGTAATCTAAACTACCTACCAGATACGCTCTAGAATCTTGGCTTCCATAAAACGTTGCGCGCCGCTATTTCCCACCAAGAACTCGCCGTGTTCCCTTAACGGAGATTGTCTTTATTCCTGAAGAAAGTTGGATTTACTACCCCATCCGAGCGCTGAAGTGCATTCGCTTGAAAATAACGACCATATTCGGGCTTCCCTCAGATAAGTGGATAGTAAACTTGCTCACTGCGTCAGCGGCTATATCTGCTAATTAATGTCTACATTTTATTAGTATCACTAAACTCAGATTTTTGTGTCTGAGTCAAAGATGAAGGACCTACAATAAATAAATTTTCCGAAATTCGATCATCAGTGAGTGTACCAGATGCACTTCATGATACATTGAAGACAATAATTTAAAAATTAAATGACACCACCAACCATCCAGTCCGCCTCCTGTTCCTAAAAATTGATGCAAATCACTCTTGCTCATAGCCAGAGTAAAACTGCAGAAGTAAAATGAAATATTAAGGCTTTTGCACCCATTTCAATACAGTTAGAGTAATTAAATATAACGAATACAAATGACATCCCTAAACTCTAGCTGCTGCAATACTTTCTTTTAATAACCATAATTGTTCAAATCATTTCTAATGTAAAAATTATTTTATAAATTTTTATAGATAATATTGTGCAATTTTTTCTGACGAGGAAATTCCTTTGTTTCGAATATAGAAAATTGCACCAAAATTCATTTATAGGCTCTTATTTATTCCTGAATTCGATAATGATATTGCTTTTCCGTAAAGCGCCGGAGTTGCTCTAGAATTCCGTTTAGTCATCCTTCGCTCGGATTCGAACAAACAAAGTTGTAACAAAAGTAAATTTGTGGAAAGGAAAGAGTCATTCCAGTAATCGCCTAGGTGACTGGTGGAAACCACGATAAAATCCAAGGTCAGAATGGAATATCCAATGGATTTGAACCCTGGACCTGCCGAATGCTTAACACCATAATGAATTGTATTACTGTGAGAGTTTCATTGTGGTTAAATAGGTACTTTGAAGAAGATGGCACAACTGCAATTAAAATATGCCAAGATCTCTGGCAGATACTAAAAGTATTAGAAACAATAATCTACCTGGAAAAACAAGAATAATCTGATACCCACATTAATGAAAAATCCTTCTTACTTTTCAGATACAGCTCTCGGTGACTTCAGGCTTTTCCCAAAATCGAAGAGAAAAGTTTCATCAAAAGTCCTGGAGGCTGCAGAGAGGGACAAATGTTACAGCATCGCTGAGAAATGTATTAGTCTTCAAAGAGAGTAAAATAAAACTAAATATTTTAATTACACTAAAAACGGATCAGTGTAGAGATTAACTCTCAAATTTCGGTTACTACTTTCCGAAACTCAATTTACCCTCCCCCATTCTTCATTTGAAAATACTTGCCTTAGACCAAAGGTACCATGCAGATCTATGAATTCCTACCATCTTTCTATGACTTTTTCCTGTAATATCAAGTCTGTAATAGTTCCTGCTTTCTGCTGTCTATCTATGTTTATTTCCTATTCCAGCTCTTAAGACGGCAATAGGCTTAACGATTGACCACAGAAAAAATAGTGAAGACGAGTACTCTCTCGTCTCAACAAAGTAAAGTAAAAATTCCCTGTAGGTGTAAGCAGATTGTAGATACACAAGTAATAGCAGTGTTGTTATAGTTACTTACCACACCATAAAAATAACATATTTATTTAATGAAATTTGGCATACTTGTGTGAGCTGTACACGAATAAACGAGAGTTCCCCCCCCCCTTTTTTTTAGATGTGTTTCATTTCTACGAAAGTTGATGGTATAGGATCCGTAGCTGGCAATGTTTAACCCTTTAATATGGCTGTATTTTTGGGCATGTTAAAAATCAATTATAGTCATAACCCAACATAATATCAAGTAATATATTAGGTCGTTTCACGAGAAATGTCCATTTTAAATTTGGTGCTATGTAAGGTTTTAATGGTTTTGTTTGGGAATGTTATTTATAGGATGTCACGAACAAAGTTTGATATACGCACATGTGGAAACACTACATTAGAAAGCTGCTACCGCGCCTCCAAGGATTGTTTAAATGGAGGATAGTGTCGTCCGACAACGATTCCACCGTTTCAATAATGGATAGGAAAACACTAAAAATTTACCATATTCTGGAAGATCTAAGGTTGAAAATACACGCAGAATTTTAGAGAAAATCTGCAAAAAGTACTCGTAGGCTGTTAGAAGAAATTGGTGCACCAAAAGATACCATACTTCACCACATTAAGACGCTTCAAAAACATAGAGAAGCTGTACATGTGTACCTCATGAACAGATCTAACGCAGAGTGAATATCTGTCGTCAGCGTACCACAAATCCCAAGCTTGATAGATTTATTAGGAGAATTATAATGGTATATTACTGCAGCTCCGACACCTCGAAACAGTGGCATCATCCTTGTCAGCCTGCCAAAGTCATCAGGTCGGCCTCAAATTAGTGTTATGTGTGGTGGAATTTTGAAGGTGTAATTACTGGGAGTTCGTTCCAAACATGCGTGCAAGCGATACAAATCTTTATTTTCAACAACTGGAATGAGTTGACGAAGTTTTGAGATAGAGATATCCAACATTAGTTACCTGCAGCGGAACAATGCGAGACCCCATACTCGCTCGTGGAAGAAATACCGGAATGGATTAAACTGCTACTATCCAGGATCTGACCTTGCGCCTCCAGATTACCATCTGTTTCGATTCATTCGAAGCATTAAAGCATAAAATTCCATATACCGATTCCGCCGCAGGATAACAAACTTTGCTGAAAAGTATCTCAAGACTAGAATCTAATGATCTCTACTTAGAAGATTAATTAAATTTCTTGTCAGAGAATATTTAAAATAAAGTTTTGCTTAAAAAGTGACAATAATATTACTTATGAGACAGAATCTTTATTTATATTCGGAATAGTGCAAGCCTAACTGCACTAAACAATAAGAAAATAAAGTATATATTATTATAACAATGTGGAATATCCAAGGGAATTCTCGGCAATTAGGTAAAACTCTTGACATTTAAATGTTCTTGAATTATATTAAACTAAAAACAATTTCTTTTTTTTTTAATTAAGTTCGTTCTAAATATTAAGTAGATTAAGAGTAAGTCTAATTGTTAGCCGTTTTTATTCTGCCTTTATTAAACTGGTGTTAAAATTACTGCATGAAATAAAAAGCTAACTATAAAATAACGGTAAAAAATCAGGCTTAAATTCTGTATTCCAAAACGATTAGTAGCAACGTCACGAACTTAACACAGCAAATAAAACAAGTTTTCTATCCATAGTGTGCATGCAAAATGGTGCTTTTAGTTCCTTTTGCTTATTTAATTAGTTTACCACCTTAAAATAAATCAAGAATCCTTCACTAAGATAAAATAATAGTTGTGTCATTCGATTTCTGATTCGCGTTTGTGCGGCAAATTAGAACAGGAACAATAAATCAGCTCTTCCTGATCTCTCTAGTCTGGTCTTTCTGCTATGCAAGAGGGATATGCCAACACCAGCTGTCCCTTCTCTCTTCTTGAGAACCCTTTTCCCCTTCTGCCTTTTCCACAACTGAAACTCCACTCAGAAATTAGATAACGACAAATGCCTGCGACAGTCTGTTTGTTTGGAAACATTCTTGCTTACATCGGGTTTTCATTATCGTCGTTCCCAGAAGAGGAACCTTTCTCCCAGCAAGGGCGGGCGATATGGGATCTTCCTGCTCCTTCCGAAGGTCTATAGTGTGTCCTCTTTCCTTTGCAAAGCGACCTTCTCTCCCTAACTTTGTTTATGATAAAATGTTCTTGAGCCAAAGCACACATCAGTAAGAACGACTTAACTCGCTAATCTTGGAATCCACATACACTTATTTGCCTTTCAGAAGCTTCCATATTGATTTTAGAGACCCTGTGGAATGTATAAGTTAGTGGAATTTATAGGAATTGTATAAGAATAGGATAAATATAAACATGAGGTTGAATTATTAAAATTTTTCAAACTACAACCAACGAAAGAATTTTGAATACAGTTACGAAGTTATTGGTATATAACTTTAATTTAAACACTCCATAAATGATCCAATGAATAGGATTAATGGATATGAAACAATTCTTAAATTAATCTTGAATTTAGCTTCTAAGTTTTAAATGGTTAAATTGTTTGTTAACTAAGAAGTGTTGTGAAGCGGGTTGGTATGGCAGACTCACGTTGTGCGTCAAATTTTGAAGCGATTTATTATGGGCGTTGTTGTTATTGTTGTTGTTTTGGCTCCGCTTCAATAACAATAATTTATTAGGATGAATTCGGCTATTTTGTTGACTCGTTCTAAACTGAACAGGAATTCAATGGTGTAAATGAGCATGCTACTGCATTCCTCATCAACGTCGAACTAACAGCTGCTTCTGCGAAATGAGTCGAACTGAATAAAGAAATGCGTCTTTGGCGTGTAGAGCTTAGGACTGCCTGTGTCTCGCCATGTATAAACTTCAAACTGAGTGCCCCAGCCTAGCAAACTCTTCCTTATATATTCAATGCAAATCAAATAATCGTTGATCTCAACAATACCAATGGAGTCACAGAGCCCGCGCAATCTTCGCGCCTATCTTTAAAAGTTAAAACCTGCCGTTTCCATTGGCTATTTAAATTCACCTGCCCCACATCCCATTCGCTATTTTTTTGAAAGTTTAAAACATTTTATAGGCATTGGCTATTTTATAGGGCTACCAGTACGACAGCTGATCGGAGTCAAAGACTGTCCTTGAGTTTATTAACCCTACAAATGTAGTCCTTTTAAAAAGAAGGGATTTACCATAGCGACTCTCTGATTACTTCCTCTGGATTGAGATTTTATGACTCTTTTGTTGACTTTCTAATCTTCAGTAACAAAACACCAGGGAGTTTTCTCCTTTTGTTTGCATTCAACTCACATGTTAGTATTACGCCGTATTATACATATATAATATCTACATTACAATACATGAAATATTATGATTGGGCTTACATAAATATATATTATAATTATATTTCGGAGGGGGTGGAACCGAGAAAACATTACAGTTGATAATGATTTAGCATAAGTAATTTTCCTCATTGCAATTTTATAATATTAGAATTTACATTATTTGAAAACGTGTTTACAAGACATTGTGCATTATATTCTCTCATCATTCCAAGGGATTTTAGGGTATTCATTTTGCTGATTAAATGCATATTGGTTTTGCCATCGGCAAATTACTGGAAAAGAGCCTTGTTATTTACCGAGGAAAATTGTCATGCGTCGGAAACTGTTAACATTTTTTCTCTTTATTTCAGTATTGATTGTAATAATAATCATCAATTATCTCGGATTAGACCTTATGGTCAGTTCTTCAGGAGAACATATCTCCTATCTTGTTCAGGGAGATATGTTAGTTGGTATTCAAATAGTAGATTGGGAGGTCTATTTTCATCCTTTCTTTGAACAGATTGTACGAATATATTTTCGTCGGTCCTGGTGGTGGTTACCATACTTGCCTCCTGCACCCAAGAACGCGGTCGAACCCGGCCAGGACCGGGTTTTTTCGGGCGTAAAAATCCTAAGTATGGCTTCCTTCGGAAGAAAAGTAAAGCCGTGAGTCCCGTGTCGTACATTTACGGCACGAAAAAGAACATCAAGCCTGAAAGAGAGGCCTCTGAGCAAAATTTGTTGGCCATTTCACGCCCTGAGTTGAATGGGACGCTGATGACCTGAGATGTTAAAGAGCGTCCATAAATAAATCAATAAAAAAGGAATATATTTTCCTTTAATATTTAATTAATAATAATAATATCATAAAACTGCGTAATTATAGATTGCAATAATTCAAATAATAATTAATAATTTATATTGCACTCACATGATGGTCAAAGCGTTTAATGGCAGAAATACCTAAACATTGAACTGGAAACCTTATATGATTATTTCAGTTCAAGTCCAGGAAAACAAGACTTAAAGAAACTTCTGTGAACTATGTTTTTTCAACAATTTGCAGAGGAATTTTAAACATATTTCTAAGGGTAACTAAACGTGAACATGATTAAGGACACTTTACAATAATATTTGAATCTAATCCAAAAATAACTTTTTTAAATGTATTAATTTTCTTAAAAAGCGGTTTTGTGGAGGCATCAGTAGCAATAACAATGTTTAAAGCATAGCTTTGGCGAGCATTAATTCAGACCTACAAATAAAATTATTTTTATCAAATTCAATGCTCTTGAAAGTTTCTTGGTTAAGTCAAAGCTGGTCTTGGAATGCCACGAGTCCCTCATGACGCTAGCTTAACATAACATAGTTCAACTGAAATGGGTGCCAGGACATGTAGGGGTTCTAGGCGGCAATGAAAGGGCAGATGAAGCTACCTAGAAAGGAATGGAGATCCGACTTATTGAATATGAACCCAAGCTGGGATTATCTTTAAGACCAGTCACACTGACTAGCAGGAGCTGAATACTCGCGAGACGAGAGATACTGGGACTCTGTAGAGAATACCAAACACCTAAAGCTTTCATATGAGAGCTTAATACTGATATACCATTTAAGTGATAAAACTGATTAGGAGGTAGCTCTCATGACGACAGAATTTACCACTGTACACTGTGCCCTTAAAACTGCGATGGAAATGTAAAAGCGTGTATGCTGAGGGAATTAATTGTTTTTAATAGCCCCAAGTTGTGGATGCCAATGTTAAAGGCGTGTGGTGGGAGGGAGAGGAAAATGATTGATGGTGGATTGTGGATTAATTAGTTGTATCTGAAGTCAATATCTTCTTCTCCCATGCTGTGCCTTGTATTATTGCCTTTGCCCCGGCTGTAGCTCGGCAGATTACTGGAGTTTTGTGTTAACGGGAAAGGAAGGGGAATCAGAGAAATGAATAAATTCGTGTAATTGTATTAACACTATTTATTTACTATTTTATAGCTTTTAAATGTATCGGGTAGCCTTTACGTCTTGAATTTCTAAATGTCCTTTATGGAACTCTTGTGCTACCTAAACTGAACCACCTTTGATTAAGTTCTGATCTATATACATTATATAAGATTCAATAATAATGTTCACTTGTTCTCTTTACTACTACGCGTTCATATTCCCCTTAGTGTCACTATTTAACTCTAACTATAACACGACAATATCTTTCGGACAGTTCTACCGTAATATAATGTTTTCCAGCTCTCGTCGGGTAATATATGACTTTCTTATAACAAACACTGTCTCGTACTTCGCTTCTTAATGCCGCCGAATCTCGCACTATTAATTGACCGTCTGATAATTTGACGCTCTACTCACTTGCTACGCACTAACTGTTACTTTTTCTAGCTATATTAGATCACTTGGTATATTATTTTCTCGCAATATCCTTCTAGTGTATCATTATTCGTTATTTCATTCTGTCGTACCATCCGACGTGTTATGTTGTAGCATTCCGGGGCCTCGAAGTCTTTAACTTTTATTAACAATACAGTCGTCCGGCCGGAATGCTAAATACAACTTTTGAATAGATTTTGACTTTCTCTTCTTCCACAAGTTCTGTTGTTTTATATTCATACAAACAATCTTCTTGAACTTTCCTATTGGATGTGATCTTACACCTTTATTCGCTCTGAATTCTCTTATTGGGTGTGATCTTGAATCTTTAATTACTCTGTTTACTTACTATGCCCGTTAAACTGCCCTGTATGGATGCTATTCAACTACCACCAGAGGAGTTTTTATTACACAGTTAGTTCCCTAGGTAACAAAAGTCTAACGTTTCTGCCCGTTCGCATGAAAGAAACTTTTCTTACTCTATTGACATTCCTCAAGGCAAGCGGAAACCCTTGCTATTTAACATAAACCTAAACAAAAGATATACGATCCATGGGTTCTCTTGCACAAATAAAAGTACAACACTATTTCTTTTTCTTAAAGTTTGGGCAACTAATTTCTGTTTTCAATACACAAGAAACTAAATATAGTGACCTAAATGTATACAAGACTTAATAGAAATTACACAAATACATATGGTATTGATAATTATTATAAGAGCATTGGTAATCTAGGAGTTGGAATTGAAGCTATTAATTACCGCTTCAAAACACACAAAATGACACAATACATCAATACTATTTGAATGAAGTGTCAGTAGGAAGGGAATCTGTTATTCATCTTGTGTGCGAGAGTCATGTTCTTGCTCATCAAAGGGTTCTGATCTTTGGGATACTTGTTCCAAGATATGAAGAGCTTTCAACCGCCCCAATCCATACTTTGTAGTTCATTACGAACAAAAACTATAGTCTGATGGGATACTAGAGAAATGGGAAGCACAATAGATCCCCCCCCCCATTTAAAATCAACGTAACACTATCTTGTCTAAATATAGTTTGAAGGATTAGATGTTTCTTTTCTGTCATTTACAAGCTTCATAGCCTGACTGTTTCGTGAGTAATCGTGAGTCGTTCCTTTTAGATGCTATATCAGAAATAAATAGCATTTTATCTTCAGTAAATAATGGGTTAGATTTAAGGCTCATCAAATTTGGAAAATGGCTTTTGTGTGTATTCTTTTCTTTTGTATGCTGCACGTGTGTATTTTGCAGACATGTTGCAGACAAAAAAAAGTTTTAAACTTTCAAATTTACATTAAAGTTGGAACGGGTATTAATGGTGCCGATTTGATCATTTAATTTTAGTTTAATGGCCTTTCATTTTTGAATGCTGAAAAATTAATTAGATGATTAAGTAATCTTCTTGTGCTGCCTCGGCTCTTGAAGTCTGGAGTTCGATGTTTCCTATTCCTCTGTTTCCAATCTGAGGATAGCAATCTCAGGGGAATATGAACTGTTTTGAATGACATGATGTCATTAGGGAAGGAAGGTAATTCTTCATTGGAATGATACAAATTTCGGCTCTAGTTGAACTTTTAGTTTATTGGACAATTGAAGGATTTAGGAACATGTTGTGCGTCTGTCGTGTGGCTATAGTTCTGGCTTTATATGTACTGTATAATTTACATTCAGGTTAAAATTCACTGTTCTCGCTCGGAAATCGAAGACACAATTTACGCACTTTGTCTTTAACTTTGATTATTCTGTTATAACTTCATACAGTGTGAAATGCGACAGTCACCTGTAACTTCAGGATAACACTTTATGATATCACTAATCACTTTACCGTAGAGACTTTATAGTAATACTTAATGGACTGCTATAAACTTAGCAATAACTGCACGTGACCTGTATTCGCTTTCTCTTATTCTTACTCATACTCTCACTTTTCTGTCCCTCTTACACTTCTCAAACTTATTTCTTATATTTGATATTAAATATGAATTTGCTCTGCTCTCCGCGAAATTTTATTTCCTTAAAATATTATTGAACTTGGTTCACTTCTAGTTTCTTATTGGATCACAGTAGATGTCGTTTATATTACATGCTCTCTCATATTCGTTAGGTTTTGAAATATATTTATTTGTTGAATCAGCTCACTTTCTAAAATCAAACTTGTCACGTAACGAAAAAGGAAATATGTGCCATATATGCGGTGCCTTTGTGGTTATAACAGATTCAATTTATTTTTACATATTTTAGATTGACAAATAAAGGTTTGCAATAAGGAACGCTTCGGCCATATATCTTCAGCATTTCTTTGACACTGTTGGAAACAATCAAATTTTTGGTTTCTTTTAAGACACCTGTTTCCGCTTGCAGAGTTTCTTTTGATAACAAGTTACAGTTACCGATTGAAATCACATTTCTTGCTACACCCCAGTTTAAAGTGTAATAAAACATCTTGTCTCGTTTGCAGACCTGTTTCGGATTTGCAGAAGGGTAAAATGGGTCCAGTCTCTACATAAGGCTACCTTCTTTAGAGGCGAGCCTATTGTCCTCTTCCTAACATTGCCGACAAATGATGAGCATGTCCTATTGTTATACAGGTTGCCTTTCTGACACATGTTCAGAAGTGTAATCCTTATCTGATTATTACTTATTGAACAAAAAGATGTACATACCTATATACATACACTAACAATTATAACATTAAAATCCTGGTTATAATTGTAATACTGGTACCTTTAATCATTATGCCATTCTTGACCTTGTTAAACAATACCTGAAATCAAATTAAATTATTATTATAATTGCCAACAGAAGCAATTATTAATAAAATATGAATTTTTGAGACAACAATTCCTGCTTCAGAGTTTAATAACTCTACATTTTGGAACATTAAAGTGCGTATTTTCCATTAGTATCTGTGTAGATTCAGTTATTGTCAATTACATAAATAAAAAAGAAAAAAAAAACGCTGAGCAATATGTTACAGAAATATATAAAACATTTCATAGGAAAGAGGCAAAAACGATCAAAAACACAAATGAAAGCACAGAATAACTTCTTTACTCATAAATATGTTCAGAAAAATTATATAAGATCCTTTGAAGCTTCTTTCTGCACTTGTCTATCGCACTCGTCTGTCAAATGGAGCCAATTGCAAATTTATTTGTTAGCTCGCTGCTTCTGGAGTTTTGTTTCATAAGAGCTATCTACTTAAGTCAAGTCGAAAAAAAAAATTTAAAATTAAATTAAGGCAACAAGGTACATTAAATTTGATTATATAATGTTACGAACAGCTAGCCTCAAGGAATAAGAAGAAAGTATAAATTAGTCCACATATTTTTTTTAAAAATATACATAATAAAATCCCATTTATAACATTTATCTCCTGCAGCATCTCGATTAGCTACTAGATGGCATGAAATCTCGTAGATATCATGGGCACAAAGAGAAGCAAAAATAAATAAATAATAAATTAAAATATACAATTTGTCATTTTCAAGTTTGAGCAATCAAGAAATACTTTTGTGCCTAAAAGAAGATATACAATTGCTTATCTTCCTTTGTAAAAATGCTGAAAAATGTTCCAATGAGTTGTGTAAATGCTTTACCCATTTATGCTCTTTATTACTGCAGAGGTATTGTAACTATTGGAGAGAGGTGAGCTTTGCTATCTAGTTCCTAAGGGTGACATAAAAAAATACTATAATTCAAAATTGTTTGATTCGGAACAATCTATTTTCCCGAGTTTATTATTTACTTTTTAACATGTTTTCTATCTTATCCGTTCTTAACTCTAAGTATCCGTGGATAATATTTTTTTTCGTTGGCCAATTCCTTTAGTTGATATTTATAAGTTTATTACCCATATGACAGATACTTGCCTTTTGTTCGAAAATCAGTAAAAATATGCATTTCTCTCTTTATGAGCTTTATAAGTGAGTAGTACATCACTTATATTACATCATCGCTTTCTATATGGAACACACAGAAGTAGAATAAACACTGAAATGTAATAAAGAAAACACAAACAGTTAGCTTCCAAGAACAACTTTATTTAAGAATACTCTGTGTACAACATTTGATTTCACCTGTGGAAGATAGCAGCATATCCAACTCTTGATTTGCTTTTACCAGAAACAAAGATAAAATAAAACGTTTTCTGTAGGGCTTTAAGCAAACAGTGGTTGAAGCGAAGCTCCCAAGTTCATGATGCAGGTGCGTAGTTACTATTGATTTGAAACACCAAATTTTCACATTTCAATTCACGAGTACTGACAAGTGATTCTTCTTCAAAATCAGCGTGTAGAATTTCATTTTCTATAGTTGAAGGCCATCCCAGCTCGACTTATCCTCAAAGTAACTATCTCCTTTATTGAATCGCGAACCAGTTCGATACTGACAACATTCCCTCCTTCCTCCTCACTCCTTCTATTTCTTCAGTTGCTGACTTAGCAAACCCTTTTTTCAAAACAATCTAAGAAGGACGATAAATGTCATTTTTTCTTCACACATTATTTGCTATACTGGAAAATATATAACATAAAATGAGTTTAAACTCATCTTAAGCTATTGAAATAATACCTTCTGTAAATATAAATAAATCGTACGTTACCTAATAACTCAGAGACAAATGAAGAGACAGCTGTATGAATATATATATATATATATATATATAATATAAAATAAAAATAAAGTAACACTATTAACAATGTAACAAATTAACAGTAATTATAATAGTACAAAAATAAAACACTAAGAAAAAGTCACACCTGAGATCGCTATATTTCGGACTCGTGGAGTCCTCCTATGGCAAGAAGATAAGTGACTTTTTCTTAGTGTTTTATCCTTTTGTACTATTATAATTAATATAATTATTAATATAATTAATATAATTAATATATATAAAATTATAAGCGTGTTATTGAGCATATGAAGTTGCTATAGACAATAGTTATGTACCATGCAACATATAAAAGTCTTTTATAACTTATGCATAATATGGTTCTAAAAATAATTATTTTAAGTTATCCTGAGAGCCAACCTAAAAGTAGACTTTTTAAGCATAATATGTCCAATTCGAAAACATTCAAATTTATTGCCAATCCTAAGTATCATATAAATAAAATCATTCTTATCCTGTATCTAAGCAAGTCAAAATTATTATACTATCTAATATTGTAATTATATTCTTTTTATACTTAGGCAAGTTATGAATATTATCCTTAAAACCCAGAGTACTGCCTCTAAAACATATAAGGTATTGCATTCATAGTTTTTAATTTCTTATGCAGTGGTTTACAATGGGTTATAAGAGACACAAATGTATCAAACTGCGCAAAAATGATGCTATTCTTGACAGTTTATTACTCAAATAATCAAAATGCTTTTCCCAATTCAGGGAATTATCTACATAAATGCTTATCATCTTAGAGTTCTGGTTTCCTTGTTTATTTTTCAAAGTAAAAATAATACTTGTTCTAGTTTCTTCGTTTAAAAATCCATTATTATTATTATTAAACTAGGTTTTTGCAATACCTAGAATATGGTTATTTTGTCCTTCAAGTTTAGAATGAATATGATTCTTAATCAAAAGTGATGTATCGTCTGCATAACAGTAGTAAATAAGATTCAACCTAATGAATCCTATTAATTTGAAATAAAATTTATACGAAGAGCAAACAGCGCAAAGTTACTCAAAGTATTAAAAATGGCAAACATTCAATTTAAAACTAACAGCAACTATTTGTAAGTGTATTTAGTATCAATATATTTCCCTAAGTGATAAGCAACAAAAATAAAAGCATTAAATAATTTCCAGAATAAACAATTTACCTTGGTTTTTCATTGTATTTATTCATTTATTTGCACCGGTCATAGTGTTCGTATATTATGCAAAAGCAAATATCTACATTTTAGGACAGATGCGTTAACAATAGTTGCCATAGAAACAGGTGTATTTCTAACATCGTAATGGTATCTATTAAATTTATTTTCTCCACCACTAGCACCTAAATTGGTCATTACGAGTATTTCGACATCCTTGGCAACCTAAATAATGACTTTATTCACAGAAATGTATACATTTTCAATTAAGGAAAATTTAAGAAGAACAAGTGCACTTTTGGAGTAACGTGTACTTATAGAGAGCTAAATCCAAATGAAATATAAAGAGAAATTAATTAACATAGCATACTAATTCAGATTGCTACCAACATTAGCTATACTTATATTTTAGTTTACTTTTTCAGTTGAAATAAAATTACCAATTGGTACTCTAAACGCATTTTTCAAATTAAAAGTTCCAGTACCTTTTTTTCTGAAAGGTAATTTCTTTGTAAACTCCTTTCACGAGCCTACTTTTTCCCCTTCTCAGAACAAATTATATTCACTATTATAATTATAACAAGCAGACTTCTTTGAAATTAACGAAGCGACATTAATTTTAGCATCACTTAAACATCTTCCAGTATATATATATATATATATATATATATATATATATATATATATTCTTTTCTTTGAGCAATTTCATTCAGTAGGCTCATGCATTCACAAATATTTCCAGATTTCAAGTTATTTATTATATATTCATGCAGTCAACATTATTCTCTTCGAAACAGTCGGCTCTGATTTATGAGATGGCAAATGCATATAATATATGATTGAAAGTAAATATCATTTTCATGGAAGTATTATTTCTTGATAGTAGTAGAAAAATATTACATGTAGCATGAGAGTAAACAACTTTTATTCACTTATGGAAAGTATTTTTCCGCTCATGAATAAAGTTCTACTTTAATCTTTTGTTAAGTAAACAATCGTTAAGTAGAAACATGGTAGAATTAAAACAGGAGAAGGCCGCTATAACAGCAGTAATGGCGTGTGAAAATGTGCTTATTTGCAGCAATTGGAGAATTTTTGTTAACAGACTCCGGTTTAAAAATGCAGAGAACATCTAAGGTACAAGATAATCTGCTCGAAATGTGAGATTCTTCGGAGTCTTAACTTCTGATCTGAGAGCTCCTTACATTTGGACTGGTGGAAAAGTTAACTCAACGTCAGAGAGAATGCATAAAAAATATTACAGTTGTTTAAAATTCTAGATGAAAATTAATGTTGAACAATCCCTTATATGTAAGTAATAAGTGAAAGTAAGTTGTGAAGGAGAAATTGGTTGCTAAGCCGCTGTTGCCTAGAGAACACCCCGCCGCTCACCCTCTTGCAACTCCTGAGTTCTCTCTTTGTTTGCTTGTCTGAAGGAGACTTCCTCTCGTTTTCCACCCCCACAACACTGTGCCACTCTGCTCCTGCACTACGCATCTAACTTCTATTATATTAGACGAACAACAATAATAACTATAATTAGATTTAATCCGGAGCTGGGTTGACAGACGAGAGATCTAGCGGGATGCCGTAGGAACATGAGGTCTTTTAAGTCTAAAGAGAGGCAGAGAGAAGCAACTCGCTGGAGAGATTCAGTGGTACAGGAGGATATGAATTTATGTAAGAGGTTCGTCGAAGAGAAAGGCCTTAGCACTAACACTAGCTTACAGAAGGCACGTAGAAACAATGGTCCCCTGAAAATGTGACGTCAAGAAAAGGAGGTGGAGGAACCTGGCGTCCTTCTCTTGAGCTGCCCTGAAAGATGTTACAGTAGGGTCCTGGGGGAGAGTGCAACTAACAAGGTGTGGCGGGCGAGCGCTTGTTGGAACATGTGCTTCACGGCAGGAACACGTGTAAAGGTGATTTTTTTCTTTTCCTCTTTAAAAATCACCACATTACTAATATCACAAAACCAAAATACAAGTTGCGCTACTGAAAAATATTAAGTCAGTTTGCAAAATCATCCGATTCGGCATATCTGTGTATCTTTCCCTTGGTCTGAGAGTTTTTCCACTCAAAATATTTCAAAATATATCTTATTCCACTAAAAATTACTAAATTAATTGCAGGACCCATAAAATAAACGCAGCTTTTAAATTATCCATACAATAATTCAAATTCCGTAAACTTTCTGAGGTTGCTCGAAGCACAATAATTGAAAATACAACTTTTAGAGTTTTGTTTCTCTTAAGAATTTCATTTGTGGCAGAAACTTCCATTTTACGCTGTACTGCTATATACACATTAATAAACACACCGAATAAAAGGAACAACACTGCATAGTGTAGTAGTAAAGCTAACTACTTTTGAACCTGACATTTTAGTAGGCTAACTCCTGCAAACCGAGTTTAACAATGAATCAGCCTTTACCCAAGCGCACGAACAACAGCTGTACCTGCAACACAAAACAATACTCGCGCTCTTGCACGCTCGTGCCCCACAATTACTCACAACACAAAAGATACCAGAGGACAAACTTAGCAACGGGTCTCAAGACAACATGAAAATCATTTTGCAACTTTATGGGGAACAATACCTTCATTAACATTCCGTAAACTTTCAAGACACACGTCAATGCTCCTTTCAACGAACATTGAATGCAAGGAAGCCAATAAAATTTAAAACTTTCGTTTCCAAGCAGCAGCAAGACAAGAAAGGCTCAAGAAACGTGGAATGGGGGTATTGTGAAGGTAAACAGTATCCGAAACAGTGCACAAGACTGTTTATATAAACAGACAATGTTACATTGTTGAGGAAGTACAGTAACTACTGCGTTGTTGGAGACCCTGCTCTCAACAATACACACTCCCGGAGGTCTACAAAAGACGGCACAATAAGCGCCGTTTTCGTAGCTTTGCTTATGACAATGGACACAGCGAGACGGACATATCATTGGATGCAAACAGAACGCGAGAATAGGTAGAAGGGGGAGAAAAGCGCTTGTATACAATAATTACAGTCATGAACTGTAAAAGTAGTGTCGTGACTGGCTTATTAGCGTAATTAAGTGATAAAAACTATTTTAAAATACATCAGTTATTTATTTACATTCTTAGTATGCCATATACAAATTACAACACTTTAAAGATATTGGAACATGATAGAAGTTCACTTTGTGTTTTCGTTAGTATCGGATATTTCACCGTTTAGATTTACCTACACCAACATAACCTTTCAAATATCACTTTGCCTTTTACCTAGGTTCCTTTTAATCATTCATTTATTGGCTGCAATTATAACAAACTGCTCTTAATTATACAATTCTGAAAAGTATAATCAATAGTAATCTTCCTAGACTGTAATGAAATAATAGTATTTGCTTATCTTAATATATTTTCCTATAGTGTGCTCCTAAATGTGATAAGCGTCTTTATATTATTTACGTACACATTCGTAGCAAAATTGAGATCATGGAAACAAATTATGATAAAAATACGTAGTATGGTGGGTTTATTACTCTTTTTAATTCCTATGTTTATAAAATATTCTAAACGTACGTGTTGCTAAAATATAGCTAAGTTTATTTACGACAATTGTCTTGTTATTCACTGCAAATTTTGTGATTCCTAATTAAAAAAATGTATGCATATATTATGTTTTCAGACACTTTTTTGCTTAAAAATGTCAGTTAGAAGTTAGAACTATGTTCGCTCACTATGACAAAGTTACTTAACTAAAATAACATCTCTTGTTAGACCTGTTCGATTGTTGTGTAAATTGAGCGCTAATTGTTCTCAAGTCAGTAATGTCCCTGCATAAATATAGTCTTAAAGAACGGGGTTTATGTACGATACATGTATGAAAGCTAATTCTTTTAGTGAAACGGCAAAGCGATTTGCAATAAAAGGTCATGACAATGTTGATCCAGATAAACTGATCACGAACTTGTTAAAAATTACGAGAAACTGAATTTCTTAATGACAAGAAACGTGTTCTTACAGAAAAGAAAGGTGAAATACAGAAATTTCTTATACAGATGCAGGCAATGTATTGCCGCTGAGGGGCACCATTTTCAACATCTCTTTTAACACATGTTAGGGCTTAATATTTTTAATTTTAAATACAACATTATTTATGCTTTCAGTAAAGATATAAATACCAATATATATCATGATCACCAGCTCCTAATAATAACAATTTACATTCTTCAAAACTGAAATATGTAAAGAGAGAAAGAGAGGGAGTGAAAGAATAGGAAAGAGGGAAGGAAAGAGATGCAATGCAGAATTTGCATCTATGTAAAGAAGAAAAGAAATATCAAGAGACGAAAACAAAATTTAGTTTTAGTCGTTGCTACGTTCACTAAGCAAGAGCAGTTTGAAGACAAACATGACTAAATGGTGACGAATGTGGTTATTAACAAGGATTATATCGATGATAATAGTCTGACAGCGTTCATGCACGCAAAACTTCACTTAATTGGTTCAACTTAGGCTTTTCGTCGCACATAAGGTAACCTTCACATAAGATACCCGCAGAATATTAAAGCGGCTAGCAACTTATATTTGACTATTTACTTTTGACAGTTTATGTTACGAATTGTAGTTATAATACAGTTTAAGTAATTTCTTTAGAAATAAAAGCTATATTTTGTTCTAGGAACAGTTTCTGCTTAAAAATTTTGGTACTTCCATCAGTTATGTAGATTGGCAGTTATAAACTTAAATTCTTTTTATTAATAACTGTCTAAAACTTAGATAATATCCGAAATGGTGTTAAATAGCTTTGTTAGTTATATTTGAAATAATACGTTAAAACAGGTAGAACAGAAATAAATAATAATCGTTAGAGCCATAGAGTTATCTATAAGCGCTAGAGCATAATATTATACGCTGAACTACAAACACATTTATCATAAAGAGATACCCCAAGAACTCAAAATAGCAACAACCCTGACTGTATTAAATGCTGACTAAAATATTGCTAATATAGTGTACTGCTACAATTTTCTGGTAGGTTGAAATGTTGAATATTGTTATATCTACCAAAGAGTCATAAAAGAACAAGGTCTGTGCATACGATGGAAATTGTGTTTTTTTTTTTCCTCAATATAATCACTTGTTACATTAAATAAATTTGTTAACTTACTCCATACGAAAAAAATTAACAGATGTAATTTTGCTTATTATTAAAACGAGTTTAATTTTATCTCTTTTTAAAATGTTATTTAGAATTTGTATAGGAAGTTAATAAAAAATGTAAAAGTATGCAATTCATGACTTGGGAAAATGCAATAAATTATTGTAATAATAAGAAACTAGTTTTGGTAGAAAAATATCACAGTTATACGAAACATCTTCTAGTGGTAAAAGTTATGCCTTTTATAGGCATTTTATGCTTAATTTAAAGCTCTTTAGATTTTCTGTATCAGGTAGAGCTTTTAATTTATTAGGACTTTCAACTTTTTTCTTGATATTTTATAGGAAAACAATAACAAAAATAGTAATAATAATAAGTATTATTATTATTATTATTATTATTATTACTGTTGTTGTTATTGCTACACTTAAGCTTAAATTAACACATTTACAATGCTCAGCAAAATGTGGAAGGAACAGTAGTATTTTTTTATTTTTAAAATGGATATGTCCTATGCTAAATTTCTCTTTCGAATAAGATTTTAACAATGGTTAGCAAGAATAGCGGGCATGACTTTCCTTTATGCTGCTTTTCCATGGTAGTATGTCCTTAAGAACTTTCGCCATGGTCATCGGATACATCACTGGAGCTCTTTGAAAAGTAATTTAGATGCCAGTTCAGGAAATGTGTTTTCAGGAACATCTTGGATCTTATATATAGTAATTATTTGAGTTACCCCTTCTTTGAAGTTGAATTCTTCTTCTAATTCTTCTTCTTCTTCTTCTTCTTCTTCTTCTTCTTCTTCTCTTCTATATAAGCTTGTTTTTCTTTTGATGTTAGGTATAGTTTGGTTTTGCAGAAGATTTCTATTTTGAAGACCAACAAATGCTCTCTTTTTATCATTGTTGCCGAGAGACGAAGAAATTTTGAGAAATATACAGAATTTTTTTTCCAGTTGGATTCATATGACTCGCTTGATATAAGGGGGAAGATTCACATATTCATTGGGTTCCATTTGTCAGGGTGTATATTTTTTCTTCCATTTTCCAATTTCGTTCAGGCCGGTTCTTTGTTGTGTAATGAAAAATTTTGTCACGAAATTCTCCCATATATATTCTTCATATTTGGTGTAATCTTGTTGTATTCCCAATATTATGGCATCTATTTTAAGAACGCTACGTTTGTTTAATACTTATTTTATATATTTATTCAAGAATATTTTTCAAAATAGCAAAAGATAGTTTTGACGGAAGGCATTATACCCATTTTAATTGTGAAGTAGAACTCCTTTCAAACTCATTTTGAAGGCATAAGTCTCCTATGAATGTATCTGAAATTTAAGTCTCCCATAAAGCTACATATATGATTTCACGGTGTTATCATTTTAAAATAGGGAATAAAAATGTTTTTTTTATACCTTATCACGGTAATGTTTGTGCTTAATGGTAGAAGACTGCATTTTGTAACCTAGATCCTAGTTGTTCTACTTTTTTTCTACTTAAGATCAAAACACGAACATCAACATTCAGATTTCTTGGTTAAGAAATGTGGAGTTCTAACATTTGTGATCTGATACAAGGGATACATTTTTCAGGTGTTGACTGCAGTTCTTCCCTTGCACTTTCTTCAACATCTGTTTCAGTATCTTTATTTGTTAGTATCTTAGGTCCTGGAAGATTTTCAGAGAGTGGTTCTGGCTGATTTTACAAGAAACATTTGAATAAAACAAATATCTCTTTAATTTCCCATTTGTGAAAACTATGAACCTTTTTCAAACAAAAATACAAATCAGTCATATTATCGTTTTGCTCCCTTCATATCATTGGTACTGCAGACAGCGTGGAGTAATTAAACTTGTGACAAACTGCCCTACAAGCATATGACGACAATTCTTGATCTCCAAGTTCCATTCTAAAGTAACTTGCAAGTCTTCTTCATGATGGGCGAAATCTTCTCCCAATGCCTTGCAAATGTGCATTCTCCACAGATACAGAAGAAGCAGCCTGGTTTATTTTCACAAATTCGATGACGAGGCATTATCTAGAATGGAATGAATGGTGTTTAATGCCCCTTTTTGCTACAGAGACACCACAGGCGGCGAACACTGATGATACATGAGATGAAATGATATATTGGGAAACGATTTTTTTTAAAGGAAGGAATCGTTTCAGGCCTAATTTTAAGGTACCTCCTCATGGTATTTGCCATTTATGAGGACTGAGGAAAATCTGGAATAAATGTCAGAGGGTCCTGGCGGGATTCGAACCCCAGACATCCCGCTCACGAGTCCGCGCGTTAATGACCTCGGCCACCCGGGGCGGTTACGTTTTCTAGAAAAATTATATTTTCTACTAACTAGACATTATTAAATATAACTAAATAATGTCAGATGCGTTGTTTTGCAAAGAAAAAATATACTCACTTAATATAACAGCATATAAGCTTACAAACTAAACTCAGCGCAGTTGTAGTAGAATCGATTTATTTTCACAGGTATGGAGAGGAAACTTCTGAAAAAAAAGAGAAAATATTTTCTTTTTATGAAAATTGTATTTTATAATCAAATAATGAGAAATAGAGAAATATAGTGTTGAGAGTATATATATATATATATATATATATATATATATATATATGAAATATGACATATCTCCTCTAACAAGATATATCATTTTAAACACAAGTAGTCAAAGTGCAATTTCAATGAGTTGTAAATTAACATAATTCACCAGAGCATCACAATGCCATTAATTGCATATAAAACAAACAAATTGGAATATTTAATGCTGCCAATACCTCTAAAATAGTTTCTTTATTTATTTACGAACTAAATCTATCACTTAAAAGAGCATGACTGAAAAGCTGTGCCAGATAGTAAATTCGTTTTTAAAATTTGATTTTTTTATATTTGGGTCCTTCAGGAACACAAATTTAATATAATTTAATATAATAAAACAGTTTACATATAACAATGTTACAGAATTACTGTAGTTCATATTATTAGTTGAATTTTTTGTCTTATAGGTCTTTTTAATTGCGCATATGTACCTGAGTTTTCATGTAATGTTTTGATTAAACACCTGGTGGTATTAACAATTGCAATAATTATTGCAATATTATTGACATGTGAAATTAAAATTTATTGAATAAAGCATTTGACATAAAGAACAAAATTGTTTACAATGTGTTGGTACAATTATTTCACTAAAATTACTGTAAATATGTAACGTAAATAGACAATAGGCTATTCAGAGAGAAAATGGATTTTCAGAGAATGGAGAAAATCAAGAATGGAAAGTAAAAAAAAATATATTTGTAGATGCAGCTACAGTACAAAAAATACCGTCGAAATAACATAATAAAGAATGTTTAAGTTTGTTTGGACTTGCTAAAATAATCCCAGGTCAAACATTTTCAAAACTGGCAAGTAGAGGAAAACCACAGAGAAATGGATGGATACCGCAAATAGTAGTGTAATAGGACGTGAAGTGACAGAGAACAAAAATATTTGGAGAAGCGTCAGCTATAGTTGAAAGAAAAACCGTAGTATGTAATGGTGAACATGCTCTGCTTATTAAAAGTGTATAAGAAGAAAATTGTTATAAAGCTCTATGAAATACACTTTTCTGACTTTTTTATAAATCAATTTAGAACCTAAGTAGCTCCTGATTGCACATTTTCTTATGTTACAAATGGATGCCCTACAACACATTATAAAAGTCATTTGGAATATAATGTTTAACAGAATAGTTGCATACTAATGAAGTGAATTTATTTTTTTGGAAAAAAAATTTAGTCTTCTCAAGAGGAATAACCTGTATGGGCGAAACGAGGAACATGACACGCTAGGGTATTTTCTTTTATGAAGTACCACACTATGTCAATGGTTCAATTGCTTTGGATTTTAACCATTTTACGGATAAAATTAAATTTCTAAATACCGGGTAAACTTTTTGCGGGCATTATGGTGCTACAAAACACCTTTGTATCTCTTTCTTTCGTACAGGTTGAACTCTTACAAAACAACATCTATTTCCTCCCTGATGGACTATTTAGGGAATTAGAAGTCCGAGTTTTCGTTAGCCCATAAGAAAGCCAGCAAGAAATGCACTCACTGTCTAATGAACGTGTCGTGGTGCGGCAGTAGCTGAAATCTGCTCGTGGTATGTAAACTGCCGGAGATGCCGAGCCACAATGGCACATCTCCAAGTCGCACCATCCCAGCGGAATACAGAACCTGAAACTTCTGTGCACGGAACTAACTTCCATGTTGGGGTTGTCTATCCCTGGACATTTTCTCTTATCAAGACAAATTGGCCAGGTTACAGAATTTTACTACCTTTCGTTCATTATCTGGAAAGTAAAGTTTAAAAAATTATTATTAATCATGTTGCTTGTGTGTGATTTTTAAATGAGAAATTCACCTAGCACAAAAAGAATTAAGTACTCAAGTTAATGCATTGTTGTCGTGCAATAGAAATCTCCAGGCGAAGAAATCTTCTTTTGGCCAGTTTTCTACTATAATGTTGCTCACATCTTAACAAAACGATAAACTATTTATTGAAATTGAGTAAAACATTTGTGCTTTAAGTTGATTTTGCGGTGGTAGTCGCGTGGTGTAGCAAGTAATTGATGTTTTGTGTTTAATATAACTCGAACTGCTTATGCTTTGCCAAAAGTTTTAAGAGAGAACATGAAGGTGGTTCTATACGTAAACCAACATTGACGATTATTTGAGGCTTATTAATAAAGTAATTTCATTTCTTGTACATCCAGTTTTCACATCAAAGTTGTATAACGTAATAAATCTTTGCAATTATTGGGTCTTATTTACAGAAAATGTTATACGAGATCAGGACAATAAAGAATGACTTTACTCATCCTCATAATTTTGATGATTTTTCTCAAGGTAGTCTTGTTGGAGTAGTGCACTTTCACACACAGCATTTCTGCCAGTCTTCAAAGACATGTTGCAAATCCTTCAGAATCCCCTTCACAGTCTTCACCACTGCTACTTATGATGGAAAATGATGTCCATGTAGGTGTTTCTTCAATTTACAAAAAGAAAATATCACTGGGCTTTTTATACTTCTGGACTATAGAGAGGGTGAGGTACATTGTTCACATTTGTTTTTATGAGATATTCAAAATTTGCGATGTGCGGCTATGCATTGTTGTGATGCAGATGCAGTAACTAGTTTGTTGTATAAAAATGTGGCCTTTTTACTGTTTTATGGCCTTCAAAGCAGTATATTGTTCCTTACCTATCACTTACATATTTATGTACTAAACATGTCTCAACTTGTACACCTATCTTAAACGAGAACCGGAAGGGACAACAATGAAATAGTACAATATGCATATTACACATTAAACTAAAATATTCTAAAATAAAAGTTTAGCGCGAGACATTATTCTGTAAAAATGATGATCTTTCTTAATTGAACAGCTCTCGTATTTAACCTCAACATTTATTTTCCTATTAAGTAGTAAATAGCTGTAGTTTTGCGGTTCTCTAAAGAATCTTGAAGTCATTGCTTTATTTGATGTTAATAAATCCAAAACAAATCAATGAATAAAATATTATAGTTCTTCCCTTTTTATTTCTAACATTTGGTAACATCAACTCGTTCTATCTCTTTCAGTTTTCGTATGTATGTACAAACTTAATAGTGTCAAAATTTAAATTCTAACTCGAGTATTACTGATTTATTTTTAAAAATGTTATTACTGCTTACAAATTATAAAATGAGTTAGTTAAAGAGATTCTTACCAGGAAGGTTATAAATTACAATATTATTGCAAAGAGCTTTCACAACATCGTTATTGAAAGCAACAAAAAATGGAGTAATACGTTGAAAAATATTTTTTCAGAATTAATTTTGACCTCATTAGAGATAACGGTTCAGTAAAATTCAGGTGCAAACACCTGCTTGCCTAAAATAAGGTGTGATTATGTATGTATAGCAAATAATACATTTTACAGCATAATTAATAAAATGACCAAAATAATACAATATTTTACCTCTTGTCAAACATTTAGTAATTTATACGTTTACAGAAAAACCCCTTAATTGCGTTCTGTGGGTGGGCAGTAGTAAGCTATGTAATTAGTGCTCAAGGCAGCCTGTTCTATTCTTTAACTTTAATTCTATGATTCTAATAAATCCGTTAATTTCCATTTTAAGTTTTCATATGTATTTTAATATGTTTAATTTCAGTCTCGCTGGGTAATATACTAATTAATATATGTCAATTTATCAAATTTGAGTATACAAAGATAAATAACATTTTACGCAATTACATTTGAAAACAAAACCAATAGTTCCCTAAAAATCAGCAAAGGCATAAAAGAATGTATTTTTCGTTCTAGTGCAACGAAGTATTAAATCGATTTTTCACCCTTCATTTTTATTACCATTTATTATAGCCGCAATAGTGTTAATTCACTTCCTTTTACTTACTTTTCCTTTAGATAGTATTATTTGTCATTTGCATCATTAAGACACTTCAACATACAAAGTGCGGAGTTTTATAAATATTAATTTTAATACAATGTACTTTTTAGAAATATATAGCATTAATTAGAGGCTTCACAAATGCACGAAATAGCTCAATTGAAGTAAACTAAGTTATATCTGGTACTCTAACTCAACTTGGTATTGCGGCTACTTAGTTTATCTTAAAAATGTATTAATATGACAGGAAGAAGACTTTGAATATACCATATAGGCAACATCTTCTGATAGTTCGTCAATCTTTATGTGCTGTCCATCATACTAATTTCTAGTTTTGTTTTTTCTTTCTAAGCAGTTTTAAAAGCTACTCTCTGCACATGATTTAAAAATTTATTCTTAAAATATTCTTGTAAAAATATAGCTCATAAACTTATGTTTCAATATTAAAGTTAAACAATGGTAAATCAAGCAAGTATATCTTTAGTTGTGAAAATTAATACGCACATCGCATGGTTATTTTCTGAGATGTACCCACCTATTCGGATTTCAAAGAAAATTAGCCCATAAAATTAAATTTACGTATAATGCTAGAAATCGTGAACACTTCAGTGATTTTCAATTCACCATCACATATGTTTGTGAATTATTTGTTAAAAAACAAGTTAATGTATGTTGCTTGTTGACATAACTGCAACCCCATCTTATTCTTCGCATTTCTTTCTTTTCTCTTTAAATTTAGTTACCAAGTTTCCTGTTTAAAATTTGACAATATAATTTATGATGCTTTTTTTTTCCTTTTACCTTTGGCATTTTATAGACATTGCTGTATCAACTTTATAGTTGAAAAGGTTATGGTTTCGTTATTCAATTACAATTTTATGATTTACATATACAATATATAGGTATATAGACAAAATCTTCATGGTAGACGTTTTTACTGCAAATGATATTGATGTATATTATTTTAGAGATTATATATCTTTTTATTAGACTTCTAAAGTTGCAATTTTATATGTATGCATAGTTAATTAGTATCGCATTGTATAATTACAGTATTCTGTGAATAAAAGTTTAGCTAAGCATAAGCAGCTACAGTAATTAAATCATCGTTATGTTTTGATAACAATAGCTTCAATGAAAATACTTTTTTTAAGTAATGTTCTCCATCTTTTGAGTAAAATATTAATAGTAGTAGAGAAACTTGGTAGAAAATTTAATGCAAAAAGATAAATAAATAAAAATAATACACAGTAATTATTGAGGAATAAAACACATTTTCAATAATGTAATATTAGACAACATAAAATCATTCTACAGTGTACAAAATTCCTGTAACAGATCACAGAGTTAATTAAGTTAAATTATGAACAAAATAACATATTTCTAATTTGCCAGATATTACTACTTAAGTTTAGAAATTTGTGTAGCGCTGATAAATAATAAGAGCAGCAGCGGAAGAAGCGGTTGAAACCATTGGATGGGTAAACCAGAGTGACAAGCTTTTTTTTTTTTTTATTTTAGCACTTCTCTTGTAAATATCGTGTGCTAAAACTGGTTTCTTGACAGCACGACTATCCACGTGGAGGAATCTTTGAGAAGTAGTGGAGTAACACGCTACTTGGGGTTGCCAGATTAAATAAATGAAGAATAGAAAACAAGTTTCTCATGTAAGAAGGTAACTGCCTCTTTAGGGTTAACCGATTTATACATTTATACGGTTAGCCTTAATAAACTGAGAGAAGAGTTTAAATATATATATTATTTAGGGACAAATATCCTCGTCGTTATCACAACAAAGTTATCACGACTGCTAAAAATATAATTTTCATGTTTTTATTGTGTTTGGAACGTATTCAAGTAGATGGAAATGTGACATTTATCTTCAGTCTCCTGAAATGCTATTTTTAATATATTCCGGTTATGCAGTTTGTAATTATATTTTAAGACATTTATGGACAGGATTAGTAATACTATATAGTTTATTACGTAAACTTGCTGTAAACATAGAGATAATGAATAATTCTTTAGTAGTCATTTAATTTATGTATAAATGATTTTATTATCATTAATAATAATAATAATAATAATTTTATTGTTCTATTTAATATTACTTCCTTATTATTTATTTCGTTCTAATTTATGTGTTAATTATTTATAAATTAAAATGCTTTGTGATGCATTTAACATCTGCAAATTTCAGGAGTTTGCTCTTTATGTAAGTTTAACTGTAATTCGTGAATAGGAAACTGAATTGGGTTTCACCATCATCGTCATTACTGAAGGAAATCGTTTTTACTAGATTATCTTCAGTAAAGCCTAGGTCAATGTAATTTAAGAAAAAACAAAGTTATATTAAATCGTTTAGAAATATTACAATATATGATGCCTGTCTGGTAATAAATTCAAATGTTCGCTGTTTTATTGGTAAATATACAAAATGTATAAAAACAATGTTTATATTTTAAATAGTCAACTTTACTACAAAATTTATAAAGTTAGATAGCAATTCAAACAAAAACTTTATCTAAAACTAGTCAGAAAGTAGTTGAACTTATATTATTACACTAAGTTTAATGAGATCGACAAGAATGTAATTAGAATATGGCTACCTGCAGTACCTGATATATTCCAGTATGGAAGACGCATCCTGACGAGGCTCTCAGCGCTAGCAATAGCCCCGAAATGAAATGGGCAAAAGCCGAGACGCGCAGTTCAACAGCCTCCGTAATGTCCCGTACTGAGGTCTGTTGTAAGCTGTTGAACAAACATTTATTTTAATATATTCTATAAAAATATGCAATTAATATAAACATTCCAAATAAGAAATCTTATTCTATTATATTCTAATTTTTTCTTCATTATTTTATGAGAAAACAGGTTAGAGTAATATACAAATAAATTGCTTATAAACGCTTAAAATCTATTCTAAATATATAATTTTAACTATATTGCTTCTGAAATGTTATACATGTTATTCTATTCATATGTTACAATATATTAAAACAGTAGTAGATCTATTAGCATTAAGCATTTGCTTCTAATATTTAAATTTTGTTACATAATTTTGTATCTGATGTGTATCCTTTAAAATGTTGTTCAATATAATTAAAATAAAACTGATAAGTTAATACAAATATTGCTATAAAATTGTCTTAAAATTTTATTAATTATAAAATCTAATTTTTTAGAATATTTTATTTTGATTTTCCTCGAATTTAACAAGTGTTAGGCTTAACACTTTGATTTATATATCCATCTCCTAAACATTTATATGTTAAATATAACAAAACATATAGTTAATAAAGAGTATAAGGACATGAAATTAAACAATTTTAAATAACATAAATATTCTTGTATTTATAGAATAACATAAGGTCTTTTCTAATTCATATCTGCTTGTGAATTGGAACGATTTTCATCAAATTTGAGGAACTGATGCTTTTGCTTTTGATGGGTAGTTAAAACAGTTTTGAACTTTATTTTGCATTACATTTGCAAGTTCTGAGGTAGCTAAAAAGTTTAAAAATTCTTTGAAGAAAACGTTCTGTCTTAAGAATTTTAAAACCTTCCTATCTTAATAAAACTAAAAGGTTATCAAATGTGTAAATTATATTAAAACATGTAGAAAATAAAAAGTGCAAATATAAACAAAATCATAACATATATTACTATATGCACTTTTCACAGTCATTACGAACACAATCGTAAATTTCACTTTTTTCTCTTGGCCTATCCTGAAAATGCAAACAAACAGCTTGGAAAAGTGTATACATGTATAATCCACATACATATTATTTTAATGCATATATAATACATGTATAATCCACATACATATTATTTTAATGCATATATTTAAATGAACCTTCTACTATCTCATCTGAAATTCCTCCTATACAACTCTATAGCTGTTATAAAGCTAGACTATGATATTGTTTATATACTACCATGGAGTGAAAAAAATATTTTGAGTGTTGGCGGTCGCTTCTAACTAGACAAGCGTTACCTCCACAGAGCACGCTGATATGCACGTAAAATAATGGTATCGTTATTAACCGTTTTCTTTATTTGCATTACTAAGCTCTACTTAACAGACCCCAGTCCTGGTTGAGGGATGAATGTATACATATCGTAAATTATTCTTAAATTAATGTTTCACTATACATCAACACATTGGCAATTAATGTTGTGCAAAATATCCAATAATGTAAACAGATCATTAGGTAAAGTGGGAACTCACAAGGTCAATCGCCTAGATACGGTTTTATTTTTCAGGAGATTTTCCTAATCTTGACAGTGAATGCCAGGTAGATTTGAGTGTTGTGTGCTCCGAGCTCATTTACGCACTCATTTAATAAAAAAGCATTCATTCATCGTCTCTTTAGATCTTTGTTGTTATGATTAACGCTAAACTGTTTAAAAAAAGAAAGAAAGAAAGAAAGAAAGAAAGAAAGAAAGAAAGAAAGAAAGAAAAGTAAAATGTGCCAAGCGATATTATTATATTGATACTGAATGGTAGATTTAAATTTAACTTAATGTTTAATTGTATCCATAGATAGCTGACAAGCAACGCGTGAATGTCTTGAAATTAATTTTGAGAATATCTTGAAAACATAATAAAGGTGTTAAAATTCTATACTATATATATTTTCTCAACAAAATCTTTTTAAACCCCTGTTATGCTCTCATAGACCCATCATAGGTCGTTTTAGGATAAAAAAGTGGAAGAATGAAGGAGGATTTGCTAGGTGGGTTGCATGGTTTGAATTTTTATAGTTTTTCCAAGGACTAATTGTTACAATGATGGTATTAATACGAAAATTGTTACATTTGAAAATAATGTAAAATATTATATAAACATCTCTTAGATAATGTTTAGATATTTTATTAAAATCGCGACATTGCAAAATATATACATAACGATAACTGTATATGAAAAGAATTACACACATAAGAATAATTCGTCCATAGAAATAGAGCACAATTTTCTAATGATGCGTACATTCATTTTTTGCAAATATTTATATTCAGGTGAAACTCTGGGGAGAAAAATATAGCAAAGTGTGAAATATTGCGCTCTCTATTGAATGTAATTTACTCGTAATTCTTGATATTAAAAGCTACGTTTGATTTATGGTTGAGAAAATGTTTTACCCATATGCTTAGTCTGAGAACATAAAACGCAGTGAAATACGTGTTTATTTAACGCTCTCTGTACCTCTCTTAAATCGCCATGACCATAGATTAATATTTGCGAATAACGAATACTCTTTGAGGTATATGAATGTTTCCACATTTTAAATAACATTTATCAAATTTTAAATTAGAAAGTTTTATCATTCTCTAAAAAATGTATTCCGTCATGTATAAATAAAGTAAAAACTCTTATAAGACTTAACTAAATGTAAACATTTAAAATGCAGTTGTATATGGGAAACTCTCAGGCAGTGTTTTCCATTCATGTCAAGTTGCCAGATGCTGAAATTCTCAATGCCAATATTACCTTGCTACTGCTTCGAATAAACACTTTTGAAAATATTCTAACTTAATAGTTTTGACTAAAAGAAAAATAAAGCGCAATTATTTTCACAAATATATGAGATTTATTTTATACATAATAACAAATTGAAATAAGTCATAATTTGCCTGTCAGCAATTAATTACCTTTCATTTATACCATGCACAGTAGCAAACACAGTGGCTCATTCTGAACTTTCTTTCTGTATGAACGAAACAACATTTATATCCTGCGTCTGTGATTGTGATCTACTAGGAGATGATTATGTCAATGAATCCTCAGAACAGCTTCTTAATGATGGTTTTACCGTGAGGAATAAAACTGCAAAAGAAAAATAATTATGATCAGAGTTAAAGTTAAGATAAAAATAATACAGAATGGTAAATAATTTAATAATAGTATTATTTACATTTCGAAATTAGGTAGCCCAAAACAAGTACTTTCCACTATCATGATTGAAAGAGAGAGAGAGAGAGATATTTGTTTTTCTTCTCTTTTTGAGAAGGCAATTTGATTTTTTGTCTCTTTAAAATAATATTATTTTACTTTTTATCCCTCAAATATTAATTTCGTACAGCACATTTTTAAGAAACACACACTCCTTACCTTAGATATTTTGCTTTTATCCCACATTATGTACATTTATTTTTTATGCATCACTAATATACGAAACGGAAATTTGATCATTTTTCATATTAGTGCAGTATAAATGCACTTTGGAAAATAATTTGGTATACACCGTTGTTACAGTGAGGCTATTTGAGTTACGGGCCACTTGAACACTGCTGCGGAAATTCAGCCGTCGCAATCGGAAAAATGGAGTTAAAGTCACCCTGTAAAATTAGAATTATTTTTCTGAAAGTATAAAATGACATTGTATTTAAAGCCGATAATCATATACACTAATCTGAGTTATAAGAGGTGTTGAAAATGATGTCTCTCAGGGGCAGTACATTGCCGAGCATCTGCGTAGAAAAATGTATTTTATCTATCTTTTCTTCTGTAAGAACACGGCGGCTCGAAACACGTTTCTTGGCATTAAAATGAGGAAGTTTCCCCACTACAAGACTATAATTATACTCTTATAGTGGTACAACTAAATAAGAACAATTAGCACACAATGACTGCATTGAGTAACTACGAGTATACAACCACTCACTGAAAAGCCGTCCTTAAACAACTACTAGCTGCTACCTGCAAATGTGTTATACCGTCTTGAAGAATGGCATCTCCCAGCATGCAGCCGAGCTCTGTCAGCACATAACTAAAATAACCTGACTGCATAAGATCTAAAAATGCAAATACATTTTGGTAATCACGTAATTAAAACTTATGGACCATTGTAATATAGAGGTACGCCTATATGCAAATATCTGATCAGCTTTTAAAATAATGTGGCATCTTATGCTTCAAATACTTCCTTTTGCAACTGATTGACAACATTGTTGAAAAGTACAGTGGTGGTTTTAAGCATAAATTATTTTTATCATAGTTGAGCTTCGAAACATTATCAAATTAATTTTTTTACATTTTAGGAGTAAATTCCTTCTATATATGGTTTTTTATAAAACGGATCTATGTTCTAAAAACATAAAAAATAATGCGATGAAAGATATAAAAAACCTATATGAAAATGTTAGATATAAAGAAAACAAAAGTTGTAATAACATCTGAAGGTCGGAAATTCTCTAGGTTAAATTTTAGGGAGGATACACAATATCGTTATAAAGTACTACTCGTACATACTTTGTTTTCAAACAAGGTGGCTTCAAAATCCCAGATCATGTCCTAAGTGTTCAGTTTAGACCAAGACGAAATAACTTTTGAAAACGTACTTAAAATTAAGACATACGTTCAGACTAAAACTTTATTGGATAGAAAATGCTGTAATTTAAATAATTTATTACATCGCTGAAATGCTGTGAGATGACTGGCAGGAATCACTTTCGCAACTATTAAATTATTAACTTTTTCGGTACGTACTTAAACAATTTTAAATTAAATGTAGTGAGTAAGATCCCTAAACTTCTGTAGATATTCATAAAAAATTTTTAATGACATAAACAGATAAACGCTATTTCTGAATGACAGCAATGTGCAAGAGTTCAGGACACTGTGTTCTACATTGCAATTAAGCTAAAACGACGCATTCGAAATCAGCATAAACTTTTAATTATTTTATTGTATAAACTAAGCAACAGGTGCCTTTAATATGTTTTGAGACTTTCTTTTATAGATAGATCTACCGTGAATAACATTGCTTTTAAAATATTTCTGTAATTTTCGTTTAAAATTATCTAAACACAATCGTTGACTTGGGTGATCTAGTGAGTACAGTCTATTACAAATTAGTGGAACATTTAATAAAAAACAATTTCATTAATTTTACGTCAAAATAAAGTCTGTTCTTAAGTACCACGAAATCAAAAGCTTTCCCTTGACCCATGTATTAACTCAGAAATTCCGCAGAATTCTTGAAGAGAGCTAATGGAAACCGTTTACAAAGAATAAAATTAAAGTCGCAAAAAGTTTACGTTTTCTTTCATTACATTGCTGTGATAACGGCTGCACATCTAATACATAATTACGTCATGGTAAATGGGCAGCACTCTTTAAAATGTTACACAATATTTATGTCAGAATTATTAAGTAATGATTTAAAATATCAACCGTAACACTATTTATACACACTTTTGTGAATTACACTAGAAAAAGGCCATTTATCCCTCGGGGGTTATTACAATCAATTATCGTTTCTACCTATTTCGTTACAACTCTTAAAATGTAACACAGCTGAGACGTATTGAATACTTATTTATTTACTTAATGTGGTAGAGCTAAGGACATTAAGCCTTCTCTTGCACTTTACTAATCTAAGAATAATTACCTAAGATTCATTGATAATAGGACTACAAGGATAATACACATATAAATCCATTAAAATATGAAAAACAAAGTAAATAAATGCATTATAAACCATGAATAATAAAAATATTAACACAATAATAACAACAATAGTACAAGCAGTAACAAAGACAATTCATACAGATATAAGCGTGTGTAAATCGTGATAATGGAAATAAATATGCTAGTAAAGGATAAAGAATGCAAACATTAACTTTATTATGAAGGTTATAAAAATAATGAGGACAATGATAATAGAATAATAAATTCTATAGCAAAATTCAACATATATATATATATATATATATATATAAATGAAGGTGATAAAAGTAAATATTGAGTATCGAAGGTAACGTTATAAAGCGCGTATACCACCTGGTTTAAATCTTACATATTAGTTGTTTTCTTCCCACACTCTCATATCTAGTTTCATCTGTTTCCATGCATAACGTTACCTTCGATACTCAATATTTACTTTTATCACCTTCACTTGTCTAGCTTCTTGCCATTAAAAAACCATGCATAACGTTACCTTCGATACTCAATATTTACTTTTATCACCTTCACTTGTCTAGCTTCTTGCCATTGAAGAACTCGCAGTAGTTCGAAGTATAGCAGTTTCAAGTGTGACTCTTTCTCTGTGTTTTATCTTTATCTACTTTTATTTTAGTGTTAATTTGTTACATTGTTAATAGTGTTTCTTTATTTTTATGTTTCATTAATATTATATATATATATATATATATATATATAAATGAATCTCAATTCTAAGGTATTCTTAATCCAGTAAGTTTATTTAACTTTTCTTCTGCATTTTCTTCTGTAAAAACACGAATAAAGGACAACTGTATTTGACGTTTTCAATTCTTTGCCGCAAGTAAAACCAATTTATTAATAAACAAAACTATTTATTTAATTATTTTTCTTAAATAAGTTTAAATTAAAGCTCCAAGATTTCAATAGTAGTTCTTACAACTGAATAATTCTATAACCTATCTATCTATTTCAATTCCATTATCTAATGTAATATAAGTCTAGAAAAATGCATAAACGAATGTATAATATAATAGCCGAATTAAATTTTTTTAAAAAAAGGAATTTTAAAAGTAAGTCTTTGAAAAGGTATGTTTAACTTTTTTCTAACCGAGTCAGGGATATTGAACATATTTGCATAAGGAACAACATAAACTGTGCAATCACTTATGCTAAATATAAACGAAAAGATTTACAAATCATTTTTATCAGAAGTTTTATAGTTGGAGAATATTTTCAGCCGTATATGTGACTAGGAAAACCGGCAAAGGAAGGCAACGGGAAGAGTCGTCTTGGCGCACCGTCACTACTACCCGTAAGCGTCGCATTCGTCGTCGGCACGCGTCTGAAAGATGCGTAACTTGTTTCACCGAACCTCCAGAATCGGCAGCAGGAGTCCCGCGGCACGAAACACTTGAAGGTTTCGAAATAGAATAGGAATTGTTGCAAAGCTCTCATTTTATTTTGTAAATTAACAACAAATTTGTAAGTACATAATTAGGGTATATTTTATATGTACATGAATATTTCTCTAGAAGTTAATGATGTATCAGAGCAACATCAAAAATTTTTATCCAATCAGCTAGTTTAATTATGCCATATTTTAATTTATGAATATTTTAAGAATATTTGGTGGTGTTTCCCAAAAAAAAAATGTTATTTCTAATGTGTCTTAAATAAGTTTGATTTATCTAAGTTTGATTATAGTTAAGCATTGTGTTCTAATCTCAATTATAATAATATTTTTCTTGTAAAAGCTGTGCTTCACAGAAATATTCAGATGCTGTTTCAAACAAGCACAATCACGTTCCATTTTAGTTCCACTTAGTGAAAAACTTAAGGCAAATATAAATGAGAAATTGAAAAATTAAACATCTGCAGAACCTGAGAAAAGTTTCATCTTTTAACATACTTGGCAAGTATATATAAAGGAATGCTCAAAAACAAAATTTTAAAATTTAAATGTTTACATAAATACGATCATAATCATGTACATAACTTTTATATATAGCATTAGTTTACGAAATAAATACAAATTGCACTTTTAGCAAAGTGTTTTCATCAACTCAAAAATAAATGTGTTTATTTATATAGGTTCATGTCATCCCATGCTGATCCACAAATGTGTTTGTGTTGCTTATTTTTTAACTAACCTCCTTGACACTGGTTAAATTTTTAGAATGATCATAGGATGGGAAAATGCACGGTAGCTTAAATTATATTTGGAATGCCAGCAAACAGAAGAACATTTTGTGTAATTTTACACCCTTAAGAATTGTAAAATTCCGGAGTAATTTTAAAACTCTTCGGAAGATTTAGGGATTAATAGAGAGCAAGGTGCTACAAACGTTGCGCTCCTTGAAATATTTCTTTGTGTGATGTGTATGCAATGCATGAAATAGACACAAAATTCATTTTTATTGTCTATATGATTCATTGTATATATTTTAGACTTTTCTAATTCTTAATAGCTGCACAGCATTTACTTGGCCTCCATGCTTCTCTCAATTTATTGTTATTTCAGATATTACTGAAAAATTTTATTAATAAACGAAGCTTCTCTATGTGTGTAAAATCAAAGAGAACTCAGTCAATTAACATCTGTGGCCTCAGGGTTCCTAAAATTCATAAATATTAATCAAGTCAACTACAAATTAAACAGAAAAAATTTAAAATAACACTAATACAAACTACTTAGAGCAAAGAAAACAAGGATATCAATTTAAAAAAAAGAGAGAATTCTGATGAAAAGAAAAAAAATGCTTGTTTACAATAAATTCTTCATTATTTTCAGAATGTTCTGTTTTGCTCTATTATATATTAAATAACGCTGATGGTATAAAAAGGTTAGTGAATCTTTGGTCTGGTACCATTAATAAATTAATTAACTTAAATAAATATTTTCACTATTACATCTTATATGTGCACACATTCATATAAGAAAAATTAATATTTTTAATTTATATAATTCTTGGCGTAGATTACATGTTAAATTTAATTTTTTAAGAAAAACTTTTGTTTTTCTGTCATTCATTTAATATTGCAGAAAATAATTAACTTCATAAAACGCTGAATCATTGAATGTGCTCACCGACACAGTTGGCAGAGGTCGTTTATTTCATTTATCATCATTGCCTACCACCTGTGGTGCCTCAGTAGTACAAACGTGAATTAAACACTATTAAAAATGAAAGGTGCTCGGTTTATTAAAAACTTATATTTCTAGTAGAATAATTTTGTTAGAGTTTATGTGTATATATATATATATATAAAACTTAGTTTCAGATTTTTTAAAAAGCTTATAGAAAAACACAAAAAATAGAATTTATTAAGCATTTATTATATAATTGCATTATTTAAATTTTTCTACAATTTTTTTTGCTTAATTTATTTTCTTAATGGTTAATGTATGCAATTGAAAACAATAAATGTGTTCTTACAGAGAAGAAAACAATTTTGAATATGCAAATATTTTAGATGTACGAAATGTATTACAGTTGCTAAGGCATAAGGGTAATGTTGACATATTATTTAATACAATATTATAGTTTTCAAATTCAATGAGTTCGGAAAGTAATATTATCTACGGTAATTTTACACTATACTGACTTCCTGTGTTCCAATAAATAGCTTATTTCTTATAAAGGTAATTTTTGTACTTAAAAGAATAATTAATAATATATTATTTTCATTCAGTCAAAAGAGCAATATTTTTTGGAGCAAGAAATTAAAAATTGTTCAGAAATGTGAAGGAATATTAAATAAGTTGTAGATATTTGCTAGTGAAACATGCAGTTTTGTAATTCTTTTTATGATATAATTTAGTAGGATAGAAGAACTTCAAAGCATTACACATATAAAAGAAAATTTTGTTATATTTTTCTTGACTTGTTAATATATTTATTTCCGAACATATGCATTCGTGTTAGCAATGAAAATATTCAACCAATCCATACCTGTTACAGAAAAAACTGAAATTTAAGCTTTTTGGCTCACTGGAGAGCTGCAGATTTTAAGTATTTCACATAAAATTGGTATAAGCGACAACGATAATATTATTTCTGTATTTGTATTTGAGCTTTTGCATTTATTAACGGTTTCATTATATTTAAAAGTGCTGGTTATCTCATATACAAATGAAAACGCTCTCTGGATATATTGCTGAATTTCTCTAGTATAGCTAATTTCTCATTAAATTGCTCTAGAAAATATTAATGACTTTGAATATTATTTGTTAATTTCGTTTCACTTAAACTGAGCTTTAATTACCAGTTGTTGGCGCTGGCACTTTTTATTTCCATTTATTTATTTGTTGTCGCTTTGACTACATTGGTCTCCTCAGGACGTAAATGCTGTAAGTGTTAGTATGTAGTCATGAATGAATTGAAATAAATTAATGGTGGCGCAAATCCTCTCACAGTCATTGGTGTGGCGCCTTAAAGCTATCTGGCATTTACCTTCTCAGGATAAGGTAAATCTCCGAAAAGCCTTACCCAGACAGCTTGATCTGACCGGGATTTAAACCCAGGACCTCCGGATTAGTATTCTCAAACGCTGCCAATATACCGCGGAGGCAGTCTTATATAATTATTCTGGCTGCATTTTACTGGCATCCCATATAGTCGTGCCAAGCCCAAAGCTTTGATTTAAATATTTGTTCTAATATCCTTAAAAACCTTTCATTAGAATGTATCCCTCCTCTCTTCGGAGATCAAGGAGCCTGGCGTCATATAGTTAAAATTCACAGCAAGAAAATTTGGATAGAGCATGCACATGATTCTTATTCTAATATTATTTTATTGTCAACTAACGCTAAGATGAAAGTGAAAAATAATATGCTAATTAAAGCTACTAATATTCTGATTTCTCGTAGCGCGAATGTATAATTGTATTTAGAATTAGCTGTTTTTTTTTCTCCTTCTCTTCTCATTGTTAAAAATTTTTATCATCAGAGTTAAAAACCTATTTACAATGTGAATTTAGAAAAAAAAACAAATAATAACCAAATACAGCATGTATATTATACAACATAATTTGAAAGGAATTTTGAGTGCATTATTTTTCGTCTGCGTATTTGGTTAAGTTGCACAATTACCGTGAAATTATATTGCACTCTATATGTTGTAACTCAACGGTTTAAGCAACAAGACTAGTGGCATAGCAAAACATAATCAATATGGTGTCATCTCGATAAAGTATGAGCCATAAGGGACATTCAAAGGAAAATAATACATTATCAATAGAACAGCATAAGTAAAGTTTCAAACAGCGTTTTTTTTTAACATTGAACGAGCTAATTGAAGCAATGTATATTTTTATTAAATAATTTACTCTCACATTGGGTGGGTTTCATATATTGCAAATTGAACCATAAGAACTTGCCAAAACCTGTCTATAGCATCATTTGTCTAAAGAGTCCAAAAATGGCAATTCCAGCCTAGTACTTATTATAAATCTCTTATGACTGTGTCTTTTATTATCTTAGAGCGGATGTGATAATTTCACAATGTACGATATCGCTGATTTGGAAAAAGTATATATTGAGTTAAATATCATCTATAATACGACATATAAAAAATAACTTAAATTCTTGAAACATTTCCGTGCATATCAATGAAACACAGTACTTGAATTAACTCCTTAACAAGTCTGTTTTGAAAGAGGCATAGTCCTTGAACCGGAGTACAACTAAACGAGTGTGCAACTGTTTATTGCAATTGCAGGCAACGTTATCTTGGCTAGACATCAGCTTGACCGTTTTCAATGACCTCCAACTACCTCTCTCGAGCAACCACTTCGCATTCCCAGACAGGATACTTTCGAGACAGAGTAAATAATGAAAATCTGGACATGCCAGGTCCTGGCGAGAGGTCACGGAAGTAAAATAACAACTTTCTCGGTTCTCCAGAACTTAAAACCGTCGACACAGTTGCCTTAGACGGTTGAATTTCCAGTTATATTTCTTTAGAGAGAAATAATGATTACCACAGGCCATGTAACTGGGAATTGCTCAATAATTTAGTAAATCAAAGACCTCATCTGATTGGATCAAATGTCTGAACTAGTCTGTTTCATGAATGCACTTAAAATTTAAAGCAGATGATAATGAAACTTAATGTTGAAAATTCAAATAGCGAGATAAGGATATAAAGAGCAGAGCTACAAATTTACTTGGTGAATTCGTCTGTTTTAAATTCATATAGAAATAATCTGCCTTTTTTTTCAAAGTATTCAATTTGTTTCTGGAACCAACATTGCCTTTTCGATTATCATAATTACAAAAATCATCTCTCATGATTTTGTGTCTTCGAGTTTTTCAACAAAAGTTAACGGAAGCGTGATAGAACTGTGATGAAATTGTTGTTGAACTTGCACATATCATGAAGAGAATATTCTCGTCTCTACTTCTTGATTGCATTCTTCAGTTTATGCTCTGTGGGCAGATATTCTAGATTGTAAGGTATGTATCAACCTTTGTAATATCTGAATATTAAAAGGCTGTAGTGATAATCTATTTTGATATTGTTTCGGATCGAAAAAAATACTGTAGATGTTGAGTTACGATGTTTCCGATAGAATAATGCTTCCTTTGTACTAAAAGTTCAGTGGTAGATCCATTGTTTATTACCTCTTCTAAGTCTTACAAGAAAATCTTTGGGCCCTTGTCATATAGCGCAAAAGCGTTCTACACCCTAACATTGAGATAAAGTCAGTACTCTAAGAATTCCTGGCTGAACAAATAATCATTCATGAGGTCTAATGCTAATGTTTTCGTTAATGAAACTGCATGATATGCGCTGTTTATTGTATTGCAAGTCGCTGGTTCGCTAAATTTTGCACCAGTTAGTATTGAAATAGAAAATTTCGCCATACTCTGCAATCTTACGACCATGAGTACATTTCTTTCCTTTGCAAAATCTGGGCCGAGGGATATGAAATCGGCACTACAATTTAATAATTTTCTTAATTATTATGCAGATTAAGTGAAGGCATAGTCATTATTATAAAAGGTATTTTTGTCTGTAACATAAAAAATATATTCGTTCTATTTACAGTGTGAATTTTCTAAAAAAAAAAATAAATAAAATAAATCTTTAGGCAAGTAGATTGCTTTAGTGGTACTACTTGTATTATTTGGATTTTACATTATTATGTTGCTTTTTATAGTTATCTACAGCTATGCTATACTTGGCAAAATAGCGCCTTCATAGGATGTTAAATAATTAGAGAAATAGAACAATGGCAATTTTCTGTTGCTAGGATATATTAAATATGCTAATGCGAGCATTTGTAACTACTTAATGTTCATACCTAAGCTTTAAACACCCGCTCCCAGCTTATTCGCTGGCTAGGATTAATAGAGAACTTTAATTCCAAATAAATGAACTAAAATTCTAAACTGTAAATATATTTGTACAGCACTTTTGCTTCAAAATAAAGCAGCCTGGTTAACTGCCTATTTAAAACAAACTTAATTTAAACAAAAAATAAATAATACATTAAAGGGGAGATTTAACACAAATGTTGATTACATTTTAAGTTTCTCCCCTCACCTCCAACTATCTCCATTTTGAAATTGAAAATGGCCCCCCTAACTTATGATACTTAATTTTTAATTAGTATGACTTAAAAATTTAATAGTATGCAATTGCTATTTCATCTTTAGTTTTATATCGTTGCTAGGTAACCTGGTTGTTGTATTTTTTATTTTGGACAGAATAAAAATGTAGTTATTGGATGAAGATTTACTTTGGTAATATTGCAGTAAAAGTCTTTTTCGGATCTCCTTACTATTCTCATTAAGTTCTTTCTTGTAGGGTGTACACTACGTTCAAAAAATGTATTACCTGAACACAGCTATTACATTAAATGGTTAATATTTTTTTAGATTTGCTCTCCCTATTTATAAAAACAATAATATTGGAGAGACAACGGTATGAAACAAAAAATGAAATAACAATTTCTTCTTTAAAAGTAAGTCATTTATAATATAAAGGTATGTTTGAAATTTCAATGTTGGGGTGAGGGAGAGAAAATGAAAAGTTATGTTGGATATTTTCTGATTACTTCATTTAAATATTATAATAGACGTTTGTTGGACTGGCCGAAAACGTAATCAATGTTGTCTTTAAATTTTTCCTTCAAAATTTAAATTTACTTCTTTTTTCATTAATTTAAATTTATTTTAAATATCTAGTTATTTAGACTAGTAAGTTTTGAAATGAAAATTGTGTATATTGGTTAGTATATATGTATTTATAATGAATTTGGGAAAATAATGCCAAATTAGCGTATTTTTACTGTATGCTAAAGAAACAGAATACGATTGGTCAACTTTTCACTTCGGTATAGGAACAAACATACTAATTTTGTTCCTTTACTAGCAAATAAGTTTTACTTCGTGATACTTAGAATGAAATACCTGCATCCGCTTTTCTACATTCCTGAACATGACAGTTACCACTATTCTTATAATGTGAAGCTTAACAATGGTTCAGATATCAATACATAGTGGACAATTTCTTGCCTGACACGCTTTACAACAAACAGGGAGAGGTACAGTTCGGGGGGTGCCGGGGTTAGAGGCTTCAACCTTCCAAACTCATGGCCGGCAACAAGAAGAAGCAACTACTCCAGGAACCGGATCAAGGACCTAGAACTTGGGTGGATTCCGAAAACTGACCTAGGACATGACACCTGACCGACCGGTATCATGACCAAGTTTGCGGTGCGTTGTGAAAGTCCTACAAACTTACTTGTACGGTGGGAACGCTACCACTTGTTACAATTCTATACACTTTTAGAACAAATAACGATTTAAAAAGAATTATATCTTTTAATAGTGCCTATTCTCTGTCTGGGATAAAAAAAAGTTTCTACTATATTAGCTAAATGCTGCGATACTAACACAATCCTTATATTATTCAAAAAATGTTAACGCTACCTACTCATGATATTTATTTAAATTTCTTTTAATTATTTTTTAAATTATCACCTGAAATATTGCTATATATTAACTATCTTACATTAATTGAAATCCAGTTATTTTCATAACATTAAAAAATGTAATTTCAATAATAAAATTGCAACTAAAATAGAGCTTTAAGAATTAATCTAAAATTATAAACGTTTCTTTATTAATGAAATATATTATGTTTATTTCATCTGAATTAAAGGCCTATTTATAAGTAGAGGAAATAAATTTCTTAATAGAGTTTTATTCCAGGCACTACATTATCTAAGTGGTTATTAGGGCTTGAATTCTGGGGCTTTACTGTTTAAATAGTGTGATAAGAGTGAACACCCCTGCTGAAATTTTTCAAATTAATAACCGTTTGCCAAATTTACAACATTATAATATTTATAACAATTCATTTTATAAATTACTATATTTCTTATCCTATTCTATTTGGTAGTTTCTTCATATGATCTCAATGAGCAGCACCAATTTTAAATGTAAAAATAGTAATGGTATGTAGGTAAATAAGCACATGCAATCATCTAAACTTGAATTAGTAATCCAGAACACATTTAAATAAAGTACTATATTTATAAAAGTAAAATGTCACTATTTTTAATTTTTTGTGTCATTTTCTTGCGTGATTAACGTAGTTTAGTTCAAATTTTAGTGTAATTAAAATAGTCTGAATTTTATTGCTTTACAATAAGTAAATATCTATGAATTACATTAACTTTAATTTTTAAGATATCTAAATGTATTTTTAAAAACGTTATTACAACTTTTCAATATGAATGGATTATGGAGTAGTAACATTTATAAGATTAAAACACTGTAATATTGAATTATGAATCTGTGCATATCTCAAATAACATTTAACTAATAGTTCCTAAAATAAAATCCTTCACTATTTTCTTCAGAAATATTTTTGGTGTTGTTTAAGAGTAACTTACATGCCAAATCAAATAATTGGTTGTAACTGTTTGCGTTATAATTCGTGTTATGGGAAAAGTAATGATTTTAACTTAATGCTTTCCCACGTACAACTTATAATGCGTTTAAAAAGTATAGATTGAATAAATAACGTGCTTTACATATTGTATTCCAATTGTGGACATTGAGAGCTATTCATAAATAATATTGCGAAAGAAATGTACTACCATAGACATTATTGTGTGATTATAAATTACATCTCCAAATATGTTCGTAAAGAATGAAAACGAAGGAATTATTCATTTTCAGTAAGAGCAAAAGAAATAAATCTGCTAGCTATCCGGATAAAGATGAAAAATATGTAAGTTAGTGGCAACTTTCACTTTTTTTTTTAATGGTGTTTAACACCCGTTTTTACTTCTGAGGCACCACAGGCGGTGAACGCTGGTGATATGTAAGATGAAATGATAAATTGGGAAAGGATTTTTAAGGAAGGAAACGTTCCTAAGCATAGTCAATTTCACATTGACTTTAGGTGACAATGCATTAACTTTTTTGTTCTTGTCATATATTTTATTAAACACATGTATTGTGTTACTCATATATAACCCTATATATTTCATGTCATTAAATTCACACAGATAAAACAGCAATGTGGCGAACTGAAGGTGATTAGGAAGTATTTTTTCATATTAACATTTATATGTTTACCCAATATTTAAAGAAAACTTTAATTATCAATTAATTTTAATATCTCTTAAAATCAGAATATTAGAAATACAAAGAATAAATCTTACCCATGTCCGCAGCTGAATACAAGCCGTGCAATCGTCGGCTCCTTCGATAGACAAATTCCCTTTACATTTCTATTGGTCCAACTTTAATCAACATATGCCCCATATTGGATTTATTTCATGATAAACTCCAACCCTTTGTTATGGAGTCTGGAGTTTCTCACATTGTTTAATGAAAGTTCCATCCACTCGCAACAGCTGCCAATTTCGGTCCTGACATTTTCTTTAAGTTCCTCTATAACAGGTATTTATATAAAAGCGTTTAACGTTCCGCCAACTGCCATGGTTTTTCGAGGCGATAAATTAATTGGATAAAGCGATGATGCCCTTAGCTTATAGTGTATTGTAGTATTAACCTTCTCAGGATAAGGGAAAAAAAAAAAAAAACCCCTTACCCAGGCACTATAATCCAACAGACAATCGGTCCCTCCTATTGCTAAATAGACGTGTCTACTTACTACCTGAGCTAAGGCGATGGGGTCTACACAACTAGACAAATAAACAACACTCCAACTGCCTGTCCTCTTCAAGGAAAGCAAATATTTGTGATACAGTGCTTATTTTGTGCGTTTATATCAGATTGGTGCCGTCAAATAAATTGTTGTATTATAGATGGTGTATCTTTTAATTATGAGCTCCAAAGATTTGTTGATTCACTGAGGTTTTCTTTAGTTGCATGACCCAGAAGATAGAGGACTAATTTTGAGAAAATCTAATATTCAGTCTCGATAAAATAACATTATTATTTATTTATTTAATCTACAAATACAATCGAGCCCTGTTCTACCTTAAGACATGTTAGCGCTAGAGTTTTACACAATAATACAGAATATTAATAATAGTATGAACTTATGATGTAATAAAATTAAATAATATAAAATTATTTTACATTTTAGTTTACAGCGTTTTACAAATATGAACTATAATTTTCTCAAAAGTTATAGTGCAACAATGCTTATGAAATACATAATCAGTATTTGGGTGTAATTTACGTTACAATGTTGAAGATGTCGAATAAAAATATATGTTGGTGCAGATCACAGTTGGGGAGTAGATGAGATCCCGGTTCTTTAGATGTTTCACATCTACACATAGTCATTTTGGTATAGAATACACAGTTTTTATATAGCTTTTCAATTTTCCATAATCCTATGAAACTGAGCCAATACATATCCGGGTTTTAAGAACTTTGTGTTCAATCGATGTAGGACAGTGGGGAAGAAGAAATCCTTGGTGAAAGTTTCTTTTGCATTGCTTGTTCATGTTGCTGGTTTTTGATGTCCGTTAAGGGTGGAATTTAGGTATTTAATGGAGCATATTAAAAATAGCATTTTCAGGTAATGAAAAGATACTTAAATGAAAATAAATATAATTAAATTGTGACTATGTGAACTCAAATACTAAGGATGAGAACTGAATTATGACTTGGTCTCAGAAGACATGCATAAATAGTTGAACACATCTTGCTAACTATTTTGTTGATTAATAAGATAGTGTTATGATAAAAATTGTGACTAGATGCACTTATTATGGTTAACATAGGCGTAAAATGAAAGTTGATAAACACATAAAGATAATTTCTGAGCAAAAAAAAAAAGTTTTCCCGAAGTCTGAAAAAGGCAGGAATTGCTGTTTCCCAAAACAATGTTGTCAGAATAATTGTAAGAAGGATTTTAAAAAAATGTCATTTTATTGCTTCTGCATTTTCTGATCCAAACTTTGAGAGAGAAGAGCATTCGGTCTAAGAATAACACCCAAATAGCTAGTGCTAATCCGTCAAACCACAAAATCATGGCAAAAGCAGCATCGGTTACTATCATCTGAACACAATTTGAAAATAACCTGAATTTTATACCACATAGAAAAGGATTATTCGTTTTTATGTCCATCCCATTTAAAAAAAGAGATAGATAACGCTATGAAATTCTACGAACCCAATGGTTCAGGTGACAAAACTGAATTCATAGTCCCACCGAATGAAGCAGATGCATGTATTGATTGTTAAAGGAATTCGGAAGTTCTGCTATACTCAACCAGAACAATAAACACAGATCATGAATGCCTCAAATGCTTATCGTCATAGGAATTTATGATTGTCGGACGAATACTAGGAAAGGAACTCCGCCAATAAAATTAGAGCCATAAGAGTCTAAGCCCAATGCTGCCTATTGCACAGGTCTGCGTTTCAAAAATGTTCCTGAGGTCTACGGTGATATATTATATTTAGTGAATCTGAATTCGTAATTTATAACTTACATTGGTTAGTCAGATCAAGATGTTATAAGATGTTCAGTTTTTTGAGCGTTAATATATATTATAAATATATATCGTATATAGTTATGATACTATAATGTTTATATTCACAAAGCGAATTTACATTCACATCAGATGCACATTGAACGTATGACATATACTTTCACATGTACAGTTAATGTGGAAGAAATACTTTTTTTCAGACCATGAGAATTAGTTTGTGGTTGAGACAATGAAAATCACGCTTGAGGCATCGTCCATAGCTGGTAACTCCATAAGAAGAAAAGTTGGTCTATTGCCAACGCATTTAACAAAGAAACTAGAGCTCTGGGTTTACTGAGTCAGATATTTACACGCATAATTGAAGCAAATCTAAATTAACGTAGTTTCAAGGATCCTCAGCTCAGAATGCTTATGAAAGAGTTAAATGTGATGAGAGTAAGAAGAATTAATGAGGAGAATACCTGGCTTGCATCGAAGTTTGTTATCAAGGACTTTTTGGGCTGCCATAAAACCGGTAGTGCGAATATGCTGTTCAACTTCTACTGAGCTTTCAGGCTCTTGCTGCATTTAGATTTTCCTGAAAACTGTGAGGATAACAGAAAGGTGCAAGAGGAATGTGAACATTCTTGGAGACCATTGCTGGTGCCTCAAGAGAGATGTCCCAGAGTCAAAACACTTACGAAAGTCTTTGAAACGTTTTTCCTCCCTTATTAATGGTGTTTGTAGTCTTCGGTGCCATGTACGCACACGGTGTCTCATTTTTTTCAAGCTGTATCCTCATTTACTTTCATGACACATTGATTGCAGCTTGCACGGGTTTTAGGGATGGACTAAATTAGAAGTTAATGCGCGTTATTTTCCTTTTAATTTCCTCTCTAATATTTTCTTTATTGAATAAGTTATAAAATTACAATTTAATCAATGCATACAATTTATTAATGCATGTTCATTTTCTGCTGCATTTGTTTACCAATATTAAGTATAGTTTATTTTATCTATTAGTTATTCTTACATGGTGACTTTAGGTCAGTTTAGGTAGGTAAAGTATTTAAACAATGACATTTAGTATAAAAATAATAATTTTCAAAGTAAATAAATGTACGAAGTATCTGTTGCATATTCTCAATAGTCAGATATTGATGGCTATTAAAATCACCTTCTGCTTTACAAAATTCTTACTGCGGAAATGTGGGTTTCCTATTCTAGAGATTAATTTGTGATTTTGAGACTTCATGTAAATATTACACTTCATGCAAACCTAAGTTCACTTTGAAGTCATAATCAACATATTTTCATAACTATAATTTATTTTTAAATATCGTCTTAAAATGAGAGAAATATAATTTGACTTGACTGAATAAAACGAGTTATATTTTTAAATCAGCATGCACCAATTATGAAATAACAGCTATAAAAATTTGACCGAAAAATTATGCACCATTGTTACATAATTAATATTTTGAAATTATATGTGAAAACAAATTTTTAATATTTACCTTGGTGAAATTACAACAGCTATCATGACAGAGGCATAAAGTTTATCATGAGGGCAAGAAAAAAAAGTATTTGCTTCAGCAAAGAAGATGTATCTATCAAATCATCTAGTGGAAGCTTCGTGGGTTTCTTTGGCTTAACTTTTCTAAAACAGCTAAATTACAACAGCTATCATGACAGAGGCATAAAGTTTATCATGAGGGCAAGAAAAAAAAGTATTTGCTTCAGCAAAGAAGATGTATCTATCAAATCATCTAGTGGAAGCTTCGTGGGTTTCTTTGGCTTAACTTTTCTAAAACAGGAACTTTCATCTAAAGATGACTACATTTACAGGCGTTTGAATCTTCCTGCAAAAAGTGTGTTTTAAAGTAACTAATGAAATGTGCAAATGATGTTCCAATCGCGTAATTATATCGCGTAATGTAGAAAAATGGATAGCACATTGAGTAGAAGAAAGCAATCTGAAATAGCTTCCAATAAATTAAAATAATTTTTAATGTGAGTCACTATTAACTTTCCACTACCTGTCAAAATTAGCGTGAAATATTACGTTTTAACGTTCTGACCTCTGCAATAGGTACATCAAAGGTGGTTATAACCCCTATCTTGAAATGCTGGTATCGTAATAGATTTATGGTAGCTCTCATAAAATCGGCTTATGTCTTTCTTTTGTGTACTATAAACATTGACTGAGAGTAAAGAATTACGATCTTTTATCTCTTGGTAACAGACTTGTTGTATTGTCAATGACAAGTAATGGAGAATATTTATAGGAAATAAGAAAGGTTTTTGAACTTTTGGCACTTCTAGTGCACAATCCCAATTTTATGTATAGAAATTACAATGGCAGTTGTAATGAGACAATTCACTCTAAAGAAATACTGCATTGTAATGACTTTTCAATCAAGAAAAAAGGGCATACTGAACCTTCTCTAGCATTCGTTAGTGCTTCTGTCTCTTTATTCTAGATTCATTGTTTTTGTAATTTGTTAATATGTCTACCAGCGAACCTTTTAAGTCAGGTTCCTTAATTACAAACTGGAAATATTAGTCACAGAAAACTAAAATGAAATTTAATGAAGCAAAAACTGTTTTGCAGCGTGCACTAATTTTCTGAATACATTTTATTAGCTTTCTTTTGTTTAAAATAGTACTAAACATTTTATACTCATATGAATATTCAATGTAATGAAACATGAAATATTTATATTCTTACTGCATATATTTTGCTTCATAACTCACTTTTCTGGTTTGAATTAATCACATAATACGTTAACTGTAAGCAATTAAATATAATATTATGAGAAAGACATGTCACGTTATCATGCATGTACAATAATCATTGCTAATTTTTACTGTTTTTCATAAATAGTTAATGTTACGATCTTTGTTTACGTTACTCAAATGTTTATATAAAGTACATTCCACTCACAAATAAGCTGTTTTATAGTTTTATAGTCTAAGAATTTATGGTTTTTAAAGACAGTAAACTCAAATGTTAATTTATATCAAACATTTCAACAAAATAAACATGGTATTGAATACAAACATACACCATTTCAAATAATTAAAAAATAAGTACTACGTTTTATTACTGAAGGAATTTCTTCACCTCCATGGTTCATTTAGTTACAACATCCATCCAAAGTCAGGAGCAAAGAGGTATGGCGTACTTGGAATTCCGCTAGGTTTAAGCTGCCTAATTCGAAATTTTAACTGGTGTGTTTTGCTTATAAAACAAATGTCTATCCCAGGATTTATTCATTCTTCATAATTACCAAAAAAACCAATCTACATATAACTTGTTTATATTTATTATTCTCATAACAGTTATAAAGTTGTTTGGATTTTAAAGAAAAAATAAATATCATACATTTTTACTTACTTTTGATTTTATTTTACATACCTATTTAGTTGCTGTCATTGCCGTTTAATTAGCACAAAAACCTTTTGCGAAATTAATTTACGAAAAAATAAAAATATTTATCCAATTATTTTCAACCAAGCCATGCTATTAATATATAATGACAGAGCTCAAAAAGTAACGTTGTAATATATCCTATTTATAAAATACCAAGTTTCATCCATAATATAAAGTGCATTGATAGTTCACTTACAAATGTCCATTAATAAGTACAGCGAACATATAAAATGTTAAAATTGCTATTATTTGCTTGAAATGTCATTAATTTTTTAAATTAACCTTTATTAGTATTTTCAGGCAATAAATGTAACGAGTTTCCTAAAGGCGGTGTTTTGTATAGAACTACAAATCGATAACCAACATGTGTGTGAAACAGGATCTCTCCTGTACCTCTCTCGGCAGATCTATGACGCTGCTTATTTTTCGAAATCTGCCCACCAGAGAGTGCTGCCAATGCACTTCTGACTAGAGTAGGTAGATTAGTACTCTGGTGCATACTTCCACTCACCATATTTGAGCCTCTCAGGTAATATGCTACAAGCGAATTCTTATTTGTTAAAATTGACGTGTCTTGGTATTAACTAAATCTGCCAACTTAAACAGTAACGCACTCGTGCATTTTCATATTTTTATATTAATATTAATTATACAGAATTTGAAAGCCTTCCTTTTGCAAAGCCCTTATTGAAACTCAAAGTAAAATAAATAATTTCTTACCTATATGTAACATTTTAGAGCATAGTGGAAGTTTTGGGGGTGGGTGCATATTATTATATACATATTTTGCTGATGTAACTTTCAAACCAAGTGCTCTTGAGTTTAAATCTCCGAGTGATAGGTTATGGACTATAACCTGTAGATTTTTATTTAACATAGAAAAAAAAGTCCTTCAAGGTTAGGCATTAATGAACTGCAAATTAGTAAATATCTATAAATCATTTAACGTAGATGAATTTTACAGTCCCTGTTTGCAATATTTAATATCTCTCTAAAAACCATATACATATTATTTTAAAAATATACAAGGAGGATTTAGTGGGAGAGAATTTCTAGGAATATCACACATGATGATGACCACAACAAGTATCAGAAATAATTTCCTTGACTTCTGGAAATATTAGAGAATGATGTATTTAATTCAGGGTTTTTATAAGAAGAGCCTTTTCGAAGTGTACATAAAAACTATGGTAATTGTAAATAATTATAGTAATTCTCAAATCCATTTGAACTATATTTTGCTAGGTCTTATTTTTTTGAAGCTTCAAACAGCTTCATTGACCTTCCAAGGATTTTTGTTGGAAGAAAACTTATTGTACGTATATAAATATATATTTTTAGTACAGCCTTTATTTTCTTGTAATTTTTATTTAGCAAATCGTTTCTTGTGATGCAATTTATTTTATTTTATTGAAAGTTTTTATTAAGTTCACAAAGTGCTTTCTACATTTTTCATATTCTAATGATTCTTACGTAGGTATATCATGCCGGAAAAAAAATCAGGCATATTAAATGTTTTATTAAAAGTACGTTGTAGAGGTCATTTAAGAACTCATCATGGGGAATATTTCATAAAGTTGAATGCTTAAGCTATAAATTAAGCTTTTGTTTCGTTCAAAGGAGGTTAGCTAACTTCATGAAAAACATTTTCAGATTGTTTTAATTTTGTTATCTGGGAAATTTTGTGGCATTTTGTAGAGCTTCAAATATCCAAACGTACTTAATATATAAGACTAACTAATTAATAATAATAAAATATATCATAATGACAAAATTATTATTACTACCATCATAATTACTTGAACAGCCAAATACTTTTTTTAAAAAAATGCGTGTATACAGAATTGAAATTATGCAATAAGCTTTGAAGAAACTGAAGAAAGGGATATTAATGAAATAAAAAGTATATATAAAGCATAAAGATAGTTCCAAAACACCATTTATATGCATGTTAAATATTTTAAATTAAAAATATACAGGTTACTAGAGTGGTACCTATGGGTTTTGGAACTATCGTTTATTTCTACATATTGTTTATTTGAATAAGTTTCATACAATAATATTCTCACATACAGCCATAGAATGTACAAGTATTTTTTGCCTAAAACAGTTTGGCAGCAAACATAAGAATAATAAAATTCATTAATTACAGCAAATTCATTAATAAACAGTATGCTTAGTGTTCACATAAATAAATAAATAAGTTAAAAGGTTTTCAAGATAAAGTTTTCGATAACAACTTACAGATATAAATCTTAAATAAATAAATAAATGTATGGTATTAATTCCTAGGAGCAATGTGATATATTCTATTTTTGGTTACTGTTAAAATTAGTGAAACACCCGTTTTATTTGAATTTTGTTTCATGCACTCTTTACAATTTTAAATATTAGTTAAACAATTACATACATATTCACTATTTCTATTATATTTCTATTTCTATTAATATTATAAAAACAATATTGGCTGAAGGAATGTTAAGAAATGGGAACAAGAGAACAAGAGCTGCATTGAAAGAAGAAATAAACGAATAAAAGCAATAATCATCTTAATTTTGGATTGCAGATTAGGTCGTTTTTTAAGGTTTTGTTTATGTGATATCTTCAGGCTAAACGAAACATGGGAACCTTGTGATACTCTCGTACATTAAGTGAGACATTTTGTTATAATATGCGAAACCAAGGTCTGTTGCTTTGGCGATCCATTATCTTCTGCAGCAATTTCATCACACAATTCCATCTTCAGTAAATACATACGAACTCCGGCCATTAGTGTGAACCTTGATTTCATTCGCGATATAATCTAATAGTTAGGATTATTAAAAAGATAATTCTGGTGTTAATTCATGTAATGATACTTGAATTGAATGGAATAATTGTTATTGGAAGAATAAGAGCGATTTCTACGTAGAAAATTAAGAAAATAACAGTGATTAGGAAAAATTGTAAAGAGGCATATATCGAATATGTACAAATGAGAAAGGGCATAAATCCATACATTTAAAGCGAATACTTCCGAACTGCTTATTTATCTTTCAATGCTGTGTACATTTACCTGAAAGGTTATCCCATCACAGGTAATAGAGACAATTGCGATATTCAAAATAAATTTGTATAAATAAGTATATCCTTCGACATTAAGCATCAGGAAAGGAGAGTCTTCAGTAATATTTATTTGTATTTTGTTGTAAAAATTATCTATTTCATTGTTGACTTGGAAGACAAATAAAAGTTACTAAACTCTTTGCAAACACAGTATAAATGAAAGGAAATCCTATAACAACAATTTTTCATATTTTTATAAAGGAGCAAAGTTAATATTTCATACCCACATCTTCCTTACTGAGCTAGGGTGCTTAAAGAAATTAAGGCACTTGAATATCACAGATAGTCGTTGGTTCAGAAGCACTTGCCCTTTACACTCATATTTCAAAGCTTGTTTAATACTCTACCTGTTGTAACTTAGATGTAGCTCCACTAGAGATACCTGGGCAGTTTGGGGAGAAATAGGGACGAGTTTGTAAAGTATCAGAAAACTCCATGCAATAAAATATAACGTTTCAAGTAACTCGAGGTACAACCAGGGTTGGCAGGCTAGAGCAACACAAAAGGGAAAACTTCAAAATGTTTCATCGGGCCCCTGTATTAGCCCACTAACTCGTTTGAACACAACTTACACAGTTACTATTACGGAAAAACTAGCATAACAGTCCAGTGGTTAAACGAGAGGACCAGTAAACCTGACCACTGTCCATTTTGTTCAAAGGTTTCTGCAAAACAGGCTCTACCGGACTCTACTAACCTCGTTCGAGCAATTTCTAATGATCACCTCAACAATAGGTAATCGGGTTTTCTTAAAGGTGGTGCTATTTTATTGTATGCCCAGTCCTTATAAGGCAGAAAAGCCGTTACTGTTTTCCCATGAAAGAAACAAACGTGTTCCCAGCATATTGTGCATCATTATGATCGTGGGACAATCTTAAAGTAACAAATGAGTGAGAAATATGAACATTTATGTTAAAAGTATACTGAAACTTTTTGTGTGTTTAACGTCCGTTTTTACTACTGAGGCACCACAGGCGGTGCTGAAACTCTCTACTATAGTGATATGTTTCATGTAAATACTGACATAAATGTAAAAATAAGACTTTAATTTGATTCAATTAAAAAGTGCAAACAAGCAAAACACTGTAGTAGCGATAAGTCCTAATTAGCATAAAAGTAGCATATCTAGTTGAAAAATAGTAAATACAATAAGTTTGTACATTTCTATCAACACTTACTAAGTCTCGTTTTACCGCCAGGGTGGCCGAGGTCGTTAAGGCGCGGACCCGTGAGCGGGAGGTCTGGGGCTCGAATCTCGCCAGGACCTTCCTCCCTGACTGAGGTGTTTTCCAGGTTTTCCTCATTCCTCATAACTGGCAAATGTCGGGGGAGTACCCTAAACTTAGGCCTGGTACGTTTTCTTCCTTAAAAAAATATTTTCCAATATATCATTTCATTTCATGTATCACCAGTATTCACCACCTTTGGTGCCTCAGTAGTAAAAGCGGGCGTTAAACACCAATAAAAAAATAAATACCTCTCTTTCTTCAAGAATATGATACAAGCCATATTCCAGAAACAATGTATAAAGATATATCTTCACTGAATTAAAACAACAAGCAAGCTGAATTTAAAAACATAAATTGTAATATACAGTGATGTCATAAGCTTTATGCAGAGACATCCGTTTTAAGTATCTCATTAGCGAAAACGTAAGAAAAGTGTGCGTAGATCTATATTTTTAACATTCTTAAGATTTACTTTATTTCTGCTGTATACATATATATACGTGTGCGTGTGTGCGTGAGTGTGTGTGTGTGTGTGTGTGTGTGTGTGTGTACAGTATACTTTAAACTATATTTAAGGAACAAATGACATGGAACAATTAACGACGGGTATCTTTAATTTTACCTTTTTTGCATATACCTTAAAAGCTAATCTCCCACCTTTACACGTTAAACATCTAATTTTTCTTTCTCACCTAGTATTGAAATCTATATATAATGAACCTTTTTTTTTCTTTGCTTCAAAGTATACCATATGTAGAGTACATTTATATAATACGATGCATTTTACAAATGTTCAATTTCTTATTTCACTTATTTTAATGTCTTTCTTAATAAATTATCTACTTATTTACTTTTACATCTATGTTTCATAATTTCTTGATTAAGATCAAAATATTATCTAGAGCTTTTTTGACTTAAAGAATGCGTTAATTTTAAAGAATTTTATCCTTTACTGGTTTTAGAAAAGATACTTAAAACCATAAAATATTTGTAAAAAGTATACTGATATGAAATGGCTATAAATAACTATAATAAAAATGGGAAACTGATTGCAGACTAGCTATAAATTCAGATATAGGACTACAAATGCTTAAAACTAGAGAAATGAAAGTCATTGAAACCAGTATAAGATTATTGATAAAATATTAATAAAAGTTAAACTAAACACTAGTTCATTACGAAATTGAGGTGTTAAAATGGTATTTTGATTAAGTTATCAAGGAAAAAACTTTCTCCAAACTGAAAGTAGTATATGGAGTAAAGTTGAGCCTAGTTTAATCATTCAGTCTTTATGTTCACAAAATTTTTGTTCATACTAAAGATAAAATATGTAATGTTTACTAAATTATTCTAAATACATGTAGAAATAGAAAAGCAAGTTTTAAAATAAAACATTCTGTTCCCCTTTCTCTTTTGCATGGAGCCTGAAGTTTGTTCTTTGATGTTTAACACTTGGCTGCATTTAGTGGAGGTTGTTACAATTAATGGAACCGGCAGTCAGCTAATTTATATTGTGAAGAAGTGTTACAGTACACAAATTAATCCGACGCGCGCCGTCCATGATGAGTTTGACGCTGTCACAATCAATTCGCACTTAACGACCTAAAACTAGGAAATGGAGCGACTGAGAGAATTAAATTAAACTACAGCATGTCGATTTATAATCATACATCAGTAGATGGGGTGAACTGGATTCGCGTGAAGTTTTATATCGCTAACAAATAGGGGGTACTGAATTAACTCTCGTTTTGGAGAGAAGTGAATTTTGCAGCTTCACAGTTTGCGAGGCAAAAAATGCTTAAAATGGTGAATACTAGCTTAAATAGTGCTGTAAAGCAACACGTCTAAACAGAATTGAATATGCATTCTAGATTATTAACCAATGGATAGCTCGGAATTAGAAAATTGTAAATCAAAATAAATCATTTGTTAGAAGAAGGATTGGCAGATTTGTTATTTAAATTTCTTATTTTTATATTAATGTAAAATTAACACATTAACCATTCCGAAATGTACTTTTATTTGTTCATTTTATTTCATTGAAATCTGAACGTTTTCCTTACTGAAACCTTATTTCTTTTTCCGAAAATACGATATATCCATTTTATTATAATAATAAATAATTATAATTGAAAAATATTTAAAAATAGCTAATTTGAATTAAAAATTACGCTTATATTTGAATATATTATTCCCTTCTCTTTGTAGTTTCCATAAATCTGTAACATTTTGAACATGACTTCCTAAATATAATACCGCTAACTTGTAACGTTTGACATACAAAATTACATATCCTAAATGTTTTATTATGCTCCTTTAGAAAAACAAAATACATTGAAAAAAGAGGAGCTGTCTTATAAAAGGAAGTTTCCTGCTTCTATGGTCTAACAAAAGCTCCGTTTCCTTGAATAGAAACAGGGTTTAACTCTCGGTGACAAACGAGCCTCCCACTTCCCTTCCGCCGGTGGGTTTGCCAAGTTGCGTTCATTTGTGGTAAGCGGTCCTTTTTAGGCAATTTCCAACCTTTATAGATCATTGGTGTCTGCCCTCTACTGGGTATTTTCTACATTTTCTCTGTACTAGATACATGCTCCGGCAGGAATTAATTCTCAATATATGATACAGCTTAAGTTGGATTTTAAATGCTGAACATTACCAACTAGCTAAAAGTGCAAAATATAGAAAAAATGCATTCGTTTTTCAGATTATAATACCGATATCGTTATAGTTCATTACATAAAATATAAGTGATGAATACGATGAAAACAGCATTATAAAATACACTAGTGCTATTTCTGAAAGTGTTTAAAATAAATAATAAACTAGATACTAATAACAATGTAGATATTAACAGAATAATGGATTCACTTAACATTTAACTATCATGTATTTATACTAACAAACAAGCTATTTCAGATTATAATAGCATACAGTGCATTTATGTTGGTTTCCAGGTAATAAGTTCTTGAGAAAAATTAATATGAGTGCATACTCTCCTCTTCTTAAAAATAATAAGTTAATTTCATTTTAAGACATGACCAATTCATATCTTGTTTTGAAAATGAAACATCAGTATGCAATGTTGTTTAGTATGCGTCTGTTTGATTAAAAAATTTCCTTTTGGGAAGATTTTCGCTGGATAATTGGAGTACTCGTAGTTCGGAAAAAACAGCTAAAAAATTTAATATTAGTTACTTCCAAAATCAGTGTGCTAGAATGTTACCAAAGATGTTTTTGAATGAAATTTAATGTATAACTGTGTATATGGCAGAGAGAGAGCGAAAGAAGAGAGTTTATTATTAAAAGCATGTAAAATTGATGTAATTAGGAAACTGCAACTAAACTATAGACACAAAAGGAATAAGAAAGTGCTGAAGACTACTGTTAAGATAGGTAACTTGAATTTGAAAGAGCTTAATGTAGCCACAATACTGACTGATACTACTGGGTGTTCTTAATACTACAACCATTTAGAGCAATTACTGTCACAGTGAAAACTATTATATGATATATTTTTGAGTATTTTCTTTATATGTTATTAACACAACAGAAATTGATAGATAGACCTTTATTACCATAAAAGGTTATGTTATTACACGCCATTATTTCATTTTCAAAGATAATCATTGAAGTTTTATTTTCTCGACTGCAAACACTGATTGCCAAACACTGCTATGCATTATTTAGCAGCAAGGCCTCTCATAAACGGGCAATATCCTTAAATTAAATTCTGTAACTAAACCGTTATCGTTTTATGAAAGCAAATTACTTTAGAAACAGTATGCTTAAAATTTAAAAGTATTTACTAAGTGTGGTTGCTGCATAATTTTTAAGTGAAATATGGAACGCCAAATATGTACATCTGACAGATCACAAATCCTTAAATTTCTGATTTCATGTCACAAAATTTATCAAAATCATCAATAATATATTACTGGCATAATTATAAATCATTTCACAATTTTCATGATTAGAAATGTCATTTATAAAGCTCATTCATAGTCATAGATAAAACGTGAAAAATTCACCGGTTTCTTAAGGGGGGAAAAACAGACATAGAAATGACATGACTGTAATAAGCAATAATTCATTTAAATTTACAAATTCTCTTTCTGAAGAAATCTGAAAAAACGTCAAATGCTAAAGTGAAAGGGAGAAGGAGGGAGGGAGGAAGAAAGGAAGAATGGTGATAGTGTATATCGACTGCCTTTAATAAGTTCTTTGTTGTGAACTTTGGAACATTTAAAAGCGTACTGTGTGAACACGGTTTCAGGATTGTAAGTACTACGTGTTCGTCACGCCATGTTCACACACACACACACGACTGTGCGCGAGGACAAAAGAAGGCAGGTCAGTACTACCTGTTGACACGCACTCACATCATAAATTTTCTCGTTTAATTCTGCTTGAAAACTCCTGGGAAAGGGAAAAAGCTAGAAGTTTTCAAATAGCATCCAATTCAACGCGATAAATGCAACAGGCCCAATGTCCGTTGTACATTACACCCAAAGCGTTTTATTTATTTATTTATTTATTTATTTTTTATTTTTTTTTATTTTTTTTTTTTTTTATTTTTTTTATTTTTTTTTTTTTTTTTTTTTTTTTTTTTGCTGGCGGAAAGAGTTCCCAATGTTGGTAATTTCTTTTGCTTTACGATCTGCCCATACGATAAAAATTTAGGAACTAATACTGGATAAAAAAAATAAGCAGCGTTTTCAAAAGGTAATAAAACCAATTTAGCAAGTGTATTGACTTTTTCAGTTCAATTTGTAGAACTTCTTCTGAAATAATATGAATATTTGCAACAAAGCTAATATATTGTAATGCAATGACAAATGTAAGAATATAATAAAATTATCCTTTCTAGCAGTCCATTTTAACTTTATTTTAATAGAAACACAATTACAAAAATAAAGCTATCTATTACCAAAAATTTAACAAGCTGTGTTAATTAATCTGCTATCCTGATAATACATTAAAATTGATCTAGTGCACTTACGATCAAACTCAAAAACAATTTTGCATTGCAGCACATACATAACGATTCAAAATCTTATTGACGAACTTGAGCATGTAAGGTGTTTCAGTATAGCCGGAAGAGGCAATTCACTTACGCCATACAAACAGCAACTGATTTAACAACCGTCATTACCTAGCTACTGATAACTTTCAACACATTCATTGTACATATATCTTCATCAAAAAGAATTTCTTTCGTTTCACTGACTGTCATTGCGTAAATACTTTACTTCCTCAAACTAACAGTAATTTAGAATAAATAACAGCTAAAGGAAATTATATTTAATAAAGATACACAAAGAAAGAGGGATAAACAGTATGTATTAATAGATGTACATTGATTAACTATTTGTTTTATAATGAAAATATTAAATGAAAGAACCGTATGTAACGTATTTCTGAGATCCCTACACGATGCAAATAATATAGTATGCATGCCATAAAATTACTTGAGATATAACTTGAAAATAATTTACAACAATTCTGGGACACTGAACGCAATAAAACTCCAAGTAAACCTGCGTTCTGTACCATTCTGCAAATGGTCGAAACTTGCGGAGGCATCGAATTGGTTGCAGATCTATATTAAAAAGATAATCAATTACTTATTGTTTAGCCAGTGAGCTATATTAAAATGATAATCACTTACTTATCTTTTAGCCAGTACATAAACCCGCTACTAATGAAGGGTTTGCGACATGCTGGTTTTTGATGAAATGCCAGATTTCATGCATTTAGTAGTGATCACTTCGATCAGCTTTTGTATTTCTACTTTTCTATTTTCTTTGTTTACTTATTACCCGTGTGTTAACTAAAATAAAAGTCATTGGCATGTTGTATTTCTTTACGATAACAATAATGTGTTAATCTTGAATGACTTTTGAAACATACGACTAACTCATCAAAAGATTTTATGATTCAAACCATCCGTTTGATAAATCGTAAAATATTTTGTGAATATACTTTCTTAGGAGCCTTCATTCTACCTTTGATTACATATTTTAAAATTCAACAAACATATAAAAACAATTTTGTAGAATCACTTACTAATGACTACACTATAATTTTGATTTTGATTTTTTATTAATATTTTTACTTTTATAAATTAAGACTATTGAAGCTTGAAGAAAAGTGTGTCAACATTGAGCAGGTTTTTTTTTATCTGACCCAAATGGTATAAGTGAATTTTCCCTACTACCGGCAGTAATTTTGTCTGAAAACAAACTGAGAAAGGATTATTGTGGGTCAAATATACAAGTAAAAATGCACCGCACCTAGTTTACATAAAACTATGATAACAATGTTATTAAATTAATTTAAATCTTGGTAAACTTAAGAAGTTAAGAAAAATTATATGAACAACAAAGATAAAGTCAAACTTTAGAACACAAATATTAACGGCAGAATTAAATCTTCACATAAGCGAGGGACGGAACCTGCAAAACGGGCTGCCTATCCAAACGGCTCCCGCAAGCTTCGCTGTCAGGGAACGCTAAAAGAAAATGTAATGGAGATATAGTGTTCTGAAAACATAAAAGCAAGGTCAGTATATAGCAGCATATCAAAATCTCCAGTCAACCACAAGAAGAATTCACGAAAGTATTCTCAATCTTATTTTAACATTCAGCTCGTAAAGGACATCAGAATATTCATTAATTTTAATCTAATTTGTTCCAAGTCCATCAACATTACTGATTAATAAACATGTAACTATCAGTAAAGAAAGTTGCGTCTAAAGTTGAATATATTAATAGTTACACGAAATATGAAAAAGACAACCAAAAACTGCTAAGTTCTATTTTTGTTTTATTTATTTAAAATATTTAAATAAACAATTTATATAGGTCCAAAAAAGCAAACAGTTTATCTAAGTTCAAAATAATTTCGGTATCATAAACAGAATAATATAAGCGTTGTTCATATTTTGCCGGATTATATATATATATATATATATATATATATATATATGTTGCTTTAAAGACTGTGACATCTTTTTGAACTGTTAATAAAATATTTTTATAGTTAAAATAAAATAATAATATTCTGTGTTTCTTTGTTCTATTTCCCATTAATTTACTGAATGACATGAACGAGATGAAAATTACATAATATACATGTTTAATATATTGTTGAAATGTATTTTAAAATAGGAAACATATGGAGTTTAGGAGAAGTAAGCGACCACGTGTGTTGCGCGTGGAATATCGACTTGGTACGGGCGATCCTCATTTGCATTGACGGTAGCCTACCCTTCAGCAGCCGGTGACTCAGTGCCCGCCTCTACCAACCTGTCCCTCAGGCTGTGTTTCACCTTCTTAATCTCTGTATTAAATAAATTAAAATTTTGTAAATGTGCTGACATACATGCCCCAGTCTAGCACTTTTAAATTCTATAAATTCAAGAAACAGAATTAATAAGGGCTGACATAATATACATGCATTAAAATATAGTACAGTAATTTGTAATTGAATAAATTCATTACTAAATAAAATATTTCATTATATATTACTTTTAGGCAAAAATTTATAGAAAATTCGTACGTTTTAGGGCAGAAAAAATTTACAATTATAAAATACATAAATGCTTAACAGAGTTCCTTTGATTTACGAATAGCAAACCAAAAACAACTAGTTTTTCTATGAATTTGTGCAGCTGATCAAAAAATTTAAAGTGTATAATTTAAAAAAAAATCCTAACAATTACTATTTAAGCACTGTTTACAAAAATATTTTTCTCATAGGGACATTTAGATTGCAAAAGATGAAAATGTACCGATTATAGTTTGATGAATGCAACACGTTTTTGCAGTTATCAAAAATATGAAAATATTTGGAAAGCGTAACGAAAGTTATAACTATAAACATTGTAAAACCGTATTGTGAATACATGCAAATAGGTCCACTGTTCATATGAATAGTGTATTAATACGCTTATTAGGTAAATATTACAAAGTTTATGCCTGTATGCCAATGCCTTTTATGAAATTTACGATATATTTTAATTGTATTTATTGTGTTTAAGTAACAGAAACATTATCAAAATCAGTAATGTTAAAATAACATAGTAGCGAAAACTAAATTTTACACCCATGTGCTTGGAGACCGTATTTCATGTTTTCCAGTTTGTAAAAAGAGATGCAAGTTTTCCCGTATCATAAAGAAAAGGTTATTATATTATAGCGTTCAATACCAAATTATAATAGTATTAACCGTTTACTTATTCCCAATTCTTACATTTCAATGTGTGAATGTGTTCTATCCATTTTAATCAATATAAAATTAAGCAAATACTCGCCTTAGCATATTACTCAAATAAAGTTATACCTGATAACATTCGTTTATTTTTATGAAGCTTCTTTTGAGGAATTTACTATTGACTATATTCAGACTTGATACAAATGACCGTCATTTTTATGTTCTTTTTATTATACTTTATGCTCTTCTAATCAAATAATTCACAAAATACATCTTAGTACTATTTTATTTATATTATTTCTGACTATTCTAAATATGAAGTCTTGTTTTCTCTGTAGGTATACTTGGAGTAAAATATAAATGTGGAACTCAGCAACGTATTATCCTATTTAATCTGCCTAGCACTTTCTTAAAGTAACCTAAGATGATTGCGTATAGTTTTACTTTTATTTTTCAGTGTGCTTTTAACGATTCAACAAATATGTGGAAGACCCACCATAGTCTTATCTATAGTTGAAAATAACTATTTTTGGATTTGGATTTAATTTTTTGCACTTTCTATACTTAACATAGCTACTGCAGTATTATCAGTCTTCATTGTTTTCTTGTTTTTAAAAGTTCATATTTTCACTTTTTAAGGAAAATTTTTGGGCATTCCTGGAATATTCTAGGCTAGTCATAATTAAAAGTTTATATTTTATAAGTAGGATACAATTGTGGTACTAATCTTACAGTCTCATTATGGAAATGCCGATATTAAAGATTAGAATCTTTAGTACAAATGTTTACTCTGCGTTATTATATGAATTTGAAACATGGAAAGCTACGAAGTCAATCGGAAGAAGCTACAAATGTTTGTTAATAGATGCCTGAGAGTTTTTGTGGGGGTATGATGAGAATTAAATAAAAATGTATAGAAAAATCACTGGAATGCTTTTTGTTTTTGGACATTCTTTGACATCTCAAGTTATCAGCGTCCCATTCAAATCAGGAGGTGAAACGGACGACAAATTTTGCTCAGAGGTCTCTTTTTTCAGACTTGATGTTCTCCATCGTGCTGTAAATGCACGACATAGGATCCACGGCTTTACTTTCCTTCCGAAGGAAGCCATAGTTAGAATTTTTACGCCCGAAAAAAATTCATCGATCCTAGCGGGATCGAACCCGCGATCTTGGGTTTAGGAGGCAAAGTATGGTTACCACTACACCACCAGGACCTACCTGGAGAGTATGAAATTTGGGGAGAGGTAATATATTGCAAATTGAAATAAATAAGACTTGCATTAAGAAGAAAATATGAAAGTATTCCCCAAATAACTTTTGAATGAAATCCTTTAGAAATAGACAGAAGAAATGGCTATGTTTCCCAGAGAAGTAAATTGTCATTTATTCGTTCATTCTTAGAGTAGTTTAAGTCGATATTCTTGATAATCCAAGTGCATAATTTATTGGTTTAAAAATATAAACAATGATGTTTTATATTATTTTAGTAAATTAGACTTAGATAAAATAATATGTTTAATTTGATACATCTTTTTGCTCTTCACTCAAGTGGAAGTATTTGAGAATTCGATGCTGAAGATAAATAAATATGTATATTTTATCAAAGAAGAGATGTTAATTACTTCCGATCATCTAAACATAAAGTTTACTGTTTTCTTGTTAAGTTATGGGAGATATTTTAAAGATAGTTCCATCAAATTAATTAACTTGTATGTATTCAGCTACACATAGAGAGAAACTACATTGTACTTTTGTCCATTGTGCAGTTGTCTGGAATATTGTATTTTAAACATAACAGGGAAAGACTTTTTTCACTTCATCCTCAATCTTTACTTCTGAAAACCCAAACGTAGAAAGATCCTACGGTGGCATGAGATGTTTGCATGTTAGAAGCTAATATAGGGAAAATATTTTATAATGCATAGCGATGCGAATAAACCAAGCTAGATAGTTCTGTATTGCATGTTATCTGTTGTGCCTGTTGACAGATTGTTGGTTTACTTGCACTTAGAAACAAAAGAACTTAAAAACTCTTCAAGCTGATTACTCATAGTTTCAAAATCTGTCATGCTCCAATCACTTTCATCCTAGTCGTCATTTGTTTGCATTAAGCCCGAAAACCTTAGTTACCCCCTGAGAACTCCTCGTTTTATAGAACTGGAAAGTTCTGGCTCTGGTTTTGCACATTTCTAGCCCACCCCGTTCCACTCCAACCCATCACATACATACACAAATCCACTCCACTATCGTCAATTCTGCCAGAGATTAACACGTCTGCCTGAGAACCCAGAGACATCAGAGCTGGCAAAGGAGCTTATTTCTTACACTATGTGAAACGTTTTATTCCTTTAGAAGCCCCTTCCACTTCGCTCTTTCTCCTTTCAGTTCAATTTATCTCAGTCGTCCTTAATAATTTAATCATGTTTCAAACTTCAAATGCAGATGGGCAAAGAACCCTCGCTCTCAACCTTCTCTACTTGTACTATAAAGATTAAGTCAGTCGGAACGCAGAAATTTCCTCGGAGATGAAGTGCGATGTCAGAAGGATGGGAAAAGCAGAAGGGAAATTGTAATTTATACTCTACTTTTTGGAATACATGTTCCATGTTCTTTTGCATCTACTGATTCAAAATCAAGGAGATCGTTGTGTTGTTTTTCTGTGATGCAAAAAAAGCTCTCTTACTTAAACTTCCTTACTTTTATAAGATTCTTTATATTATTGTCGGTTTTTTCTCGACATCTCTGTCTATACAGTTAAGATTTTCGATACCCACTTTTACACTAAAAAGATTCTACGCCTGATTTAATAATACATGGGAAATTTGCTTTCATAAGCTTCTTCAAAAGTGAAAAGGAAAATAGAAGCGCTGCTTATTTATTATCATTTAAAAATCATTTTAACGGAATATGCATCACTAAAAATGTCCTACTAGAATCCATGTGTTCATTTAGTTATACAATCCCTAAATAGTGAAATCACCAGAAAAGGATAAACAGGAACCTAGACGACGTGTCATTATAAGCAGAAATTTCGAGGTGAAAGTATAAGAGCTAAAAGCAGAAAAAACCTTAAAAACAAAATGTCTAAACACTATTCTCGAGATTTCAAGAAGTTTGCCCCTTCTTGATAATCTTCCAGAAAGTGCTCCGGGACTAAGTTTATAAATCCGTTGAATGCGGCACTCCGTGCGTTATATTAGGTGCATATTTGTTTTCGCATATTGCGTGCAGTATTTACATGTAAAAAGTTGAGCTTGTGGCGCATAGCGAGGCAAAGCGCTGCAACAGATTATAGAATACCATACTTTTTAAAAAACAATGTTCAGCTTACATCAAGCTTTGTCCAGAATTATAGGGTTTGTGGCAATATAATGACATATTAAAACAAATAAATATTTACTTACAATAAATTAAAGTTTCTCTCACCCTCTTAAATATGCCTGTATAGGTTAAGAGATATGAAGAGAATTCTCAAAACTGTATTTTATAATTATAAAAAGCTACAATTAATGTAATGAGCAAATCACACCATATTGACTGAAACCCATCTTTAAATTCCATCCAAAACTGGTAACTTCGATAAAAGATACCATAGAAAATTGTGATTAATTTTTTAGGATATTTGGATGTATTTAGGGTATTCCTGAGCACATCAAGAGACAGAGGAAATAACTGGGCTTGTCCGCACTTTCTCCTGGTTTCCCAGCTTTTGCAGCCTGGAAGACTTGGTATCTCAGCTAAGGGTGCAAACGGCGTTTTGCGCATCTCCAAGAGATATCCCCTCCACACCCCGAACTTCATCATAGAGCACTCCCCCCTACAACCTCCATGAACCCTGCACCCGTCTACGCACCGTAACTCCACCCTTCCCTCGACGCCGACGCCGCTCCTTGTACATGGCTGTAGCAATCCCTTCTTCACCCCCTCTCTCGCTGTCTCTCTCTGAACATGATTCGTCGGAAGGACTACGACGCTTACCTTCGTCGGCGTCTTTCTTTCACCCTCCCCTATTCACTCATCTTGCGAGACGAATGCGAGGGAATTTTCCTAACCTCAACACCTACACTTTCTCATTTTTCTACATAGGACTTACATCTAAGAAATTCCTTTTAGCACAAATCTTTCACTTGAAAAAATGCCCCCTCTAATAGCGCCCTTCTACCAGCATCTGACTTAATCTCCTTTCCATTATGCACTCCTAGAAAAAGAAATAAGACTACTTGGAAAAAAACTTAACACAGAATTTCCATTATAGACTCAAAGCTCTACCGCGCCCCTCCACTCATAACAAAGACTAATTTTCTTTAAGCTAGCTTGCTTTTTGGAGGGGAATGGGAAGGAAAAGAGACGCGCTATAAGGAAAATGAGGGAGGGCAATACGGCATCTAACGCTTCCTGTTCAACAAACATTTCTGCTTGCTTCACAATTTCACAGCGCAGCGAATCTCATAAGACAACGGTACTCTTCCTGAATTCTTAGTTTTAGGTGCTCTCACTGCATTTATTTATATAAATAACAACCTGTCTCTTGAGAAATGAGAAATATTGAAAAATGTTTCATTACGATCACGAAAAGTTGTTAACAATTAGTATCTGAAGACTTTAATCAGTATAAGGACATATCACTGCACTGCTATAAAAATCCTAATTGAAATTAAAATGTTAACCAAAACAAGTTTAGAGTTTGAACATAATGCTTTTAAAGTGCTAACAAAGAAAAATAACTCCAGGATATGGTGTATGAGAATATAAAATAATCTTTTTTCAGGGAACGACATTTTAATATGAAGACAAAAGGAGTAATTAAAATCTCTCTTGTGTGCACAATGGAAAGTTAACGTAGAAATTAATACATCAGCTGACTTGTTGTAACTTTAAAAATTATAGTGGAAAAACCAAAACCAAAATTAAAACTGCAGTTTTCTATGAAGCACAACGAATTGCTTATACTATTATATACACGGACAAACACGAAGATAAACAGACATATTTCACTCAAAAACATAAGCTTCTAACGAGTTTAAAAGCAATAACTTTTCATGCACCAAGTACTTCTGGAAAGTTATAAATTACAATTAATTGTATAATTAATGTATCACTTGTTGATGACATTAGAGCAACATAAATTTAAAAGTGTTGAAGATATAACTTTTACTTATATGTGTAGAAAAGCGATATTTTCTTTTGATCGGAACTTGAATTTCCAGCACATTCTTTGCGGAGCTTCATGGCCAAAAGTAACTTACTTCAACAAAATACCAGGAATCGTAGATAACTTTCGATTGGAATTGTGAGCAGCTAAACTAAAAATGGTCTGAACTTGTAACAAATTAATATATCTTAAAACATGAATGTTTTCCTTGTAACAGACGTTTAGTGTTTATTTTAAGCACTTTAACCAGCACGTATCACTACAGAAAGATGTTGGAAGTATCTTGAGATCCAATATGGCGGAAGCTGAAGGTCCTCAGCCGAAGAGAGAGCCGTGTTCAAGGTCTTCGTATTCTGGACAAAGACGAGAAGTGTTTCGCTGGGCTGCTAGCAGCAATAACAGCCGATGGGTGGACACAGCCGCAAGACGGACACTAGCGAGCAGATGTATGTGATACGTTACCACCTTCATCACATAACAGAACACACATGTACACAGTTCTCCCTCTCACTCACACATTAACGTATACACGGTCAGACTGCAGGGGTGGGGGAGATCTAGGGGTTTGGAACAGAGGGGGTAGTAGCGGCTACCAAACAGCTATATCTCTGTATTTTTCTGTGTCAGAAACACCATTCGGTGATGCCTCCCAATTCCGCAAACTCTGTCTCCTACCCAACTGATCGTTGACGGCCAACTTTGCTTGTCAGTTACGACTTTTTTGCATAGGCGCTAGCACCTTACAAACCTTCACAAGACAATGTATCCTACATGCAACAAACCCTTCCCTCATTTTAACCGGATATATCACAAAAAAAGTATTTTTCTTGTTCAGTAACCCCCCTCGCCGATTCACACCCCTACTTGGGTGTCGTCCCTTTATGTTGCATTATATTATTTTAATGAACGCCATTCCTTTTCTCGTTTACTTCATCTCGCTATATATACGTGTTTCTCAAAACCCTATTTCCTCTGGCCTTAGCAAAGGGTGAAAATGATTTTGGGGAAAGCATCTCTATCCAGTTAGAGCGTTCAGTTTCCCTCCCCTCGCGTATACATTCACCCCCTGCTTCTCATATGGAGGGAGAAATATACATGCGGAGTTGGCTGGACATTGGGACAAAACTGGAGTATTCACGTATATTGGTAAACTGAGCATATGGAACATGTGTGCACTTTAAGAGTGAAAGGGGAAAAGGTATGCTATACATGGGAGGGGAAAATAGGAGACTATCTGCAGGTAGATTTACACTATCATAGGAACTTGCCAATTACAGATAAACTTAAACATGGAAATAAATTATTATGGTTAATATATTGTCACTTCCTAAAAATGCTTCGGACAAAAATGAAATATTAGTTTTGGTCAATTTTTATCCACAAAATTACAGCACAACATCCTAAAATAGTTATTTACAATACAAGTATTAAAAGTGATATTTATTTTATAATAAAACATACCAATAAAATAAAAATACCTTTAGCATACCTGCAATTTTATACAGTCCCTAATATTTATAAATGAATAGTATTTATAAGCTAAACTTATTATGGTGAATTTGAAATGTTCCTTGTTGTAAAGAAATAGTTCAAAGTAACTTTTAAACGCATTTGGGGTGGGTTTACATTACAAATTAAAATGTTGTTTCGTTATATTTTCTTGATATATTTCACTAAATTGTTATTTAGAACGGTAAACTTCTTGCTCTAAAAGAACTTTGGACATGCGAAATGAGGGAGTCAGCTGCTATTGATTTTCTTCCAGACTAACATGGTTGCAGAATTATCAACATATTTACTCATGCAAATAAATCTTATAAATTAGTTTAATAATTTACATATAATATTACTAATTGCATTATTGCCTAATTTTGAAACGGGCCTCAGGGATGTAACATTTTTTTAAAATCATATATGATTTATTTCGTTTTAAATGTTTAATCATCACATTCCGTATTAAACCAAAGTTGGTAACTGGAGTGTTATAAACATTTATAGCACTGAGTGTGCAGTTTCTAGTTTAAGCATCTCGTGTTAAAATGACTATTTTTAGTATTAGGTGTCTAAGAAGTTTTCTTAAACCGATCATACTTTCATTGACATTACTTTGACTCATTTCAATTGGATTACAAAAGGAACGCAACGCTACAAGATCAATGACCTATGACTTGAAGTGTGATGTCAAATCAGTCCAGCTGGAAGATGCATCTCATTATTACATGAATGCCACTAGAAACTATACGAGCACAAAATGCTGAATAAAGTAGTAGTGGAAAATTAAAAGGAGAATTTATTAGCTTATTAGCTAATTTATTAGCTTACATTATAAAACTGATTTTAGTAAAAATATTTGTATTTTAATTATGTTGTACTTTATGGTTAATAACAATTAAAAATATAAATGTATCTCAAAAGAAATTTGAATGTATACAACTGTAATTCCAAATGTTCAATTACACGAATACCAAAGGATAGCTCTAACATGAGATTCCTGCCCATTTTACATATTTTACAAATACTACAACCTTTATTTACACTTGTGTTCAAATTGTTTTCTGTCTGTAATAAACTGACAAGGAAACGTCACGATATGTCGTCAAGAGAAACACAATCAAACTTGACCCATCTCAAACATCTAAAAATGACTTGTCCAGTCACAAAACCCCATCTATACATGGTTCCTGTAGAAAATTTCCAATAAGCAAGCAACATATCCTTTATTCATTTTCAGTTCACTAATACATAATGTTACAGTTGCTAAGTGCAAGGTGCAAGGTGAACACAACAAATCTGGTTCATCCAAAGGAATCATAGATTTTATTTATGTGCATAAAAATCTACGGGTGCTATCATAGAAGAAGTATGTCATTGAAGTTGAAACATTATAAATGCAGCAACTTATAAATTCCGTATTGATTTGAAACAAATTGTTGTTCTTTTCTTTCCGATAATCAGATTAAAGCTTTTTGAGCTAATTACAATAAGTTATACTAGGTACTGAAAAGGTGCATTCCTGAATTATTGAAAATGGACTCTAACGAGGTCATGTGATGAATATTTACTAAATATCCACATTTTTTGGGGGGTATTTCAAAATGATCAACATTCTGTTCCTTATAACATATCCTAAGCTTTTACGACCGGTGTCCTTAGTGTTACACTTAAAAATGTTGTGTTCCTTGTCTCACTATGGCATTTTTTGTAAGACCTGTCCCCTATTACAGACAAATGATGAGCTTTTATGTAAACACAGAAAGTTCACACAACATAATTTATTTGCTGTTTAATTTTATAAACATTAAAATGCTGCTAATTTTTGCTTTTCAATGTTTATTTATTAAATTAATATCAATTGCCTAATCGGAGCGATCACTATTAAAAAGAATAATCATATCCAAATTAGCTTCCCTATCATTTCGATAAAAGTTCTGTTCACTCTTGCAAGGCCATACATGTATTAGTTTTTGTTTGCATAATTTGAAACCAAGGTTACAATTGATATGCAGCGAGTATTATGTGACATTTTCGAACTTTTATATTTTAAGCCCCACAATGTATTTTAATACAAAATTATAAATGTATTATTTTCATGTCAGATTAATAAAGCCTTAATTACTTTAGTCCATGTGACTGAAAAAATATTTTGCTGGGAAGTGTACTCTTACCACATATTGCTGTTGCTTTTGCGCGCTATCCCATCCTATCTAATACTGCTTCCTTTCCCCCAACCTTTTCGCCTGGACACGCCAGGATGGCTCGCCAGCTAATATACTTGGTTTCTATTGGTTGCCTCGCCTATAGAAAAACTTCCCAAGTTGTAACACAACCCTGACTGGAATGTGCACTCTCTCGTTTTTTCTCTTCGATGAGATTTGGCTCCAGGTGGGACTATAGTTGCTTTCTAACTTGTAAGTCAATGAATTAAATTTATTTGTCATTTTGGACAGCATTATACTTCTTTTACCTATTAGACAGAATGATTGTGTCCATACACTTTTGTATTAATCTTTTGTTCAGTTTATTGTATATTTGGAGACTTTATACTGTTAAAAGATAACATGTTATACAATTTTACAATTTTCAAGCTGAAATCTATTTTAAAAATGTATTAATTTATATCCACCATTATCCAATAAATAATATTGGAATTGTAAATTATTCCGTAAAGTTTCCTTTCCCCGGCCACATCCTAAGAGTTTTTACTTCCAGTACACTTCCAAGGCTAAACTTGCTCAGGCATTAATGGGAAGGTGTCGAATTTTGATTATGCAGTCACAGAAGGGCGACATGTAATGATATAACAAATCAATTAATTTAATATGAGCTATTATTATAATACACTATATTTTTAATATTATTGATAACTTTAACTTTCTAAACTTAAGCCTTGGTATATATTTCTTTGTTTAGATATGATACAGAAGGGTGTGAGCTATACAGATTCAAAAACGACTGAAAAAGTACAAAAAATGTTTGTTAAAAAGTGTTACGATGAGTTTATTATGCAAAATGTAGAACAGGTTTACAATCCTGTCAGATGGGCATGTAAGATTTTTGATTGATCAATATATCGTACGGCAGAGAAAATCATAGCCGTTAAGACTTTAGAGAAAACAGTTTTGAAAAACAAAGGAACACATTTAAAATATTAGTTAATGTAAAATGTTGAGGAAAAACTAAACTAACACCTGATCTAACCAAATATTAGATATTACATGGGTCTTGGTCCAACTTAATTCTAACCAAGGGGTAAAGTAAACGAGTTGCATTAGCAGACTAAATTGCCCTTTTATCTTGCTGTAACACTACTGGTTTCGAACCCGCCATCCTGCCAAGGAAATCAGCGTACACATCTAAATTTTTGCGCTATAACTAAGCCAAGCCCTTGTACCAAATTGTGTTCATTACTGATGTCTTTGGAGATGTTGTGAAGGCTCCAGGCATTCAATTATTTGCATAATTGAAAAGATACGTAAAAGACCGTATTGCAAATTTTGTCGGAAAACGTCCATAATAATGTTTTGTAAGATAAACATAGGCTATTTGTATAAAAATTCTGCGGATTTATCTTATAATTCGTCAAAATTACTATCTGGAACAGAAATATGATGTGGCATTAGTGACAAACACCATAGTTACATCACTATACTGTGAGAGTAAATAGAATGATAAATGAGATATTCTATTTGCATAACGAAATGCTTTAGTTGTGCCATTGCTTATTATTAGCTTGTCTATGATCTGTGACCTAATTAACACATACTTCAATGAGTTACCTCAACAACTATTTAACCACCAAAAAAATAAAAAAGCATATTTTTTAAGAACTACAACCAATGGCTCTTTTTTGTTATGGTGAAAAAAGTTTAGATACGAATATAAATGTTCTTAGTATCAAATGTTATACTATTAAAAGAATTTGTTTGTTGTCCTTATAGCATAAGAAGAGATTGTTGAAATAAATCATTTAGGTATAAACTACAAGCTAAACGAGTGATTCTTTTTATTTATAGCATTTACAAATCGGTGTGAGCGCTTTAAACTAATGCTAAATACTTTGTTATTGCAGCATTGGTGTCTGGTCTCTAGGCTATTGCGTAAATAGTACCGGTATGGAGTTCATTTTTAAGTTAGTCTTACACAGCTTAATATCAAGTTTTTTTTTACTCGTACAGTTAGAGATTTTGCAACCTTATGTGAAATCTGCAATGTCAAGCCTCAGCAAGAAGGTCGGGGGCGCTATTAAGTCACTCCCGCATACTCTGAATGTAAGAAACAACTGACTGATGTGTTCTATAGTTTATTCTCTCTCTGATAAGTTGTAGATTCTCGGAGAAACTGACAAACATTATAAAGCACACACTGTGAACTTCCATAAATGCCGTTTAAAAGATATCTGTCTTCTACTTTAGCTTGTGTTTTCGTCAGCACTATGCAAATATATATTTCAGATGCAGTAATACATTTAATAACTAATAATGGATGAAATGCGGGTGCATAATACCTCAGCTTAACACGATTATTGTATTTCAATAAAAACAACACACACCATATTATACCTTCATGACAGCTTTCCTTTTTTGAGAAAATTTAATTGAAACGGAATGGTCTCGTTTAAAATGTTACCATACTTCTGTAAATAGAAAAAATAGTGTTTGGAATAAATTAATATTTTTTATTTTTATACAGAAAGGCCATAAAGTAATTTATACAGGATGATTCAAAAGTAGCATTCTAAATATATTAATTAATTGTCATTACTTTCCAGCCGAAATGGCGCAATCCATCAATAATGTTCACATCTTACCAAAGTATAGACCTTGTCTCTTTGTAGGGATCACCAGAGAACGACATACTACAGATCAAGGCATTCTGATATTCCCAAGTCATCCATTCAAACTGTAGAAAAATTACTGAATAAATTTAAGACAACTTTCACTAAACTCAAAGTCAAACAAAATGGTTGATCTAAATCAGTACCAGTAAGATCATCAAGCCAACGTGATTACATAGTTATTATTAGCTCTGCCAGATCCTTCCTCTATGAGGCCTCCGTACATACACAAGAGGAGTTCAATGCCAACTGAATAAATCAACTATTTATAGGCATCAAACTTTTCCTCAGAATGTTTATGTTTTTCAGATGGCCATGCCCATATACAAAATGCAAGATATTGAGCCCCACAATACCCACAGTGGATCCAAGGATCCGGTACTCCAAGGATTATGATATGATATAGTATTCTTACAACAATCATTGTGAGTCTATACCTCTTTAATGACCATACCCCTAACAACATACTTAATATTATGGTAGTGCAATTTTACATGAACTGTTCCAATTTTATGAAGGAACAGACAGAGTTTACATTATTCCAGCTGTTACATTTTAAGCATGACTCAATCTGCCTTGGAGTCAGGCGTAGATTTGAATGTGAAATGTGTATAATTATCTTTATGAATGAAGAATATAATTAAAATTAAATTATTAAATTAGGTTAAGGCGTTATAATGTTAATAAAGCAAGTAAAATGGAATATATGTGATGTATGTATGTTGGTATGTATGTAGATATAAATATAAGCATAGCAAATGGTACCATTCTTGGGTACAATATCTTTTGTTTGTTAAAAAGTATTTACCCCTGTGGCCCATGCTATAATCATTTGTGTAGTTGTAAAGTTGTAAAATGAAAGTCCATTACAAATACTACTACTACTACTACTACTACTACTACTACTACTACTACTACTACTACTACTACTACTACTACTACTACTACTACTACTACTACTTCTACTGCTGCTGCTGCTGCTGCTACTACTACTGCTACTACTGTTAATAATAATAATAATAATAATAATAATAATAATAATAATAATATTGACAATGTTACCACTACTACTTCTACTATTTCATTTACTATATACAAGATTGTAGGAAATGTTCCTGCAGCATACTGCTTAATTGCTTTCTTGTCATAATACTTTATTGATAAGCTGAGTCTGTTTCACCATTATTATGCAATTATTCCCAATGATTGCCATGAAACTTACAAAAGGTGAACCGAATTGGAAAGTTTTAAGTTAATTTTGATAATCTAATAAATTTTAAGGATTACATGTAGACAATATAACAATTTGATCTAAGGAATGAAATTTCTATTGTTTATTTTAAAATTCGTTAGAATTAGGTATCGAATTTGAAACAGTTTTAATGTAACACTATATCTCTCTTAAAATATACGAATGAAGGGAGGGTGAAAATTGGAATTCAAATATTAAATTGTTTAAATAAGTTAAAAATATAATGGAACTTTGAAACTATGTTTCTACCTCTAGATCTGTTCAGTTGTGAACACTATTTCGTCCAAATATCTTATCAGAAACCTTTAAGAGGCAATATTGATTTTTATATACAAACGATATATGTGTTTTCTTTTTTGTTTTTAATATTCTAAGAATAATGCTATATGATATACCAGATTGTTCTGGTTTTGGATAATTTTTTGGCGCCCGCATTTTAAAGAGCTGCAAAATATGAAATACAGAACCATCTGAATTTTTTCCAATAACTAACAAATAATTTAAGTTAAAGTTGTAGGTGTGTTATTTTGCTTTGGGTGATAGAGCTACAGGTGTTGGAAGTGATTGCCGTCCAGCGCTAGACAAGTTCGGACAAAACGTGCCATGTTTTGCCTAAAGTCGCACCGTCAATGCTACTTATTTCCCTCAACTATTTCTGGGGTTGGAGCCTGTTACGGAACTCTTTTTAAGATTGCCCTATTAGAATAAGCCAGACTCGCGGTGACTACAAATCCGCAGAAAGGATTCAGTTATCAAAATAACTGCATAAATTTCATTGCCTCATTGCTGGAGTTAATTTCACGTCATCAAGTCGCTCCACAAACTCTGTGAATATCCTCTTGTAAGCAGTAGTATTGACGGTATTCCGGAAAAATGACTAGCAAGTTTTAGATCAGATGCTGCAGATGTTTTGTCAACTTGTTTTCCTCCAAACTTGGCACTGAACTGTCGTTGGGTTGCAAGAAAGGGTGCTGTGACAAAATCAGTACAAAGACAGAATACGACATTATTCTGTGTTCTGAATTAGATATATATATATATATTTGGCAGACTGTTATTGTCAAATGTTGATAATGATAAAATGCTTAATTTTAAAAGTGGTTTGAAATAAACTAGTGTTATTTTTATACGTTTAAGTAGAGTTATGCGTTTAGTTCTATGAAAGTCACTCTATATAAGAGTCGTTTTGCTTCAGTTAATCTCATACAGATTTTGTAATAAAACTTCAGGCATGAGAAATCGAAGAGATTAAACGTCTGAAAAAACAATAAATTTAACTTATGGATAAGATGGCTGCTGGAACAGTGAATATGATGATGATGATGATGATGATAATAATAATAATAATAATAATAATAATAATAATCTTCATTTCATTCCTTATTTTCTTTTAAAGTGCAGAAAGAAAAGTAAAAGCGGATAAATCTCTATCAAATTATCTTCATGTATTGCATGTTAAATAAAGAAAGAAAAAACAAAAAATAAAAATAAACTCAGAAACATAAGAATGAGAAAGTGAAAGAGACAAGTAAGAGAGAAAGAGAGAAAAGAAACGCAAGGAAACAAATTGAGGAAAAATTAAGGAAACGTTAAATTTTTATTCTTACTCTTTATTTCCTCATTTGTTTTCAATTTTTAACAAAAAGGGGGGACGAGTCTTCTGTATCTCTACTCACTGACAAAGAGAGAACGGTTACATTTTTTATATGTTTATTTTGAACTAACATGTTTGCTATAATTGACATCTAATGTGTCTTTTGTCATATTAATATAATGTTATGCCGCACACCTACATTACTATTTTATATACATGCAGATGATTGCTGCTGTTTGGACTAGGAAAGACCGCATCCACATTGATAAGACTGTAAATGCTGTCTAAACAGTAGATATGGCAAACAGAAATAAAGTTTATTTATTTCCCTTGCAGAAAGAATTAAAGCAACATTTATAAGAAAAATGCGTGCTTTGCCATCCTCTTGAATGTTGTCTAATAGAAACGTATGCTCACCCTGATCTAGAGTAACATGTGTTGTGATGTGCAGTTCTGCTGTACATTACGCAGGAATTTGTGATGGCTGGGGTAGTGGGTGAATCAACCTTGACATCATCCCTCCCACATCACCCCTGCCTCCTCCCTCCAGGCAGTTCCCTCTAACTCTACTGGCTATCTTCCCACAATACACACACGCCATTTCACACATGCTCTCTGCCATTCAGAGGTTGTGTGCTCGATGCACTTCCTAGTAGGATCGCGCCGCCAACTCCAAGGCCAAGTGGGGAAGTAGGTCCAGACCGATTGGTGGGGAGGATATTGCACCCTGCCGGCAGTTTTGTATATAGAACGTCAGACGTCAGCGCTCTGGAGAAGTTATCAAGGTCAGACGCGTCAGTTGCAGATCCCCCTCATGCCATTATCTCCCAGTGTCCCGTTTACTTCACAAGGTGTGCGCCACAGTTTAATGACGGCCAATTATCAACAGAAGAATTGCATTTTTTCGAAAATAAATTCAAATCATAAATTTTATTATGAAAATATTACAAGCTGCAGTAATAGATTAACTTCTAAGAAGAAAAGGCAGTGAATTCTATTGAAGAAGAAAAATTAACATCCCAGTCAAAGTACCAACAAGAACTTAATGATTGTTGGTTTCAAATTAATAATAAAAAAAAGTTAGATTTAGACAATCATTTCTTCAAGCTGAACTCTTTCCATAATACTAAACTTATTTCATAATCAAGCTCACGATCCGACCATTCCACTGATATTACTTTCCTTAAAGCCCAAAGTAGCCCCTAATTTCAGAGACGTTTAGGGATGTCTAGTAAATAATGTGAAATTTTGAAACAGCTAATGAATTAATTACTGCTTTGTTTTTTATTATTATTTAACATTTGATTATATTATTGCCCCACTCAAAGCAACATAGGTTAACAGTAATATCCAAGCATGGTTGTTGGATATTACTGTTTTAAAACATATAGCTTTTATAGTTTCTGAGGTAAAGAAAAAGTTTATATAATTCTTAATATAAGCTGAGTTTTAAAGTTTAAATACAACTAATTACTGTATATATTTCAAAATTTAATATATATTTAAAAATAGTTACTAAAGTGTCAACATTTATAATTATAATTACATGTTACTGCTTGTTGATGTTTGTTTTCAAATTCTTATAACTTTTGTGTGAAAATGGAAAATATCAAAAAGAAAATTTAATTATCGGATCAATAAAGGACATTTATGATATGTTAAATAAATGGGAGAATGGTTTTAAATTTATTATGCTAATAATTTCTGCTTCAGAATGAGTCACTTCAAACTGTCACAGAGTTTTAGCGCTCTTGCTTTTTTAATAAAAGTAGATGTTTAATAAAAAATGTTAAATGATAGTTTTGTTATTAAATAAATGTATTCCTATGGACCGAATCGATAAATTAAACTAAACTAATCTAAAATTAAACATGTTAAATCATGGTAAAATATTTTAATTTATTGTTATTTTTAGCTTTTAAACTTCCCAAAGGCATCCCTGATGTAAACCGTAAACATTCTATAATGAATCAGATTACACAGTGCGGAAGAAAAACTACTACGCAGTCCGCACTCGTCTGAGCGATTATCTGCTATTAGCGGAAGTATTTCAGTTGGAAACAGCCCCCAAGCCGAATCATTGGCACAGATTATGTGGTAACGGTATATGAAGGGCAGGCTAGGTGGACAGTTTGTTGTACTACTAACACACATAAATGCTATTGCTAATGTCATCTCGGCAGCCATTCTCGTCCGCACTATAAGGTAACAAATAAGATAACCGTACAAGATAAGATTAGATAACAAATAAGATAATCTGTTGATATATAATGATTAAATTAGCGCACATTCAAATTTGAAATGCTATTTTCAAGTAATTAAGCTATTTTATCTGTTCAACCCCATTAATACTCTTTAACATTTCTCCTCGATTTCTCTGGCATGGGCTTCTTTCGGGATTTTAGTTATGTTAGTTATTTTTTGAAATGAAATTGTATTATTGTTTGTGTTTAATTATTATGATTCTTTTTTTACATTACTGAGTTTATGTAGTCGTCAGCTGTTTCTCCTTTAGTTTCTTTGCTATTTCCATTTGCTTTTCGTGTTCTTCCTGTTCATGTCCCTCAGTACATATTGCTTGATTCTTCAGGGCATACCGAAGTTTTTCATATGGTTTTATAGAGAATTTGAGATATATTATTTATCATTCATTAAGAATGTTTAATCTATTTACCAGAATCCTAAAGAATCAAAGAAATCTATAGTGTGTGTTAAAATATTTTGTGCTAAACAAAAATTTAACTTTTAGAAATTCTGTATCGGTCATGTAAATACATAAATACCTCATTGCAGACTGCTATAGTACTGTTTGAGAAGCTATTAGTAAAACAAATTTAAAATTGCAACAATTCATTTTCTGTAGAAAAACGTACGCTGGGCTGTCGCGCACAGACCGAATGTACCTGCTAACTTTCACAGCTTCTTTAAACGCAGAGGAAACTTCACATTTTCAATGTGTACAAAGCTACGGTTAAAAATTTCTGGCAGAATGAAAGTCTTCACCACTTTCTTCTGACGACAGTAGTTCTAGCGCATCATATTCCAAGGAACACATACAACAGCATAATCTATATTAAGGAATGTTTTAACACGTTTAACTCCAGGCACCCAAATAACAATCCCACTCTAGACATAATTAGAATCACTACATCTTCAAGTTCTGTCAAAGCATTCTACATATAAGATGAACTAAGATGACACAGATTTCCAGTCTGCTGCAAAAACGTTTATTACATCAAGCGCATTTCAGTATTATTATGCAGCAACGTAAATTGTAATTCTCACACTCGCTTGGGACAAGCTCTCTTCATTAGAGCATGAATGCACTGGTCCAAAGACTGAAGGAGAGTATTGTAGTTGGTGCGAAAATTGGGCCATTACTTGGTTAGGATCATAACAGTTAAGTGTGTTATGGGCTGTACATCAATTCACTGAAGCCACAAGCTGCTGACCCGAGTTTTTTTATGGTGAGAGTAGATGCAAAGTAAATGTGCTTAAAACAGCATGATTACCCGAGCTTGTCAATCACTGCTGTTTGCATTACACACAAAGGCAACTGTAAAACGTTTACTACCAGCTCCACTATTACGTTTGCCACCTTTTATTCCTAATTTAGGACTAGGGAAAGTCATGTTTCATGAGCATATCATGCAAGGAATAATAAAAAAATAATTCCGGAAAAGGGTCAGGTGTTAATTATAACAATTTGAAACATACAACTACATTTTCGCAAAATATTTACCCTTCCACAGCAATCGGCTCTTAGCCACAGGAAAAAATGGAAGGGTATCAGGTTAGGGGTGTAAACAGGATAGCAGTAAAGTTTCACAGGGAGCTCTCCGTGTCTATGGGCGCAGGTATTATCTCGGTGCAAGCTATTATCTCTAAGTCCCGTTCTCAGTCGTTTTTTTCACACTTTTTTTGAACGGTCGAATACACTCTGTTTGATCTTCAAGGGAATTGTAGCACATGATCGCTAATGAAGAAGAATGCCAACACTATTTTTCTTCTCACACTCTTTGCTCACTTGATATTAGTAAGAGGTGTGTTCTCTGGGAGAATCCAAACTGATGAAAGACACTTTGTTTCCGGATCAAATTGATTGATCACATTGATCATATTTTGAACACTGCGAGAGTCCCCGTTATTGTTTCTTTGAAGTATTTCACAGCACTTTATATTTCAGCGAAGGATACTTTACTGAGGAGAGAAGACCCATAAACGATAGTTTTAGACACTTCCTGATATAATATTAAGGCACGTCTCTGAATTCTTATGGTCACCTGGAAATCTTCTTGCAAGTTCTTCTCCAAAGCAACAACATTTGCTGCAGATATAGTAATCTGTTTTCTTTTCGTCTTTAAAAGATATTCGTGAACCAGCTGAAGATTGTTATACGCAAAGGAACAAGGTCCTCTAAAACGTGTTATAGCTACTTTTAAAATGATAATAATAATTGCATGTCAATCTTTCCCCAGCTTCATTCACTGGCACAAACGCTTTTTCAACCCACATTGTAGAGGCTCTACAGATAGCAGCTAGCGGAAGGTATGTTGATTTACTTATAAAAGTAGAAGCCATCATATGCGTTACTTTAAACATTTTACGTAAGTCCGCGAAGCTTGTTAGTGCTTTCGTACGAGGCACACTTATCTTTCACTTGATCAGATTTTTATAAATAGGTTTTGTTTTTCATCTTTAATATCAAAAACAACAAATAACTTATAAGTAATGATGAACAATCGGCAAAACAAGCGAAGTCTTGAATACCTAAATTCTGGCCATTTCATTTGCTTTTGATTGGATTATAGGTTCACTTAAGATATATTTGAAGTATACATATATAATTGAATCATTCCAAAATCTACGTTTTAGTGTCTTCATATTCAGCATTACGAAGTCGTTTATATTTGTTTCAAGATAAGGTAGATTAGTACTTACAAAATATTCAGCAATTGTTCGCATGTAGCACGTCTACTTCCTTAAAAAAAACTACAAGCTTTTAGTGCTTATTACTGTCCGTTTTAAGTAAATTATCAATTTATCAGTAAAAATAAAATACTAACATTAAAACATTACCCACAGATACATTAGCTCTCATTTTTCCGGTTGCTGTCGGTGCACTTCCCCAGTAAGCAACCGTGCCCAAGCGGCTCGTAGTTCAAATAACCTCACTGCATATCAGTTAACACAAAATGAATGCATTTATTAGTCTGTAGTCTGGAGATTCGTGGCTTACTGTTATATCTTGGCAATGTTTCCCAGTAAAAATTTTATTAGACAATGGTTTACATTTAACTATAAACCTTGAATATTTAATGAAGACCCAACTAAATAGACATTACAAAAAACATGGAAAGTTCGAATTGATTAATAATTAATAATGTAAAAAAATACAAAATCAGTTCATAATCCGCGCTAGCTTAAATTGTGTTCACTGATATAAAGTGAAGTGGTTTGGTGGGCTCCAAAAATCGGAACCTAATTATGATAATGTTTACGTATGGCCCCACGTTGGTGACAAATTTATTAGGCTCCGGCTATGTGCCCCAGGTTGGACATAAATTTTAAAGCGCTTTTTTGTCGACGTCAAGTGGCCTCACCTAGTGATGTCAATTTTGAAGCGGTTTTGTAGATTGATTATTGATCACTTCAGTGTTATTACCCACGCTTCAATGACAACAATTTCTCAGGGCGAATTCTCATATTTTGTTGACTCAACGGGACTGAGAGAGCATTTCAATTGTGTAAATAAGAAAGGTGACATAACATATATTGGTACTTTATTATAACCAAAATCTTTTGCGGTTTCTGGTGTTTTGCTTACGATAGATTTAGCAACGCCGATTCAAACATAGTTGCCGCATGTCAAGCTTACCGGTGAGTGCCGTGAAACTGAAATTTGCTTAACTGATAACTGCTTCTCAGTTGAGTATTAGTAGGAAAAACGGGCGTTAAACACTACTCAAAAAAAGCTGAGTATTAACTTAAAAGCTACTTAACTGATGTATCAGAACTGCGTGCTCGCATCTGAAGTAGACCTTGCTATTTGCCTCTGAGAACTGAGAACTGAGTTGCATCTCATCGCGTCTGTAATTTAGACTGTTTGTGTCTAGAGGTGTGCAAAACTTCACTGCGTAAAAACTGCATGTATCTTGCGTTAGCTTAAGAATGTGTAGAACTTGAAACTAAGTGCCGCAGCCAAACAAACGCTTCCTTAAATATTAAATTCAAATCAAGTAATGGTCGGCTTAACGATTTCCACGAGTCCACAAAAGCACGCGCAGTTTTGAGCTTATCTTTAAAAGTTCAAATATGCATTTTCCATTGGCTGATTTAAGTTCACCTACCGCGCGTACCATTCGCTATTTTTCAAAGTTTAAAACATTTTGTTGACATGGGCTAATTTAAAGGCTAACAGTACAACGCCTGCATGGGTCAAAGCTCCAAACGGATTTAAAAGCCATTCAGTTTATTAACCCGACGACAGTACTTTAAAAATACTGGGGGCTTCACAAGCGACTCTCGGTGTAATTTTATGACCCTCTTGTTGGCTTTCTAAGATGCCATAGCCGAAAATTTCCACAGAAATTCTCTTTTTTAGAATTCTTACATGGAAGTTGAAGCTTATGGCACAAACACACATTTATATATATAACATAATATTTATATTACTAGCTACAATGACAAAACATAGTGATTAGACTTACATAAATATACATATACATTAATATACATTAAATATACATTATAATTGAGGATGGTTCGGAGGAACTGTTTCAACAGTAAGGTTATTGGAGCATTAGGCTACCTGAACGCGGCTGCTTACTGGGAAGTGCCCCGCCGCAACTGGAGAAAATGGAATTTGAATTATTAAGAGTAAAGTTGGTATTTTTATTTTAGAATTTATATTTGTACTTAAAGAATCAAATTATACTGCATTTAAAACTGATAATATTGAGCACTATCCTGTGCTATAAGAATTGTAGAAAGCGATGCTCCTCGACGTTAGTTCATTACCGGCATATACATCTAACTTTTCTACCATAAGAACATGGCGGTTAGGAACATGTTTCTTGTAACTCAGAGATCCTGTTTTAAAAGTTTAGAGCACGATTGCCAGAATATTTTCTTAGAAATCGCCTTTCCACTTCTCCGCAAGAATCTATTTTCACTGATGTGCACTACATAAACCAGTTTTTCTTTTTAAGGCTATACTTATGTAATGATATAATTAACGAAGGACAATTAGTACAAAATTTGCAGACATTTAAATAACTGAGTAGCACAAACATTTAACTATTCACTGATAAAGCCTTCCCCAAATTAATCACAATCTGCTACCTGAACATGCATTATACAAAGGACTTCTCCTACTATTCACCCGTATTATGCCGGACCTAATTCAAATAACTACAATGTATATGGATAAGAAACAACATATTCTTGCCGTGATCAAATTTATTCACATTAATTGAGTTTGCGTCTTAAACCGTTTGTGTTAACGCAGTATTACTATTATTTCTTTACATAAGGAATTAACAAACGGTAGAGATAAATTTCGGAGAGCATTTAGATCCGGCTGCCTTGAGGACCTTGCTACGGGTCCACCTCTATTAATCCAATTGCTGTTCAAATGGCGACTTACACTAAGACTGAAATGGGCCCGAGCTCCTTTGTGCAAGAACCTCGTGTTTTGTCGTACTGCTGAAGAATTACAATGTCTTGTGATGTAATACAGTGTTGTTGCCGATTGCGAAAATTAGAACATTTCTAAACATAAGTTAAAGGATCTTTTTAGGCTCTTGTGTTGACAGAAATTAAGTTTGTCCCCTAGTTTCCAAATACATTCATTTTAAAAGGACGCGTTTTTAAACCTAGATTGTTCATATTATTTTCTATTAATTTAAGTTCTCTGACAAAAGAAAATGCATCGCTATTAGTCTATTTTGTGATCCCTTGATGAGGAAAGGCAACCTTGTAGAGCTTATACAATCAGCCGAAATATTGTATTTAATATTCATCTTTCTTAGCCTGCATCGCCACGGGTGGCCGCTAAGGCGCGGACTAGTGAGCGGTAGGTCTGGTTTTCGTAGTATCCCGTCAGGATCGTCCCCTCTGACTGAGATTTTTTCAAGGATTTCCTCAGTCTTCATAAATGGAAAATGCCGGGGAAGTACCCTGGAACGATGCCTTCCTTAAAAAAAATAAATCCTTTCCCAATATTCATTTCATCTCATGTATCATCAGCGCTCATCGCTCTTTGGTGCCTCTGTAGCAAAAACGGGTGTTAAACACCATTCATTTCTTAGCCTGTATATAGGCACAAACAGAAACTCCTATATCAATTTCCTGATATATTCTGTCCTACTTATTTTCTGTTTGCAATTATTACCCGCAGAAAACAGTTTTCTTGAGCGGCCAGGATAATAAGTTACTATAGGACAACTGTACTTTTCTATGTTTGTAATTTCAAACTGCTTGCTTAAACCAAATGTACAGCTTCTTTTTCCCATTCCTCAAGATTGATGTTAATTCTCTTCATCTCTTAATTTCTAAAAATAATCTTTATAATTATTGATGGGATATTTCAGTTGACATGGCCTCTCCTACAGACTGAATAGTTCAGCATTCCATTCCCCTGAAGCAATGGAGGGTTTCCCCATCCTCCCTCTTTAGATAAAGCAGAAGCCGGAGCGCCCGTTTCGTACCATGAGTTCTTTGTCGTTGCTAGTCTCAATAATTGCAAGTCTATCCAGAGGACATACTTAAATTAATATTCAGAATTACCAACTTCAACTAGCTCTTAACAGAAAAATTAATTATTTTTTGTCATTAGCTATTAACTTCCCGCCATGGAAAGCATCGACTAACTGCAATAGCCACGAACATTGCCAAAGGTACTGAAATTTATGTTATCATTTAAAAAGTAATGATGGACATTGAAGAAAGTTTAAGAACTTAAATTAACATGACATTTTTTCCGTAATATCACAAATATTTTCTTAAAACTAAATCAAAATATGTTGATATACACAGTATTTATTATTATTATTATTATTATTATTATTTAGTAC